>OX485809.1:14866101-15466101 GCA_950295325.1 Polytrichum commune
TTCCCCACATGAACCACTGCAAGGCATACCTCCTCCACAGCACTGGTAGCGGGACCAGTCATTGTACAACACTCGGCCTCGCAATCCATAGGCAGCACAGCAAGGGCACCACATACTGTAACAGCAGTACAATGGGTCCTCCAGGGGGGTTCTCAGCAGCTCTGAATGCCACATGTTTGGAAGTTGCTTCCGGGCCTCATACACATGCATGTTCTTTGAGGATGCCATTGCTGAAAACCTTTATGAAAAAAGGTCGGAACCACCACCACCAGCTATTAATTACTCCTGGAAAAATGCAATAAAAATTTAGCATTTCATGCCAAACACACTACACGAGTCACACTAGGGGAAATCATAGCAACCTCCTATCAAGGGGCTCTACAAAACCTCAGAAACTATAGAATCAAGAAAGAAAAAGAAAAATGTTTAAATGTCCAGTGCCGGCCTCAAGTACAGATTGCATATGGACTCTGCAGAACTCCAAAGATCCAGAAAATGTCAAATCTTACAAGACACATGTTCCAGTAGTTTATAGCGTAGACATATGCTTTAACCTTGTGGATCAAACAGTATATTCACCAACAATGTGAACAGAATCCGAGGTTTATTATGTGTTAGTTTTATCCCACAATATTCATCATCTGGGAGCCTCAGACATGCACCAGTCTGATGATGAGCCAGTCTTCGGTGCAATACGCTTAAACCCTTGCAAACCGAGTAATTGAGGTTCCTATATACGTCATGTCGCAAGGATACATTCATGCAGCACTCAGCTTCACGATTCCCACCTGCACGACAACCTTAAATCCGGCTCAAATGGCGGTGATTTAATTCTGACGTGTCACTTCTTGTCAGGAGATAAGTCTCGAGGGAGAGTATCAACACCGGCTTCCCGAGACCAGGTCCAAACATCTCAGGAAAACCAGATGCACCGACCATTTGGCTCGTACCGACTACTGTGGCTAAAATAAAGGATTAAGAGCACGTCAGATCAAAAACTATGGACTCAAAAAAGAATTCCCGAAACAAAAACGAAGAGAAAGAACAGAAGCATCTATTTTGGCAGAATGCGTTCCTTGCGCTTCAGATCTACTCCGCAAAAAAGGAAGAGACATAAGGCACGGTAACCATCCCTCGGCGATCAGTCCACACAGGCACTCACGCTGAAACCGACGTCACGATCCTCCACATGGACACACACAGCACTGAAACGGAAAAACAAAACGAAAAACAAAAGCTACACCAAAAACCTCCCTCAGAAGCACCGACTCCGCAAGTTCACTCTCCCTCCCTCCAAACCCTAGGGCCCAAATAAACGTACCGTGTGCCCGCAATGTTGCACCAAAAACTTTGCCGCGACGTTCGTCCGATCCGCCACCGTGCGGCGAGTGCAGGGGAATGCGTGTGATGAGTCGCCGGAGCCTGAGGGCGATCTGAATGCGGAGTGAAGCGCACCAGCGAGAAAGCTTCCCGGCAGGGAGGCTGGAAATGAGGGTCCCAGCGGAGCCTGGCGAAGTCGGTAAACAGGGCGACACCGATTACTTTACTAATCATAAGCTCTGGACCTCCGCAAAACGTTGGACACAAAGTCCGGGAGATTTTTGGGCAAAAATCGGTCAAAATCCCAGCGTTTCCAAGTCCAACCGGTTTACAGGTTGTGATCTTCGGCCTATTTCTTTACGAATTTGAGGAATTTTCTCCAGATTCCTGTAAACTGATGGATAATTTTCATGAAGTCTTCAACTTCAACCGTTCATTTCTCAAGCTCAACCGGTTCATCTGCATTGTTGTATTTAGGGTCACCAATTCTATTTGTCTTGCTCAATACTAATTGGAAAGCGTCCACAACCAACACTATATGTAGCCCTAATTATATTTGTCAATCCTTGTGAAATTTTTTTGGGCATTTATAGATTTATAATATTGCAATTAATTATCACTTACTGAGTGATTTTTCATCCGAATTTTCATCATCCATGACAATATTTCATTATAAAAATGTTAGGATGCGATGTATACTAAACTTTGTTCCAATCGTTGACATTCTGGATGAAGTAATTGTGGATTGGATGACAATACTTGTAAACTTATTCATAATAAGTGTCACTAGAAAAGTTACCACATTGACATAAAATACCATATGACACTAAATACAATATTTAGTGTAGTGGCCAGTTTCCTTCTTGCTATTATTGTATTATATATGTTCATGTTTTTTTTTTCAATGACCCCATTTGTGTAACTCATTTATCATTTGCATGACTTAATACGATCAAATATGATCTCTCTCTCTCTCTCTCTCTCTCTCTCTAGTTATTGATCAACGCCATGATATTAAAAACTTTTTGATTATAACCTTGCACATTAATCAACTAACAATTGTCTTCTTTATAAATAGATGACAATACACTCAAGAGATCTTACATATACATATGTGGAAGATGGTCATACTTTCCATACTAGATATGTAACGAGGATGTAGATGAATGGAGCAAAGTAACCATGGTTACAACTATGACCCACGTTTGTAACTCATGGTAAAAAATAGGGTTTGGAAAAACTTACCATAGGCAAGAATTCCAATATAAACCACTAACCCTAAAAAAAACCTCTTTTTTTACCTTTCATGCAAGCTTAAGGTGGGGTGACTCTATGCATACTCACTAGAATAGTAGATACATGTGGAAAGTGAGAGAAACTAGGACTAATCACCAAGAGGAGTATTCTACTTGGAGTAACCTAGTCATGGCCAAGGACCAGGTTTGAACACCCATATGTCATTTTGCAATAAGTGTTATAATGTGAAATACTGCAAAGCATTTGATGTTGTTTATATGTGTGCGACATGGATAACAACTGGGCCATGCTGTTATTTCCCTCGTGTATGTAACTAATCCTCAAATGTTTGTTGGTTGGTTACATGGGCACAGGTGAGGCAGGCCCTTCACACTATCAATACAATGATGTATTGTGATTATGACATTTTATGCATATCTATTGGTTGAAGTTACTAGGAACATTTCCATTGTAAGTACTCCATACATATGGTGGATTAGATATATGTACTTTGTGGTGAAGCAAGAAGATAGGTGATTAAACTTCCAAGGTATGGAGCAGTCAAACTCAAACATTTGTTGTTGAATACCATTTTATAGTAGAAACCCTAAGTAAGGTACATAGTCTTGCAAAGCAAAGTAGGGTATAGCACAAAATATCCAGGTCATACAACACATAGATAAGCATGATTGCAAACAACTCTATTATACAAAATGCTATTGTGTTACCAAGTAGGAAGATGCAAAGGAAATAGAAAGAGTCTTCTGGAAATTCCCACCCAACAACAATGGAAGAAGATGTTGAAGGATGTGGCCTCTGAAAAGAGGAAGTTCAAACTTTGTAAAAGTTTTGAAAAATCAGCTATATATATATATATATATTTGTGTTTGTATAAGATGAAACATAATTAGTAGGGGCATTTGGGGGAGAGAGGGAATTATTGCATATGAGGATAACTCTCATCCATCTAACACAAAAGCCCTGAAATAGTATGCATCCCCAAAAAACAACAAATTGATTTATTTGACACCGGAATTAATTTGAAGACCCTGAACCATGCTAATCCAAGTTATGTGAAATGAATCGGGCACAAACATGTAGGGGGTCAAGTTTTTATGTAGGATGGATGAGAGGTACGCTTGTATGCAATAATTCCCTCTATCCGCATTTGGGTTAGGGCTAGACACCCATCTCTTTGAGCTTGACCCCAGCCCCTCACCAATATTACTAAGGTAAAGGGGTCTAGTGAAAAATAATGACCCATCGATTTGTGATTCATTCGTCTCAAGCAAGTCTCTCTTGACTGATTTTAGGCTTTTGGTGTTAATTATGGAGTCAAATTGTCTAAATAGAAAATTTACATCCTATGGTATATTTGATTGTGTTTTCACCTTGGGTAATGTTGGTGGGGGCCCAACTCAAAGAGGCGGATGCCTAGCCCTAGCCAAGATTCAAGATTCAAGATCATATTGTGTGAAATGATCACCTTTATCACAAGTGACCGTATTTTCACTTTCTTTTTGGAGTAGCATGTAGGTTGTGTAAAACTAGTATCATATACATAGACTATAGAGAGTTGACTTTAACGGTTGTTTGGGGGGCTCGTAGAAACTACCATATAAGCCACAAAAAGTATATTGGCATCTTAAATCTTCAAAACTTAAAAAGTCTTGACATAGCTTTGGAGACATGTTGGTGACCTAAGAATTTTACATGCTGAGTGTCTGGAATGCTAGATAGCTCCTGCATGCTGAATAGATCCCATTTTAATATTATCAGATTCATATGAATGGTTGGACTTCACTTGCTCAAATATAATGTTGAATTTAATCCAATGCTATAGTGTTGAATTGTATTTGCCCTCCTATTGTATTTGTTGTCATGTTGGAATGCTGAAATATTGGAAGGTTGGAATGCTAAAATATATGTTGGAATTCTCCTTTCATCATTGTTATTCTTTTTTCATATCCTTACTAACACTAAATTCAAACATGTAACTTCCAAATATTACCATAGTTGATATTTAGTGTTTGATTTTACATTTAATGTTACTTACTTTCATAGGGTTATTGACATTTAGTGTATGTATTCGTATTTAGTGTATCAAACACTAAATATCCTTTTTAGGGTAGTGTCTTGTTTGGTTGAGCACAATAAAATAAACCAATCTCATCCATATTGTAAACATCTTTCTAGTGCATAACATGCAATTAAAAGTGGCATTTTGGTCATGGCATGAGTCACACCAACACCACTTGCATCGTCACTTTCATCATGCATAATCACCCTACACAACAATAGGTTTAAGGCAAGTGAGTCTTTAAACGACATTTTTAGCGTTGCATCCACTTCTCGAAGAATAGGAATCATGCAATTATTGTAGGTGAATAGCATGTTAACAAAAAATAATTTAAAAATTGACACGCATCACATCTCCATTATTTAGAACCTCTATAAAATCCCATTTGTAACCTCTAAACCCTAAACCATTTCCTAAACAAAGTGTTGAACGTGCTTATCATGTACGATATTTGCAAGATAATCAATAAATTCAAATCATGTTTGTGACCATTTCCGGCATATAGTGCAGTAATGATTTGTCCCCTCCTCAAATCTTCCAAAAACCTCTCTTAAAAATTGCTAGCTTTGAATACGTCAATTGCACCACTAAACGCACAACAAACCTTAAACGTATAATAATTTGATTCATCCTCCTTGCTTCATGAGGAGGCAAGGGTGGCAATAACGCTCATGAGCAACTTGCATCTCTCTCACCTTAGATTGATTCACTAAATCAAAATGCTCACCACGTTCTGAATCTAGAGATCAATCTCATCAACTGCAATCCCTAAACCCTTCAACCTCCATCCAAAACCAAAGTTCGAAGGTGCAACGTTTGTTTTGAAACCAATATTTAAATCATTCAACTTGAGTTCAAGTCAAGTTAACCCACTGATGAATTCATTATGTGCTTGGAACAACTCCCGAATCCTAGATAGATCCTTAGTGTGAGGACCCCATCGATTATACACATTAATTACCTCTATTATATGATAAGTTGGGCTTGAAAAATGTAATACTATGAGCATCGTAGTCCTAATATGGAGGTAAATTAACACAAGAAATTTTAGTCGATGGGAAACGCGTCGTATAGTTGATGTGTCATATCATCGAAGTGAGACTGTGCATCCTCGGCCCACTTCTTGGTATAGAGCATTACTTTATCCTTTAACAAAATCGCATACGCCTCAGTTTGTCATCAATGTCGACATATCCTTGCTTGAGAGGGTGTTTGAAAGGGTCATCAAACCTTCTCGATAACTACAAACTTGGAAATGCATAAAACAGAGTTTTTTTGGGTGATATTTTGAAATTTAAGTTAATGAATCACACATCCATGAGGAAATGATCTTGCTGAAACTCACTATCGTAGTCAAAGCCCCTCCACTATTAGATTGGCCTAACAGACATATCTATGACATAGGTGCATTGATTTGGAGAGAGTTTGAAGAAATTGGTGGCACGTGTTTATTCGAATCAAAGCTCGGAAGTTTGCGCAACAAATGGAACGATGAACACTGTTGAATGTGTTGGAGAGGAATTGGAAAATGAAAAAGATATTTGGAATGATGAGCTCCTCCACGAAGAACATGTGAGCCAACGTGTCAGCGCAGGAGTTGCGGCGTTGACCCTGTCCATTTGGCACCTTCGAGCCTCCTCTACAAAAACCCACTTTGCTCATGTATTCTTAACTTATCACTGTGTATTCCTCATCCTGTTTAGCGATTCTGTGAAGCTCAAGTGGCAGGTTAAATCTCACATTTCACGATTAGTGCTGCCCTCTTCATCATTATTACTTGCGTCATCTTTTCAGCAGCTTTTGGGTGCCCAAATCTAGTTGCGTCGGATCGTACTCTTTGGAGCTGGAGGCACAGTTATCGCCATAACCGCATGAGACAAGGTTCGCGGCTCTTTTACATCCCGATCACTCCATTCCTAGAAAGATGTAAAGCCATATTCATCATTGTTATTCCACTGCGCATTTCTTCAGGGAATCTTCGTAGCTCAAAACTAGCTCAGAACCCATAGATGGTACGGTTCTCGCCATGGCCGCAAGAGGCAAGGTTGGCGGCTCTTTGAAATTGAGATCACTACATTCGTCGAGTTCCATTACTAGAATCTGTGAAGCAATAATCTGGTCATCGTGATTGCAGGTGTCATGTCTTCAGGAAAATTTTAGCTCCAAATGTAGTTCGGATTTCATGCATGGCACAGTCATCGCCATGCCGCATGAGACAAGGTTTTGCGGCTCGTTTAGATTCTGATCACTACACTCGTCATTCCATTCCCAGAAATCTGTAAAGTTTTGATATATGTCATCGTCATTGCACTTCTCAACTCTTCGGGGACCTGAAGAGCTCAGGCTAAGTTCAGATCTCACTCTGTGGAGCTCAAGTGACAGTCATCGCCATAGCTCACATCTTCCTCACAGGCGAGGTTCTTGGTCCTATGTGTAGGAGTGTCTTTCAGTTGCTTAGGAATTTGTACATGAACTGAAGCTAAATCGTGGCATTCATGCAACTTTTGCAGTATTCTTCTCTCATCCCGCGGCTTGGATCGACATGTGCTAATTTTAGATTGAAATAAAAGCGCAAGCAAGCTATCTGCTGTGCTCATCACTCAATTCCCGCGCTCTAAGTATATATCCGCATCATTGGCGTACTAACGAGGTTTGTGGCTCCTTCAATTGGTGTCATTGCTATGTAGCTATGTTACAGTTTTTTTGTGAGAGCTGGTTTCTTTTGTCAGAGTGTCCCGTTCTGTTTGGCTATGCCATTATGGGGTAGATACTAAGTAATACTTGCATCGACCATTTCTGTATTACATTGTTCGTGGTCGCTGGTACCATCTTTTTTTGCGCGAATCTTAAACTTCGACTGGGGTTATGTTGATGCGGTTCAAGGTTGTGTCCACAAATATCGGTATGGAGTGTCTTTTTCGAGAGTGTCTAAGAACAGAGTAGTGATTGGATGTGTTGTTGATGGAGTGTAGCTCCTTGAGCCTTCTATTCCTGCGCTTCTTTGATGATTCCGTGGTTTGGATCGACATGTGCAGAGTCCAGCCGTTGTTTAATTACGTGGGTGAAATTTGAAGCCAGGCCGCAATTAATTGCTGTGCTTGCTCATCCATTCTGCACTCTTCTTGCGCCTTCATCATTTGGAGCTCAAGTGAACAGTCACAATAGGTGACTACGTATCTATGTATATTGAATCACTAGTTTGGTGGATCCCAACTGTTGCGGTCATCGCCGTCGTGGGTTTGATAGGTAAGTATCTAGCTACTTTTATGCAGTCTCGATGCCATGGTCTGAACTTGAATCATTTTCTTTCCATCGTCTCTGCACCATCACATCAACATCACAAAATGAAGTAGTGGAGTGATTGAAAGTTGATGCGGTTATATGCACAATTCAAGGTAATGGAGCGGTGTGATGTTGATGTGATGTTTCTTCCTATCCAAGGTAGGGCGATGTTGATGTGGTTATGTGCACAACTGGTGTTGCAAGATATCCTAGTATTTATGGATCTTGGAAGGGGTTTTGGAGCCATAGCTCTGCTATGGACATTTAGGAAAATACTCTGCTAAAATTTGATGGAACCTTAGGAAATTGTGTTCGGGTGGTTTGGTGATACTGTGAAGTTGGTCTGGATCAACCTGTGCAGGTAGTCGGTTGGGTCGGCGAAATCCGACAATCATGGACCGCGAACTGGAGGCCAAGCCTGAGCAGGTGCAAGGGTCAACGGAGTTCACTCTCAATCTGTACAAGGAGGTGGTGAAGGACCTAGGCAACGATAATGCTGCCTTGTCACCTCTCAGCATCGGCATCGCGCTCTCCATGGTGTCGGCCGGCGCCAATGGCCCAACGCTACAGCAGATCGCTGATTGCATCAAGCTTCCACCTGGCGACAAGACACACGAGTTCTCCCACCAGTTGACAACTGTGGCGCTCGCAGACGGATCGAAAGCTGGAGGTCCGCAGCTGGCATCTGCCAACCGTGTCTTGGTTGAGCAATCCATCAAGCTGAAACCTGCCTTTCAGAAAATTCTCAAGCACAGCTATGGCTCCGACGTTGGTTCGGTCGATTTTAAGCACAAGGTAAAGCTAAAGCCCACCAGAGTCCCAAACTTCACCGATTCGATTTCAACAAAATTCTTACCTCTTCTGCTATGCTCAATTAATGCTACAAAATTTCAAAGCAATAGAGTTATCCTTTAGCCCAACCGGACTTGTGGTTGGTTGTTTTGCATACAACACCTTCCATGTTCGGTAAGTTATAGGCACATGCTTGGAGGTAGTGTGGAGGTTTGAACGAAGAACGGTTCGTTGAGTGTCAAACTCATGTGGCATGCCTACGAGGTACTAAAACGAGTTTGATCCTCAATGAACCAAAATAGATTGCTATTCAATGAAATTCAAGCACTACTGCCGAGGATGCACCACAAGTGGAAAGAAGTTTTTGATATCGTATGCAAAACAATCAAGGAAATCATAGGGGACCTACTCCCGGCGGAAGTGCCATTGAGTTACACCTCTAATATATTTCGATTGATTTCAACAACGCCCTAAGTGATGATTGAACTCTGAATGCAGGCAGAGAAAGCAAGGGAAGATGTAAACTCATGGGCCAAGAAACAAACACATGGGAAGATCGAGAATCTCCTTCCTTTGGGCGCTTTAGATGCACAAACTCGCATCGTATTAGCAAACGCTCTTTACTTCAAGGGAATGTGGTCGAGGCCCTTTGAGGAGAGTGCTACAAAGGAGGCAGACTTTTTCCTGATGGACGGTGGGAACAACAGCGTCAAAGTGCCCATGATGCATACCCAGGCGAAGCAATGTATCCGAGATTTCCCAACCTTCAAGGTCCTTCGCCTGCCGTATGCTTCCGGCAAGGATGCCCGGCAGTTTTCCATGTTGATCCTCTTGCCACATGACCGAAACGGGTTGGCCGACCTGGAACAAAACCTGGACACCAAGACCGTGTGTGAAGACCTCGCCCACATCACCCGGCAGGTCCCAGTTACCAGATGTGATGTGCCCAAGTTCAAAATCTCAAGCCAGGTCATGGTACCAAAGGCGTTGAAGAGCCTGGGTATGAGCCTGGTGTTCGGTGAACACGCAGACCTCTCCAACATGGTGGAGGGCTTACCAGCTGGTGAGTCCTTGTATGTGTCCAATGTGTTTCACAAAGGCTTTGTGGAAGTGAACGAGAAAGGCACCGAGGCTGCGGCAGCCACAGCAGTCGTGGTGGCGACCAGGATGTGTATTGTGAACGAGCAGCCCATGGAGTTCGTGGCTGACCATCCTTTCCTGTTCCTCATCAAGGAGGAGAAGATGAATGTCGTTGTCTTCTCAGGTCGGGTGACCAACCCTTTGGCCGAAAACTAAACAGATAACTCCAACTCCAAGCATGTGTGAATGACGGGAACGACTTATGTACAGAAACGCCGAATTCAGTTCGGTATGGCGCTAGGGAGAGCACAAATGCTTGCAGAGTGAAAATTGCAGTTTTCATACACTCCAAGCATCAATCATCATAGTGCTTGCAGAACAAAATCATAAGAAGCATAAGTGTGAGGTTGGATTTTATGATAGTGCTGGCACGGTATGATCTTTCTATGTATACTAAACTAGGGTTTTAAGCTACTGGCCAAGAGTATCTGCATTGTGCAAGAGGATATGATACTACGGTGTTATGTACAGAAACGCCGATTTCAGTTCGGTATAATGTTTGCAGAGTGAGCATTGCAGTTATCATACACTACATGCATCAATCAAAGTAGTCTGCAGAACAAAATTATATGAAGCATCATCAGTGAGAGGTTCGATTTTATGATACCGCTGGCACGACATGATAATTCTATGTAGATTAAAACTAGAGTTTACTGGCCACGAGGTTGTGCAATGTGCAAGAGAATACTACGGTGTTTCTCATCAAGGAAGAGAAGATGAATGCCGTCCTCTTCAAAGGTCAGGTGCCCAATTTCCCTTTGGCCGAAAGTTTAACACATATTCCCATCTCTGACCTTCAGCAAGCAGAGCATCTTGTGAAAGGCGAGAACGAGAGTTACGAGCAAAAACGCCGAATCCAGTTCGGTATAGAGCTCGCGACAGCAGAAATCTTTGCAGGCTTTACATTACAGTATTGTATAACTAAATGCATCAATCAGTCTTAAAATCTTAAAGAGGCAATACTGTAAGCTTTTGAATCTATGGAAGTGCTACACCGTTCATTGTGTTTAGTGTCACATGCGTAATAGTGTCACTTACCCTATTTTGAGGCGTATATTAGGTTACAATGATTAACAATTTCACCATAACCTCATGACACTTGGCGTTCAAGTGTGCTTCCTAATATCTTTGCACGAGTCTGTTTTGGAAGTGTTATGAGGTGTATGCCTATGTTACACAATGGTTTACAAGTTGACTAAAGTGTACACAAATGGCGCTTGCTATTAGTGAGCTGAAGAATGAATGGTTAGTTCTTCATACCACGGACTTCTTTAGCTCATATGTGGGAGACCAACCCTCCTACACTTGCATTCGGGACTCTCCCCTTAATCAGTAACCAATGATTAAATATGGACTTTCACTCATGACAACCTGAACCATACTAGGCAACTATGCCTCCATGTTGGGCCAATGCTCGTGGAGGCCGTGCCGTTCAGGCTCGAGTGGGTTTTGCTGGCCACGCTGCCTCACCCATATAAGCCTCTAGGACTTAGGGTAGGGCCCCTACCCCACCATCAAGAAACCTTTTGTCTCTCCCCCAAGGTTTGGGGCCAAGTAGACATTTTCCCTTAGCCGCTGGAGCTAGAAGCCCCCAGCAGCTTCAGACCATCATAACTTCCTCCTATGATCTCTGATGCTATCAAGCAACCACTCTATCGGCATCTACTCTTTCCGTAGATGCCAATGAACCCCTCACTTGCCTCATTCACGCGAGTATTAGGGAAGTTGTGGCTGTTCAAACCTTGGCAGTCCCGGGCGCCACTCCCAGGTCGCTGTTGTCCCAAAGCGCTGTCCCTAGGTAGTGCCCCACTCAAACTGCCATATCTCTTAGCTCACACCTCCAATTAAGGAGTTCTTGAGCATTCTATAATCCTAATGCCATAAGCTACTCATAGCCCATGTCCTTACCCTTGTGACTCCTAATCTCCGTGGGTGGGAGTCGTTCCCAACGCCCGAGGCCCTCACCCACACTAGGATCACTTGGGCCCTCTCACGAATGGCGCCACAAGTCCTGGACGTCACTCCGGGGTCCCTCTTGTGCCCATGGTGTTTCAGGCATTCCTTATGAAGAGGTGCGCAACACATCCCTATGGTAGAGTTTGGTTTCTATATTTAGCATCTAACATGGGCCTCCACCCATCTTACCTTTATGGGATGAAACTCAAATAATAGGAAGAAACCGACACTAGTATGAAAATTGTGAAAAGTGCCAGTATTTTATGTGAATAGTGTTGCTTTGAGAAATATTTTTAGTGAATAGTGTTTGGATTAACAATGCTTCCTAGATCTTTTGGTGGCACTGTTCTCATAGCGTAAAGAAATTTGGTATCACCTTCACTAATTTCCCTCACACACCATTAGCCCTCCCTTACTAATTGGGATAATCAATGATATGGTTTGAACCGGGAAATGAAGCTCAAGGGAGACCATATACATTGGAGAACCATATTGGAAGGCATGTTCCAAGGTAGAGGCTGGTTCACGGGTTCAACCAGCCTCAAATTGCTCTAAATTGGTCCCTATGTTCTTGGACCATGCACCCCATCTAAAGTCCCCTAAATCTCATAGTGGCATACACCTAGTTATAAGACCCAAATCCATATCACAACCATGATGGACTATGGTGTCTATACAAGATTCGCATTAGAAAGTTCAACTAAATAGTATAATCTTCTCTACCGAATCATCAAGTCAGCATGGCCGAGTGGTCTAAGGCGCCAGACTCAAGTTCTGGTCTTCGTAAGGGGGCGTGGGTTCGAACCCCACTGCTGACACACTACAAACAGCGGTTGGTGTTTTGTCTCTTAACTTAGGCATACTTAGTGCAAATTCTGTGCAATTTTTGTTTTGTTTTGTTTTTATGTCGATAATAATTGCGGCACCATAGATGCAAGAAAATATTGTATACTAAACTGTCGTGTAACATGACAAATCATGTTTCTGGTCCTACAGGTCCACTTGATTAATGAGGGGCTAACTCTGAAAATGGAAAAGTTTAGTGAGGACATTCTTTGGATTAACATTTGTTGTGGTCCATATTAAATTTGAAGCTGAAATTGCTGTGGATTCTTTGACATTTTGTGTGGTTCCCAAACGTTTTAGTGCAATTGGAAAATGCTATCAAGTTTCATGCAATTTTGTGTTGAATAGAGATTATGCGTTCATGTGTTAATTTTGTGATGTCACGATGTCGTCCTTGCAGAGATTGAGTGGGTCAACTCAAGGGTGGTCGGACTGAAGTTATTTACTGGATATCATGTCTTTTGAAGGCATTTGACATGTAGGGTATGTGGGTGTTATTTGGTTTGTTTTTCATGCTCTCCAACTTCTGCTAATTAGATTTACAAAATAAAACTTGTGTTGTATTAGTTAATCTACAATGAAGTAGCAACAAAAATCATATTGGAAATCAGACCTCCTTTGATTTAGTTATGGTTATTGACGATCAATGTTTGTTGATTTGTTAATTGAATACATAGGTCTTGTCAGTTGTGTTCATTGTTGTGTGTAGAGTGGTTAATAAGATTTGAAGACGTAGTCCAATCTCTTTGGAATACGTGTCTTTATGGTGTTTGCTCTTTGAACCTCACCGAAGCACATACCAATTAGATATAGGGGTTTGATTAAGAAGAGGAACGAAATAACACTCACATAAGATAGATACATGGAAAACGGTGAAAATAAGTTGAATCGGCTAGAAAAAGTGGCTTGAAATTTTTGCAATATTAATTCAAAGATGGGGAAGAGGAAAATGATGAGAAATGCAACATGATTCATAATTTTATTCCATGTAAATATTTAGTTATATTTTCCCAAAGAGGCAAGTAAGTCAAATCCCCTACTTGCATAGTAGAGTCTCTAATTTGAGCATCAAAATATCCTACATTGCACACAAAACAATTAACTCAATGGCACCCAAAATTAATCACAAGTGGTGTCAAACAACACCTATCCAACCAATCACTACATCCCACTTATCATTGCATCCTTTTCGGACCACCACTTTTACAATTACCCATTTTGGATCCACACAAGAATCATTCTACCTCTAGTCTAGTGCACCAATAGTGGTCATTCACCATTTTCAATGTTTCTACCTTACCTTACCACATCATTGCTCTTCCCGGATGATGTGTGAGTTAGAGTTGCAAATGCTGCTTGAGATGTGAGAGTAGATTGGATTTGAACCAGAGTACCATTAACGAAGACACCTTCACCTACAACGCATCATCACTTCCTTGAACCAGACCAACATTCAATGTGTAGGTTGGATTTATTTATAGCACAAGATAGTAATTCACAAACAAACTTGATTCAATCAGTGGAATTACAGTACATAGAATTCCAGGCACTAAGCTGTCAGAGGTAACATAGAATTGCATGCATAACCTTGAGAGATCATCTTGATATAAACAAAAGCACCATCCTGCAATTTTCCAGATACCTCCTTTCAAAGATTGGTCTTGCACAATTTAGTTCCAGCCTGGAAATTATGTCATGAAATTGACAAAACACAAGGTTAAAATGTTAGGAGGAGCAAAACACAGGTAGGCAATAATGCTTTGTCTTTCACACATCTGTTGGGCACAAGTCACGCAATGGAGGAATTCGTGAGTGAAACCTTGCTTTCATTTGAATGAATAGGCAGCCACAAGAATACAGTCAGAACAGTAGTATGTTCAGAATATATACAAAATGTAAGTATCAGTAAGAAGAATACAGTGGTCACTTCCCCTCCTCTTGGACAGCCCTGAGGGTTGAGGTCATTTACAGAAGTAAAATGAATGTATTCCTATATGTACAGTCTTTGTCCAGTTGATCGATTGCCTCCCTTTGTACATGATACTGTCTGAATACAGGAATGAGGCCTGTTGCCTCCATTATGCACATTTTGAAGTCACTTCACTTCACTACACGATACAATTCACATTCTTAGAGTCCCCATATGCAGGCTGGATAAAGAAATAATTTGGGTTCCACATACATACTATCGAGTCGGTGCAGTCACCCCCTCGCCAAAGATGAGACTAGCCACAGTTGAAGTCGCAGCGGCAACCTGTGAAGGCAACCACACTGTCGTGACAGAAGGTGAGCTTGATTCCTTCTCAAACCCATTAATCATCAGCAGCTGGCTGTTGGGATGATTACTACTTTCCTCGAGTTTCATGCTTGCCTCGTTGGCCGAGGCTGCAGGCTGCTGTTTCTTCCCCCGCAGGGGTCTTGTCACCAAATTGACTATCACTACGCCCGTGCGGGCAGCAATCAGAAAACCAATCAAAGATAAAGCAGGGCGTACAGCCCAGTGCATCTTCTCTAAATGTTGATACTTCTTCACAAATCCGTTAATTTCGTTAATACGGATGACCTCAATCTCCTCTGGATCTGCCCACCATCCTTTCCTGTTGAAGAGACGCCCCGGGAAATCAACAATCAATCCACCATTGGGTAAAACGTTTGCAATTCGACCTGTGTCCCATCCGCCATACTCATTGACTGGCCAGGTAAACCTTGGGGCGACAACTTCCTGTTTCAATTTCACAAACTGTCCCACGGTTAGTGAAGAAGCCTTCTCCAATTCTGCAGGTTTTGTGGTCCAGAGTATTTCGCGTCCGAAAAAGGAGACCTTCAATCTTCCCAAGTTATCAACCTGGTGAACAATCCCCACTCGTGAAGGTATCTGCCCGGAATTCGAGTCCATTGACCATCCTGTCCTTAACCGGACCCAGTCACCAGCTACCATTCCTCCTGCGACTCGCTCGAGCTGCACAGGATCAGCCCGCCATGCTTCCTGGTTGCCTCTAAATGTAACCAGGATCACACCATCTTGGACCCCAATTTCGGATACCCTTCCTTCGGTTGCATTGTTGTTGTCTCCTGGCCATCCGAACCGAGGAGTTTCAACAGACGCTTTCACTCTGACAGTGTCACCTACTTCAAATCGGTCCTTCCAAAGTGACCAAAGGTGAAGCCGGCGCGCCCCGCTGCAGTGTATAGGCTCTCCTGGTTTATCACAGAATTGCACTAGGACACTGTCTGGACCTAGAACAGATTTCACCACCCCAATGCGCGTGCATTTGCCATTAGAGTGCTCTCTTACACAGATCCAGTCTCCAACCTTGAAGGGCTCTTCAGGACTGCAAACCGAGAAAACAATGTTAGGAGAGCAGGAGAAGCACAGAAGAGGATTCAACTGCCTATCTGGTAAGGAGTGTGGATAACCATAGCATACATGAAATACAATCTTGACTTTCCACGAAGCCAATATTCAACAATGATTTAGAATCACCAATTCTATTTGTCTTGCTCAATACTAATTGTAAACCGGTTATAGTGTCACCAACACTACATGTTAAAACCAACATTATTTGTCATTCCTTGTAAAACAGTTGCTGACAATATCATCACAAGTTGCTGACAAGAGAAGGTAGGGTTTTGGCCAATGGCCGAACTCATCCATCATCCATGACAATATTTGTTCACTTATTCATAAGTGACATCCGAAAAGTTACTGTAGTGACAAAAAATACCATATGACACTAAATATCATATTTAGTGTAGTGTTTGTATTTGAACAAAGAGCAACCTAATTCAGTTCATTGAGGGCCCAACTCATTTCAGCACATTTCCACACTACCTCCAAGCATGCACTGCAAACTTATATGATGAATATTAGAGGTATTCTATGTAAAACAACCACCCCCAAACCAATAGTCAGGTTGAGTATAACTCTAATATTTGACAATAATACTTCCAAAACAGAGAAGGAAGGTTCCTTAGTTTATGAAATTTCTATGGCAGTTAGTAACGAATCAGGGGTTTCAAGAATACAGCATGCCCCATCGAGACATTTTGAGAACGGCGGGGGGGCATGGGCAATGACCCAGTCACCATTCTAAAGTTCCAAAACACCGGGCTGTTGACAACGGCATGTTGAGCAAACCGTACAGGGATGGCCAAGGACTTATTCATATGCATGGGTGCAACAGGCTGGGATGGCATGGGCCCAAACTAGTTTATCTACATAGTACCAAAAAAAATTAAGATGGATGAGGGGAGAATTTCCTACCAAATGAAGGCTCGAAGGATCTCTTGAAAAGATGGACGGAGACGATAGTCATACTCAAAGCATGCTTTCAGCACCCTCTCCACTGCAGGGGGAAAGTCCTTAGGTACTCCAGGTTTCTCGTGCTTGACCACCACAGCCTTGAAAATCTCTTCTGGGGTCATATTTCCCCATGGCCTCTCTCCTGTTAGCATCTCAACCATGCTACAAGCAAAAGGCCAGCAATCTGTTTCAAAAGAAACGGGGCCTCTCACATTGGCGCCCCACTGCTCTGGGGCCATATAATTTGGAGACCCAAGCCAAACTGTTTGCTCTGAAGGTGCCACGCTTCCAGCAAACAGCATGGGGATGCCAAATTCGCCTACAACAGCAACATCCTGATTATCTAGAAGGAAATTGCATGGCTTTAAGTTGAGGGCTAAAATCCCATGAGAATGAAGCTCCAAGATTCCACGGATTAGGTCTTGACCATACCTGTCAGAAAAAAAGTAGGTCAGATTTTTTCTGTATATCATACTAACTAATATATATGAAGTGCATAGTAATATACATGCAGACTACACTGTTTTTTCTAATTAGTGTGGGTTACCATTGGGAGTGGCGTGTTCCTAAACTTTTTAGTGAGCGAATTATTTTTACCAACTAAGTTATATCATATTCTTCAGTGTGGATGTTAACTACACTAAATATACCAACTAGTGAGTGTGGAGAAATTAGTGAAAGTGATACTAAATTCCTTTACGCTATGAATTAATGCCACCAAAAGATCTAGGAAGCAATGTTCATCTTGGCACTTGGCATTGGGCACTGTACTGGACCTTGGCATGAGAGTACCAACACTTGGCACTAATCACTAAAGTATTGACACTTGGCACTATTCACTAACAAGCATGTGGCACGCACTAATTTTCTTGAAATTTAGGGTAAATGAGCATAGAATTTACCGTAGTCATGAATTTAGTGTCACTCAGTAGGAACTTCAGCCCTTGGTAACTTTGGAATTTGACTAGATTGTGCATGTGACTTGAATCAGTACCACCCTCACTAATTGGTAAATTTAGTGTACTTATGTTATTTGGGTAAAAATTGATACTCTCAGTAAAAAGTTATAGCAACACAACTCCAAATGGCAACCCACACAGATTAGACAAAACAGTTACTGTTCACATAGGCAAGTTAGATGAATCTAAATTGAATCTGGCTGGTTTCGTAAGGAATCCATATACCTTCCCTGCAGGTTATTAATGCACACTAGAACATTCAATCTAACACTCAAGATATAAAACATAGATCCTAAGCATTATTTCAATCCACCAATCTCTCATGATCAATCGCGAAATTATCAAGTCACTTGCAATCTCTGCATTCATATTTGCTAAATATAAAGACCTACAAGGCTACCTTGAAATAGGTGAACCTGGACTGCTGTACAGCAAAGCAGTCGCTTTAATAGCATCCTACTTCTATTAAGATATATGACATAGTTCTCTCCAATTTCAGTCCTCGGAAGACTTTGATGTTGTATTGGGAGACTAAGTGAATGTGGACTACTACAGAGGAAAGCACTAACCTGAGTATGTACTATGTCAAGAATACCAGTGAAGGGATGAACAATTTACCGTAAGACATCTGCAAGTGGGAGCTTGTTGCTTGAAAGATGTGCCATTTTATCGCCAATGGAACCCTCATAAAATTTCATTATGATACAAGCCTGCCAAAACATAGTGTTCTTTCGGTGATATGAAACCAATCTCTGATTCAACTGTAATGACTGTACGCTTTCTTAATCCAAATGCATTTCACTATCTTATAAGAATACCCCCTCAATTCAATATTTGAGATGATCTCAGATTGTAAACCACTCATTTAATTCTCACACATGTCACATATGCACAAATATTGTTCAGTGCTTCTTTCACCCTCTTCCTATCAAAAAAGACAGATTGAGGAGATGTGGGAAATTAGGACAATTCCGCTCACCTTTCCATTCTTGACAGAGATGCCCTGAGGCCAGCTCACTCCTCTCACCATCTCAGGCTGTTGAAACTGAGCTTCGAATTTCTGCAGTAAAGCACGAACATGATCCTCTGCGTCTGGAGGTAACATCTTCACAGCAACCTCATGAAATTCATCAAAATCCTCAGTTGAGTTATGTATTGTGGCCAACCATACATCTCCAAATGGCCCCCTCCCAATTCTGTGCTTGAGCTTCAAAATGTCTGGGTCCACCCACAAATAAGCACTAGGTCCACCTGCCCTACGCACATTAACTGTCGTCCCAAACACCTCATAGTCTTCAGGATAGAACTCATCGTCAATAGAGCTGGCAGGGGTGTCAGGCCCATATAAATCACCTCCCATTTTTCCACTCTGTTTCCCAGAAATCCGACTGCTTAACAGTGCCAGCTTGCCTACCTACATAGTAGATGCAGTTCAAGAGACAAATTGTCAATCCACATCACAAAACTGCCAGAATTCCTTAAATAAGGTATCGATTACGAATTCCTCTCTAGTACATGAGTGTTCTGTTCACTAAGTTTGCAGACAGTGATTATTGAGTTCCTCAGAAGGGTCAAACAAATAGCATACATTTTATAATACATTCAAATTCAATTACAAATATTTCTCAATATTCTTACATCCTAGCTCAACAGCAGTGTTTGCACTAAATTGAGGCTACTGCTCCACTTCAAGAGCAGGTGCTCCTACAGTGAATCTAACAGGTCAATATTTCAGCTATGCTTCAGAGATCTGGAAACCTGTGTTGAAAACATCCCACAATCCTTATTTCCTTGAGTTCATATTACAATGAGGTAGGAATCACCACAACACACTGGAAGTACAAAACGCCCGTCGAGGACATCAAAAGACATGATTCGCCTTAGAAACGTGACTCTGGATAAACTCATGACGTCAGCCAAAAGGGATCCTTACTGAGCCCTTCACATTGGAATGGATGTTTAATCCTTACTGAGTAACTGGAGATAGCTTACTGAACTTCAGTTAATACTGCAGTGGCTATATCAATCTTCCTAACCCTCGCAAAGCAACTTGTAGTTAACTTCAGTGACACTTCAGCTTTTGGAGCAACCATGCACCTAACAAGGATAGAAAGCAGGATGAACTCATGATCAAACCAAATTTAGGAATTAGGAAATACAAAAATGCAAATAAAACTGAAAACCTACTGCACTTGGATGCCAACTTTAAGCGTCTTCAAATAGGAGTGAGCTAATACCATGCATAGGAAACCCTAATCAAACAAATTGGCAGAAAACTGCCACTTCACTAAAACCCTAAAAAACAGATCTATATTGCAACTCCTGCATAAGATGCAGTGGTTGCAAGAGTTACTCGGTGATTGACACTTGACATATGGCAACTTACCTAAATGATTTATTGTATCTAAAAGTAAACTTGCTTACTCTACATTCCATAGGGAAAACAATGTCAACAGAAAGAGTAGATTCTTAAATTAATTAAAGACACATTAAACTCAACCTTTTCGTCTCCCCAGTAAAACCAGTATTGACAACATACGATGCTTGTCTAGATCCAGTATGTAATTTCAATGATTGATGGCATGAAGCACAGTTGACCTGAAGAATGGCTATCTATGGAAGTCGCTGTTTATCCCTTAGACTGTATTTCGGAGGAGGATGGCAACTGCATGAAGTAGACACACCCTAATCGCTCCCAACTGCAACAACAAAAATGGACGCCTACAAGATCTGATTACAGGGTCAATTACCTATTTAGCATATACACTTGACGCATATAAATCACGTACGTGTCAGTTCTTTCATAGTGTGAAAAACTAGGGACCTTTAACAGGAAATTAGCGCTTTGGATTTTGTCCAAAAGAGAAAGAGCAATAACCGGCTCAACTGAGTTGCATGCTTTACCAAATACATGTTTGTTCAATACAGACTCGCAAAGGACAGAAGACACAAATATGCTGCACCCAACATTGTTCACAAGTCAAAAGTATTCTTAAGGTAGAGAATGCCACAAAGATATATCATTCTTCCGACAACTGCAGAAGGTAGAGTGGAGGAAAATTCAAGCGAGAGTCGGTATAGCTGGAATACACCCATCCCCAGCCACAAAGGAATGCTCTCATCACTTCATGCAAACACCTTCTATCTATAGAACAAACTATGAGCACAAAAGTAGCAGAAGATGTTGGAATCTTTCGAAAAGAGGGAGTCAAGGAAGTGAGACCAGGTCTGGTTGAACCAGACGACTACGTTACAAGTAGAAAACTGAAGACATGAGCATGGCGCATGACATTGCAAACGATGGATGAATAGGAAGCCGCAGAAAAATCTCCTGAAACCGACTAGAGACATGTTTGATAAAGTGAAAGTTGCTTCCAATACAAAAAAATGGAGGGTATCAGTGCTAGCTATATGACAATCAACTGATGACGCAAGGACAAAACATATCTCTCGCAATGCTTGCAAATTTCTTGAATGGGAGACTTACACCTTCCAATAACCATCACAAACATAACGACATGTCCAGGAAAGGCAGAAATCACAAATAAGGCGACAAACTCAAGTCATGGAAAGATCATACCCGACTAGATGCACGAAAGTGACAATTAAAGCATGAAAGGAGCGAAATATTACTTTTATAAATCACAAAGATAAGTGGAAGGACCGGACGTGGTTGAAGGAAATTGCTCCACCGAAGTTCCAAATTGCAAGCACCGGGCACACGGTGTTCCAGAAACAGGAACTGAAAGTAAGTTGGCGAGCTTGCCGAGGCTTATTCCTTGAAGTGCAATTGCAATCGGATCTCGGTGGAGTGGCGGATCTTGGCTCTGCACATTCCAAGGGATAGTTACAAAAACAGAAAACCCGATGTTAACTAACTCCTGAAATAGACAACACCTCATCTTGAAAAGTTGACATAAGATGTGGGGACAAACAACAACCTTGCCCTTGGGCAACAGGAATGCCATCAATCGCAAAGTGCTCACTATGAAAAACCAAACCGAGTAAGGTCTATGAATTTCCTGGTTTAAATCGCACCGATTTGTATACAAGATTAAATACGAGCATGCATTTTTGTGGGTACTCTAGGCAGAGGCAGCTAGATCCAGATTCTAATCACGATGATACCTGCTGGCCGTTCTCGAAGAGACTTCTGAGTCTCCTGAGGCTCCCTTCTCTTCAAATTTCAATGCCGCATGTACAATCAAAGAGTTTTTGCAGCATTTGATCAAGACGAGAATGTTTCGACGGTCACCTGCAAAAATGATATATACTCGTGAACTTCCAGATGCGTCTGTAAATGCACAGGTAGGATAATCCAAAAATATTGCGATCCTCATTCCCTACACATCTGTCGTAACAACGTAAGGACACAACCGACTGAACATTATAAACTCCACCTCGTAATCTTCCTTAAAAAAACCTTTCCCAGAAATGCTCACAAGAAATCAGCTAATGCTTTACTTTTGTGACAAATCAAGAAAGCGAGAAAGCGGGAGAGCTACAGGTTTACGCGATTGATCCACTCCCATAAAGCCATCGCCATGTACTTCACTGGACAACATTGAAAGGACCGAAATCCAGCTAAACAGAGCAACCAAAATCTCAGAACTAAGAGACGAAAATGAGATGATCACAATGTGGAGGCAAAATCAGTTGCGAAGTTGCCATAGAAATGCAGTCGGTGTTCAAAACCACATGGCAAACGAGCCTCATCGAACTTAGTGTCGAAACCGTCACCCAAGACCCCGATGAAACTGTTTCCTCCCACAGATATATCGATTAATGTACACATCACAGAGGAACCATATGTGATCCATAACCTTTAGGGTTTTTTTTTATTCTCGAGAAAATACGACATCATCGGGACCTCAATTTCATCAGGACTTCTGAGAGAAAGAAAACCAACCACTCAACAACTACAGTTCCCTGTGTATGTACAGCTTCCAAACATCAAGGAGGATGATGTCTTCTGAAAAACTTCACATCGTCTCTTTAAGAAAATCATATAAGAAACTCTCTTGGTTTCTGTATGAGCACGTCAACATGTTGTTTTCCGCTTAATCAAACGCTCAATTACGACGCCATCAAATGCCACGACGGAATTATTTGTACTTTAGTAGGTGGTCACATCTGACATAGAACCGAAGCAGAGCGTCGCACAGCTGAACAGCAAACTACTTTTCATCCAAATTGACATAACTGGTTCTTCAAATCCACAAACTCAAGAATCCGGCATTCAGTTACCATCCGAAACACATACACACAATCTCGCAACCGAGACCGAAAAATTCCTACACATCAGCTTTCGAAATTGACGTAACTTGCAGCACACATCATCAGCACATGCAAAACCGAAATTGAAAGCTTCCTGGCTCCCCCCCACCCTTTCCCGCCCCGAAACTGCACCAACTTTCCCACAATAGAAAAAAGATCCCCCCACCGACACAACAATTTGCACTCCGTGGTTCCAGACCAATTTCTCAAGAACCCATACCCGAGCTGCCGATGCAGTTTCCTACGCAAACTTCCAAGACCATCAACAATCTTTGAAGGCTTCCCTCCCCGAACACGCAAACAAGCTGCACGAGCAGACGATGCCAAACCTCTCAACATAAAATTTCACTTGATGAAATTTCTCGGTGGAAATGGATCTGCGAACGAGCAAGAACATGAAAATTCTGCACCAAATGCTTGCTCGCACACGAAAAATTCTTCTCAGACTTGTAGATCTGCAGCACATCATCGCACACGCAACTGGTTTCCCTTTACCGCAGGTGGAAGGCCAGCATCCGTCGGTAGGAGGCACCGACTTACGGTTGAATAGTCGTTGCAGGCACTGTGCGCCGACGAGTACGACTGCTACGACGCTGGGACAGTACGGCGACCAATGGTCGGCCCTGGCTGGGTGACTTGCTCAGCAAGTGGCCCCGTCAGAGTTCCCCTCATGGGAACGCGAGAACGCCGAGATTCCACACACTGTATGAGTAGGTGCCTTATAGGCCTTTTCTATTTTGGCCAAGGTGCGCAGCATTTATTTATTGATGTGGACAAACCCACAATTGATTTCCCCTTGGTGCCCTATGATATGTAACATAGATGGGTCTCAAGTGGCTCATTTTCTTAATCGGACCCCTTGATTTGATTGTGTATGTGGGTCAGTGAGGATCAAATAGCAAACATCATAGAGACACACGTTTAAAAGAGATTGGACTATGTTTTTAAACATTAATAACTACTCTACACTCAATACTGAACACAACTGGGAGGACCTATGTATCGAGGTAAGCAATCAACAACCCTGCACTTCCAATAATCATAACCTAAATAAGGGGAGGTACAGTTTGCCAATCCGATTATTGTAGATGTTTCATCGTAGATTTGCTAATGCAACACGAGTTTTGATGTGTGAATCTAATTAGTAGAAGTTAAATAACATGAAAAACAAACCAAACAACACCCACACAGCTTATAAGTAGGTGAATTATGTTATGTGTATCTTTAAAATAAATTCAACATGAAAACAGTGTATTATACCACACACCATCTGTGGACGTTGAGGCCGTTATTGTTCCATAATTTTGAAATGGTCAGCAGTCAACAATAGTACGTAGAGTGGATGGTGTGAGCATGGTCCGGAACTTTACTTCACATGCACGGATGCTACAAGCCTAGGCAACACAAACATGTACTCAATAGTTTTTAGGTTCCATGTCATTCAAAAAAGTCACATATGACATTGGTCTTGAGCATTGTGATTTCAACACACCTAATACATTACCAAAAAAACAAATATCAAAAGTTGGGTTAACAAATTTGTGGCATGATAACACCAATTGTCCATCCAACTGGATAGCACTTCATTGTGTTTTTCATCCATATAAGGTGCGAGAAAAGTGGATGACAAACTATGATAACAACAATGCATTGCCAATTTCCATCCATGTAGGCATGATATCATCCATAATTATCATATTATATCCACAAGTTGATTGATCATGACTAATAACTAGCTCCCGCAACTCTCCTCTCATTGGTTATATAGTCCATACTCTTGTAATCAACTAAGTACTTATCTGGAAGTCATTGTAGCTAGCAAATGAGTGACATCTTCTTGTAAGTAGCACATAATAAGGTCCCAAACACAATTTGCATCCCTTTGAAAGGATCCTTTGTTGCAGCCTTAGGGTTGGTTCACACAGGTCCCAAGTCATCTCAAGTTACTTGAGGTCAATCCATGCAACATCAATGGTTGAGACCATGGAAGTTGGGACTTGCCACTTCACACATGTCCCCTATTCCAAGTCCCAAATCCTGAATATGACATGGACGCCTACATGGCAACAACACTTGTTGGAGTTAATTCTTGGGACTTGCGTTGGGAGTAGGGTCAGGCCAGAAAAACTAAACCCAACTCTCAACACAAGCCCCCCGATTACATTTCTCAGATAATATAATCAAGATTCCGACTTTCATAATAATCAACCCATGTCCTAAACGCCCACAAGTTGTGACTTTGCCTCCGTGTTGGGATTTGGGCCCCATGTGAAAGAACCGGCCCTTAACGCTAGGTCAAAGAACAAGGTCTTGAGCTTTTTGTTATACATTATGTGTTCCAAGGGGGTTCCACGGTGTACATGTGTCTTCTTGGCCTCGATCGAAGCACTGCCTTGGAACGGCTTCCAGATATATAAGTAAGTACACAAAGGTAGGAAGCACCCAACCAACCGAACCGTCGATGCAACATAGTCCTCTAACTTAACGTAACTTAAAGCTCCCTTTGCATCTTGGTTGGGGAGGTTGCCGATCGGCCTACGTTACATGAGCCTCGGGGTTCGTGGCGTCCATGGAAACTCATCCACCATGGATGAAGGGGCTCTAGCTTCTTATGAAAAAACTTACGACACAACAAGTCTCTTCCATGCCGAGGGTTGATTCGTTCCAATTGGATTGAGCATTAAACCAATGTGAAGTTTTTGATAGTGTTTATGGAACCGTATCATTGAAAAACAAAGAAGGGGATCTAGTTCAACTACTTCTTTATGTGAACGGTGCAGATCCAAGAACGGACACCCAAGATTACATGCTAAAGCTTTGTTAACCATTTCAAACTCAACCGTCAACATTTCTTTCTTTTTTCTTTCTTTTTTTTGGGGGGGGGGGTGGGGGAAGGGGACAAGAGAGTGTTGTGTGACCTTCTTCTCACTCAACGTTAGTGGACTTTGATCGATATTAGCTCCACAACATTGTGGGATTGATCCGAGCTTTTTCAAATACATTTAACGACGTACAAAAGATTTCAACCGTGTAGCAAACAACAACAACAAAAGGAACCAATAAAGGGCCATGTACCTTGGACGAATTGATGTAGACACCACCGAATCCGTAGCCTGCAGGCTTATGAATCAACATATCAGATCTGGCAACCACTGTATATATATATATATATGAATGATTCCAAAACCTGAACAAACAATTGAATACCTTACAGTGGCTCTCGGCGGAGAGGAGTCCCGACTCCCGAGGCGCGTATCGGTGGTTAAGATAGTCATATTTCAGATTCAGGAATCCTTGGGACGGATTCCGGCTAATGTACGTACATTCCATGCAATGCCAAATCGGGGGGTGGGTTTGGAGGTATACATGTTTGTTGCTTTCCCGCATTAGCCCTAGAACGTGGGAGCCATCGAGCCACGGGGAACACGTTCCCGTTGGGTGGGAACCGTCGTTCTCGTCATCCGGTGAGTCCAACCCCGAGTCCGGAAAGAACCGGCGGTTAGTTGGAGATGGACCGGTGGCAGTGTTCGAGATTGAAGTCTTCAATGCCCTTCAAGTGCAATTCGGCCCTATGAAATATACCTCTCTCAAAACAACCCTTCAAAACGCGACCCATAATTGAAAACGAAGACGTCACTTGAAGTCCTCGATATAGTCTGTTCGTCGCAAGAACCGACAAGCATAGGGCATCGTCACTACAAGAAGTGGAGTTAGATGGTTGATTTTTAAAGCTTCATATCGCACTGGAAACGTGTATCATGTATAATTCATGCCCAAGTTTAGAATGAGTTTTGTATTTCATTTCTATAGTCTTGGATCGACATCTTGGATTTGGATCAGCCCTTCAATTGAAAGGCTGGAATTTGAGAGCCCTTCAAAATGAAACTCATATGAGAGCTTCAATCTTGAACACTGACTGGTTGAGTTCGAGAAATAACCAGTTGAAGTTGGAGACTTCAGGGAATTTACCGATCATTTTAGAAGAATCTATAAAATATACCTCATATGAATAAAGCAAAACCGGAAGACATCAACATGTAACCGGTTAGATTTAGAATCACTAGGATCTTGACCGATTGTGCCCAAAAACTTCCCGGGCATTGGTTGAGATCCTAGTGTTTTCAAGTCCCACCAATTACATGTTGACATCTTTCGATGGACTTTTCTTTTATTAAATTGAGATATATTCTATATATTTCTCTAAAATGATAAGTAATTTTCTCAAAGTCTTTGGACTTCAACCGGTTATGCCTCAAGCTTAATTGGTTCATTTATAACTAGTGGTTGGTTCTCCCCATTCATTGGTCGGACCCAAAAAGACGGAGGGAGGGAGGGGGTCCCATTTAAGTGGGAAGGGATCCCCCGCTTTTTCAGGTGGCAGATGAGGATGCTCCAAAAGCCACACTTGTCATTGCCTCTTGCAATGCCCATGCACGGCTCATTGGGCATCTCTTTTGCTTCACGAGTAAGTTAAGTTCAATGGAGCCTTAAAAGGACCGTGGTCTACTATATACTACTTGAACGAGACTTTCGTTTTCTTCCTTCAATTTCATGGGGAATATCTCTTTCTCAAATAAGGGCCACTTCACACACGAGACTGAGAGCCCGTGACCGTTACACTTCAAGCACTCCCATTGGTGGAAAAGGCGGAGCCGGTCCAAGTTCGCTGCTTCACACTACGCTTTGTCGTGTAAACTAAGATCGTTAAACACAACAGATCGAGTGTCGTCATCAACATCAATTAGAAAAATAAACATAGCAAACTAATATGCTAAACAACCACCTCTTCAAGTTTCTTGAGATTGGAGAGAGAAACCCTCATACTTGACAACAATGGCAAGTCAAGATGCCTTCCTCTCCACATAACCCCAATCCTAAGTGGATTTCATCCATGGAGTGGATGAACAACTAACTAGGACTCCCAATGGAGTCCATAATCCATCCAAACACACATGGACTCCTAATGGAGTCCATTTACTCCTAATTTGACGTGACTTAGCCCCCGATGTCACCTCACGTGACAGCTTGAGGGACCAACGGAGTATATATGTGAATGCAAGATGGATGTCAAGTCTACGTGGATTCCTACATGGCATCGAATGGATCATGGTTCATGGTCACTTGGATTGTTTTCAAAAATTACCTCTCGGAGGTAGGCTTAACATAAATTTGGGAGACCATGGCACTCCAAATGCTCACAACCATTGGTTTATTCTATTTTATCATGTGTGAGGACCCACATGAATAGAGATTTCATTGAAATAGCATTTGGTTGAGAGCCTAGTCACATATGGCTTCACACTATACTTGAAGATCCGTGACCATGCTACATGATGTTGGAGGTGTGTTGGGACGGCCATTGGACACTTTCTTTTGGGCTCTCACACCTTCATGGTCACGGCTCTTGGCTCGTATGTGAAATGGTCCTAAGTAGTGGGGGTGGGAATTCTCGAGAGAAGGAATCATGGCATTGGTTGTCGGAGTGGGGGCATTTACTTTCAAGGAATGTGGAGGTGGCATGTGTCAAGTGGTGGGCCCTGCATAGGGGATAATCAACGGTGGTAAGCGCCGCTAGGTGGCGGCTCATGCCCTGATCACGTCAAACTTTCCGTCCGGTTCGAGCCATGAAATTGTTGGGGATTATGCTAAGAAATAGACGTTGGTCCACCACTTTTCACACTATTTACAGTCGGAGATGGTGACGGAGGGTGTCTGAAGTGGCTGGTGTGATCAACCCCTCATGCACTGATCACACCAAACTTTACGTCCGGTTCCAACATGAAATTGCTGGGGATTATGTTCATAAATAGATATTGGCTCACCACTCTTGACACTATTATAGTCATGCATGCTAACGGATGGTGCCAAAAGTGACCGGTGTGATCAACTCCTCAAGGTGTTGCATGGGGATGGAAGGCGGTTGTTGCGTCCACGTGGTTGCGTCAAAGGCTAGGAACTTCACACCATGTATATGAGTATGCCTATGGAGCACGTCTACTACCTCTATGTGAAGCTCGTTCAACTTGCAAATTGTGCAATTTTTTGTTTGTTTGTTTGTGCTATGTATAAATTGGTCTTTCTATTACATCTTGAATAAGTAGTGTGATGGCTCCTAGCATGCAAGCAACAATGCATGCTTGAGGCCAAGAGTGGAGTTCTTCTTCAATTGCAACAACTTATGAGTCATCTAACATGGCCTATGAACCTCTTCAAGTTCCCCTCACAACCCACACCGACCTCGTGACCTCCCTTGAACCTTTCAGCAACATTTAAACTTTTGAGTCTAAGTCCTATCTAGCACACTCGCCTTCCATGTAGACCACATATTACCGTTTCCCCTGAAGACATGACCCACACCTAATGAAAAATCTGACACTCCAATTGATTGTGAGGAGACATAACAATATTCAACAATATTGTCTTGTTACATGGCCCTTGCAAACATCCCCATATGATTCTTGCATCTTAACTTCGGATTCTTATATTCATGCTCCCACAATTTCAATGTTAGGGGTATAGGTTGGGTTAAACCACATGCTACAACTTGGGTCATTCAATCAGTTCCATCATCAATCAACTAGATGGATATTATTGGCCTATTTCCCGCCATGATATATATATATAGACATGTTTTGCCTATGTTCAACTCAAATTAGAGAAATGAACAACAATACTTGACTGAATAATGTTAAGGATACTACTTTCTCCTCAAACTTATAATATAAGTCTCAGTTTCAAACATGATGCTCTCAAGCTTGATAGGCCACCTCTCTAAACCCTAAGTAAACCCTACACCTATCGAGACTATCAACCGCTATCCTTCAAGCAACCCTTCCAAAAAAAACTCCAAGGTGGTGTTTCTTAGGTGGGAGGCTATGAGGCAAATTCTTGTCTCATTTAGTGTGGAAATAATTGGCGTGGGCCATACTAATTTTTTTAGTCAAGGTGGAATCAATGTGGGTCCAAGACTTAGGGTCTCCCCCAAGTCTTCATGAAGTCTTTCGAGAAACACACTAAATATTAATTATACGAAAAAAGTAACACAAAAAAATAATCACACACATTAATTTCTAAAGAATAAAAAATTGATGTGATCCACATTAATTTTCTTTTAAAAAGTTAGCGTGGGTTGAGAATTATTGTAGTCCACAGTAATTCTCATTGTGAGGATCAACATTGACTCTAGAAAATTACAGGTGCCCACAATAATAGGACTATTGAGTGTAGCTTCAAAATTGGCATTTCAAGGTCCTCCAACACCCACACCTTCACAAAATTAACCCCCATACATGTAGGCCAATAAGAAACACAAATGATCAATTATAGATATTTTCATTGGAAGATGACATGTTTAGCTTGTGATGATGTTTCTACTTTAGTATGTTTACATCAAAACAATGCAACAAAGCAAAGAGAGTATGCGATGCTCACTATTGGTATTGTAAAATGGTCAACTTCATCGTACATAGAATTGTCAACCTCATTTGCATCCAATTTTTGTGCTTCATGCATGTAGCCTAGAAGTTATAGAGAATCAATTTCGGTAATTATTAGGTGGATTTCCCAAGGAATTCACATGCAAGGCCCTAGGCTTGTTCAATAGATTCAAGATCCTATCTTGACAAATTCTTTGCACACATCACAACCTCGCACCTAATACTCGTGCTAAATAATAGGATACAATTCAAACTCTTTACATACACAACTTGATGACCAATACAAGGTTTTCATGAACCAACCTGTTGTCATTTTTCTCCTTCTTTTCTAGGTTTTTTTGGTGTAATCAAGGCAATTTATGTTTGTGGCACATCATCAATCATTTGAGGATGTGCTATCTTGATGATTACATTTAGTGGAGATAGTGAAACACTCATAATATCATTCATATCCATAGAAGTGTTAGGTATGACTGACAATATTCCATTGTATATTCTTGAATATTCACCCTCACATTTAGATTAAATGTGAAGAATATTTTGTGAAAATTATTGTCAATCCCACAAAACATTGTTATGGATATGAATAATGTTATGCGACGAGACTAGGTACAAGGATTTAATACATGCATGGGCCCACAAAACTTGGGAAAGTAAGTCTATAAAGGCTTGCGAGTGTTGGTTTTCATGATAAAGACATCAAAGCTTAGTTTTCATGATAGATTTTGGGAGAGAAATAAAGATGACTCTGATTGCAGCTAGATTTCAAGTTAGGTACATGCAACATTTACAACTCCGAAGTATTGAAACATCACTTCCTATTAGTCCAAAGCAATTCTCATTGAGTGTACGCTTGAGCCTATTCCAAACATTCTCTCTACCTTATTTCTATTTTTCAAATTCGATACATCATAACATTCTATATGTATAAACACTCCGAAAATCATGGGTTCTTTTACCCATTGATACTCTTTCATTGGATGGTTATATAATCTACTACAATTTAGATTTCTAATTCATACTCGTAGATTTGAAACTCGTCTAGTGGGAGGATCCTTGTGGTAAGAACCATGATTCCCGTAGTGGACAACAAGACTAATCAATAATCTAACAACTAATCAACACACTTTTAGGGTGCTTGATTAGAACAAGTAGGTGAGCCGGTTGAGTGAGAAGTTGCTTTGATAAAAGCTTGGTGAATTAGAGTGTGAGTCAACATCATCCAACGGCTTTCACTAGATAGTTTTATGATGATCTACTACTATAGGAATTCTCAAATCCATAACCGTGAATATCAAACATGTCTAGTGAAAAGAAAAGAAACGAAAAAACCATTGATAAAGAACCACACTTTCCGTATGGAAAACAAGGTTTACATTTTTTAACAACTAGTCAACATACTTTTAGGGTGTTTGCTTATAACTAGTAGGTAGGCCGGTTGAATCAAGAATTGCTTTGAGTAAAAGCCTAGTGAAATAGTAGAGTATGAAAGCTTGGGCACATGGTAAAAAACTAAGTCACTTCAGTTACATGCAACCGCTTGGGAGGGTCAGGTAGCCAATTGAGTGGCGATAGTGTGTAGCTAAATCCATGTTGCAGCCAAGGTAGGTCACTGTGTATGCTACATATTGTAGTAAAAACACCGCTTGCATTTTATCCCAATGCAGTATGCACATTGCATATGCATTACCTTATAGTAAAAATAAGTGTTGTTGTTGTTGCAAATTTTTAATATTGCGGTCCATGTTTTCCAAGGGTTGCCTGGATTGTGGAAGCTTGGGCTATGTGCCTAGCCTCTAAGCCCTAAGCACATGAGGCTAAAGCAATTCAGGGTGATGGAAGTGTTGTTGTGGAGGGCCCCGCACTAGGAGTGACAGGTGTTGCTACAAAACTCCTATCATCTAGATCCTCCGAACTTTCACAACCGGATCCATTGAGGTGGCACCTGACACCCATGATGTAGCTATTGTTGCTTGGGGCTTGCAACCCGGGCAATGGCAGTAGTTGGCTGCCTCCGCGAGCCCAAAACGGGCATTGTGCAAGGGTCATATGAATCTGCAACATTGTCCAAAGGTTTGTATGGAGAGGAAGGAAGCATGGAGTCCACAATGACACACGGGTCGATTCATCATTGGAAGGATCGAGCCGCACCACCTAAGTTAGGAGAGTTAGCTAACAATATGATTTAGTGGAATCGACTAACTCATATGCTAGATAAGTGATTGCATGGCTACACATCCTAGTTACCATAAACCAAAGGTTGACCAATTTAAGAGAGGAGTTAAGGTTGAATGACACAAGTTTTGTTCAACTTGCCCAATTTTTGAACATGACACTAATAATATGACATTATAATTCGTGGCCCACACCCTTTGCCTTTAATTATAATTAGTGCCTAAATTTGAACATTGAAATTACAAATTTGTATTATTATAATTATGATAATACTTTGACGATTAATATATATGCTAAAGTACAACAATGTAAGAAATAATGTGGTCCACCTCTCAGCAAAACGGAGAAGAAATGGAGAAAATGAAAGGCGAGCATTCAAGAAAAAAACTTGTGAGCTCCTCGTTCAAAAAAGTTAGTTAGCATTAAGGGTATGGGTGAGTTAAGATATCTTCACAAAAACAAGGTCCCAACAGTCAGCTAACTTCTAGCTTGATACACTAAATACAATATTTAGTGTCACCAATCCTAATTGTCTTGCTCAATAGTAATTGTAAATTGTGGTATACTGTCACCAACACTAAACGTTAACCCAACATTAGTTGTCATTCCTTGTAATTTTTTGGGGGAATTAAAGATTTATAGCGTTCCAAACATTGTCACTTACCAAGTGATTATCATCCAGATTTCAATCATCGATGACAATAGTTCATCACAAGTTGCTGGCAAGAGAAGGTAGGGTTTTGGCCAATGAATGAACTCATCCATCATCCATGACAAAATTTGTCCACTTATTCATAAGAAGCATCATCTGAAAAATTACCATAGTGACATAGAAAACCATATGACGCTAAATATCATACTTAGTGTAGTTTTTACTTAAACTTTACTTTTGACTAGTTAGTGTGGTTGAGAGATAGATTAGCTCTCATATAGGTTAGCCAACTCATATGTTAGTTAACTCTCTTAACATGGCAATGCATGCATAATATAACTACACTATATATGGTATTTAGTGTCACATGGCATTTAATGTCATTATGTTAATTGATTGGCAATTATAAATAAGTGAACAAGCATTGTCATGGATGATTGAAATTTGGATGAAACATCACTTGGTAAGTGACGGTAATTGCAACACATTAAATCTACAAACCCCTAAATTTTTTTACAAGGAATGAAAAATAATGTTGGGTCTACATATAGTGTTGGTGACACTATATTGCGGTTTAAAATTAGTATTGAGCAAGACCATTAGTATTGGTGACACTAAATATCATATTAAGTCTAGTTTGAGTGGTTATTACTCTAACCGGAGCCTTAACCGGGATGTGCGGCCGGACTTTTAACTTACGTTATGGTAACTTGAAGTATGAAAGTTAGGTCTCCGATTTGAGAAGATTGAGTGTGTAGGAGTACACCACATAATAACATATAGTGGACTAACTTAACTTAACTAATGTGCCGTGATCATTAGTGGAGATGGAGTGTGATGGACAAGTCCCGACTTTCTTCACCACTAACTATGTACACACAAACCCGCTATGATGTAAGTGTTAGGGCCATTTCACACACGAGACTGAGAGCCCGTGACCATTACTCTTCAAGCACTCTCATTGGTGGAAGAGATGGAGCCGGTCCAAGTTCGCTTCACACTACGCTTGAGGGACCAACGGAGTATGTGAATGCAAGATGGATGTCAAGTCTACATGGATTCCTACATGGCATCAAATGGATCATGTTTCAAGGTCACTTGGACTATTTTCAAAAACCATCTCTTGGAGGTAGTAGGCCTAACACAAAACCACTAGGAGACCATGGCATTCCGAACGCTTGCAACCGTTGATTTATTCTATTTTATAATGTGTGAGGATCCGCATGAATAGAAATTCATTGAAATAGCATTTGGTTGAGGGCCCGGTCACATATGACTTCCACTACACTTGAGGGTGGGTGACCACACTGCATGATTTTGGAGGTGTGTTGGGACAACCTTTGGACACTTTCTTTTGGGCTCTCACAATTTCATGGTCACAACTCTTGGCTCATGTGTGAAGTGGTCCTTAGGTGAGCTGTGGGAACTCAACTCGTTCTCTTGCACTCATCTCCTCAACAACCATGCTCAAATTTGTGCAACATAGCTAGTTAGTACTTACCTATGTATGGCCCCCACTGCACCGCCAATTTGGGGCTAGACTAATTATCCCAATTAGTGTGTGTTACAATTCAGACTAACTCGGTGGAATAACGTCTTGTTCGGGTGCCTAATTTATATTACCGCAAGTTGAAAAAGGTCGTTTGGACATTATAGAACGTAAATGACTTTACTTGATAAAATATTACATTCTCATTAAATTGTCGAGGAGGAGGGCCTATAGGCCTTTCCCGAAATGCCGCCCTCTGAGGCGGCCACGTCGCCCCAGAGGGTTAGGGTTAGGGTTAGCCTCCTCCTCGACGAAGTTTTCGAGGAGAGGAAGTTTTCTTATAGTGCTGCATAACTCCGAATAGTAACACGCATTAGTTATGTTAAGGTAACTACCCGTTAACTAGAATTTTGCCACAACATCGGGTTTAGTTATGGCTAGCATTAGCTAAGGCAACTAAGCCAAGTTTCAGTTGCACTCTCGGTTAGTGGCTAGTTAGGTTGAGTTAGCTAGAGTTTTTTATGATTGGATCAGGCTTAGCTAGAAGCTAGTATTCTTTATGAAGAATATAATTGGTATTGTCTTTTTAGTTCTCTCCCTAACTGTCCATGAGGCTTGACGTATGAAACGTAACTAGACTTTTTATGTTAGTTGAAAGGCTAGATATGTTAACTAGCATTGTGGCCACCCAACTAAACATTTGGCAATAGTTAAGTTAACATTTCTCCCTAGCACTCCTTAGTATTGGCGAAGGATAACTAATAGTGTGGTTGGGGCCTATAGTGATCAATTTTTGGTCTTTAAGTAACGACATCCACTAAGTTAGGTCACGTTAGAGGTATTGAGAGAATGGGAGCAACCCTCTGGTGTGTTGGTGGTGCATCTTGTTTTTTGGTGTGTTAGTCATAAATTCTCCGAATCTAATAGATACATTGGATATAGACATGCTAGATCCACCAAACTCGCAACTCCCAAGAAGTTCGTAAGCTCACTTTACATGTTCCCATGAGAAAACGAGAGAACCAAATTCAATTGAGGCCGAGAATAGGAGCAAAATCTATTTGAATCTTTCTTGAATTGTAGGTCCTAACATGGGAAAGGCGAGCTCTTCATGAATAGACCTTCCTATGAAACTCGGGTTTTTTTCCTCCTTCTATTTCACCCTCTATTTAGCTTCTCAAGGATTAGTACACTATTTACAATTGCAACGAGCATGCCAAACTATATATGTGTGTATGTGTGTGTGTTTATTTATTTATGAATGGTGTACATGAAAAATGTTTCCCAGTTTACATATTTTTTCTCATGCCAACTTATAATTTCACATTCATAACATTACTCAGTTGATGAGTTGTGATCATGAGCCTTGTAGTATATTCAAGAATTAAAGCCTCCGGATGTTAGAATCCCAATGCTTCAGACTGAATCTGAAGTCAGGATAGTTGAACACACCTCATCAGCTAGGAAATGTTAGTTGAGATTTAAGTGGGTGTCAAGCATTAGAAGATTGCCATGTGGATATGTTTGGTTGTTTATTTAGAGCCCAAAGAATTAAACACTCTAAACAGATATAGATAGTGGAACATACAATCACACTTCTTCTTCTTTTTTTTGGGGGGGGGGGTCAAACTTGTGGGTAAAGTAAGCATGTTCACAAAGGTACAGTTAGGTCGGTGCACTTAACTTTAAAGTTGTGTTAACTAAGGATATAACAAATAAGTTGCCCACAAGAGCAAGTAAATGAGGCTATTTTATATGGTTAGCTTCTTAGCACATCAAAATTAGAGAGTTGAGAACAAGAAAACGGTAGAACCGTGAGGCTCTGTCCTTTATTATGAAAGACTACAATTGTAGTTGTCCACTTTGCTCATGCCAATTCATGGCTATTCACTATACCAAACCTTTCTTGGATTTTGTGCACCTTCTTCTCAAATACACGTCAAGGATTGAAGCTACTCATTTATCACCCAATTTTTTTAAAATAAATAATCAAGAACTACCGAAATAACTATAGTTAACTAGATTTCTTTCAATGCATTTTAGGGAGCACTTATGTATATATATATATATATATATAAACTATAGTTAACATCCACATTACATAAAGTGGACCAAAAATAACAAGAACAAGTGACGTCCAAGTGTGAACACAAAGTGGTTAGGAAATTTGCTCTTGAAACGAAGAAGTTGATGCATAGTCTCTGTCCTATAGATAGAGCCAACAAATAACAAACATATGTGAACTCATTTGTAAATAAGGCAACACCAACACTACACATGTCCTCTAATACTTTATAAGTAATAAAACAAAAAACTGGTAGAACCGTGAGGCTCTGTCCTTTATTATGAAAGACTATAATTGTAGATGTCCACTTTGCTCATGTCAATCCGTGGCTATTTATAATACCTATAACCAAACCTTTCTTGAATGTTGTGCACCTTCTTCTCAAATGCGGGTCAAGGACTGAAGTTACTCATTTATCACCCAAAAATTTAAAAGTAAATAATTAACAATTGCCAAAAGACCTAGAATTAACTAATTTTTTCAATACATTATAATTAATTATGTACTTATATAACTATAGTTAACATCCACATTAAATAAGTTGGACCAAAAATAGCAAGAACAAGTAACGTCCAAGTGTGAACACGAAGTGGTTAGGATATTTGCTCTTGAAACATAGAAGTTGATGCATAGAATCTATCCTACAGATAGAGCCAATAAAAATAACGCCCTTATCCAGGTACCATCATGAATGTGAACTCATTAACTATATGTTAATCACGGTTAACCATGATGCAACCTATATGTAAATTCCATATGTGAATTCAACTACCCTATTTTCTAAAATTTAAATAAGTCGTCTGCAAGTGTGAATGGATTTAGACTACGAAATGTAGGTAGGTTAACCATTAGATAGGTAAATATAACCATTTAGGTAACTTTGCCTACAAGAGGGAAATCTCCTTTTACATAAACAATTACTGCATGTAAAATACGGAGATTTGTGCCCAAGGGTCCTCCTAGGTGCATCAAACATTGCACACAAAATCATTCGAATCATGGTATTACAATTGCAACCTAACAACGATGAAGAAATCGTCAAAATCATGAGTCTTTTGAAGGAAGTCACAAATAAAGGCCGGCCTCAAAAGGACATTGGGTGGTGCAAACGTTGCATTTTTCTTTGTGATTGTGTGTGTGGCACTCCTCTTTTGACACCCGCCGAACAAAAATAACTACGGGCCCAACAATGATAGCATTGTTTAGTCAACTTCCAAATGTGCTTTCGTGGAGATGCTTATTGGACAAATAGGAAGCTCCAACTAGGCTACCTATAAAAAGGGTTGATGAGCGTTCTTAGAATGACATAACGTGTTGAACATTGGGTGCACATCGTATGATTTGTGAGGAAGAAATTTTTTTTTGGTTATGGCATGTTGCCCAAGTCCATGCCCTATTTTTAGACCATGGTCGACTTAATTCCTTCATAGTCCCTTGGAAGTTGAATCGTACAATTTCTTCTCGTTCATCCAAGCATTTGTCACCAGCCACACAAGCTCATTTTTTTGGTTATAGTTTGACTTATTTGCTCGTTGCTTACGTACAATTGGTATTTATATGTTTAATTATATACATTAATATTGTATACAATTAAGTGTAGACATTAAGCATAATTTTTTGTATATCAAAATACTCAAAGGCACATTTTGCATTTGTATTTGGCGTATTCATGCAATCCCAACCGTTGAGAGTATGGAAGTTGGGACTTACAACTTCATACATGGTCCCAAGTCCTAAGTCCCAAGTGCAACATGGATGCCTACATGGCAACACTTTTGGAGGTTAGGTTTGGGACCTGTGTTGAGAGAGTTGGGTCGAGCAAAAAGCTCGACCCAACTTTCAACACAAGCCCCGCGATTTTTTTTCTTCATAAAATGATCAAGACCTGACTTTAATGATGATTAACCATATTTGAATGGTTGCTTGAAGCTCTAAAGTTGGGACTTCATCTCCATGTTGGGACTTTGCTTCTATGTTGGGACTTGCTTACATGAGTGGGGTACTTGGGACCCATGTATACCGGCCCTAAGTTATCACCCCTTCAAGATGCAAGATCCCTTTGTTCACTTGGTTAGTATGTTACGATGAGATCTTCCAATTTTGTGGTTACTTCTTCGCTCTTCACACACACACACACACACACACACACAATAACCATTAAACATTGCTAGGGTATCGGCCATACATGGAAGAAAAGAGAAACATATTCTAACTTAATGATATGGTTTTGTTCTTTTTTGTTTGGGAACATTATTAACCCCCTACTAACTTGTGGGGGAAGGCTAAATCCCCTGTAGTAACGCACAGCTGGCTCACGTGTGGCCACCGTGGCACGTGGGCCCGGCACCGGTGCCTAGCCCATTTGACCCCCCAGGGTTTAGGGTACGGTCGTACCTTGCTAACGCCCGAGACACTGCGCAGTGTCCCGAACTTGAGTCGCCGGAACACTGCAATGCCGGAACACTAGCGCCATCCATCGCCATGCCATCCCCTCATGCCCACGCCATGGCTGTGGGGCTCACCAATACGTCATCTCCCGTCAACCCAGAGTCTCGGAATGTGCGTTAGGAGACGGGAGTGAAGGAGGAGCAGTCCCTTTAACCCATATTGTTTGGGGGACAGCTCAAGGGCAAGCTTATAAGGAGAAGTGGCCAACACCTCGTTCGAGAACAAGATGCTGACTTGGAACTGGTTACTTGCTACTTGTTGCTAAGACTATGGCCCCCTCTGATGAGAGAGGTTACTTGGAACTGGTGACTGGTTATTGGCTCTTGAGACTATGGTTGGATACTGAGACTATGGTCGCGCCCGTCTAGACTATGGTCCTAGGGATTAGACTCTTCGCTTAGGCCGGTTCGCTTAGCTCGGTCACTCAGTTCCTGTTACTTTGCCATTGCTTTTGCATGTAATCCCAAAAGTCCAAAAGTCTTTTTCTTCAGGGTATTTTTTGCTCAACTCGTCTAGCTTATCTTTTGCCCAAGTTGTTGATTCAAAGCCACTAGGTGAAGTCGTATCATACATCATGAGACCCAACTCTTGAAGAACCATTGCACGTCGTACAATGTCTTTGATCTTTTAACAAGAGTGTTTTTGCCATGCACGACGAACATGCCACAAGCAAAGGAAAATTGGAGTTCCAAGCCACGTCTCTCTGAAACATGCGAAAGATCAACCATGTCAATGTGAATATTTTTTTTGAGTAACGGCTTTCACAATGATATAAAATGACATTTAACAACGAATATGAGATAAATGGGTGGAATATATGTCAGGAATTGTTTGACTAACTCAAACATTCGTGGGAATGTAACATTGATCTTGTAACACTAAAGTTGTAACACCGAACTTCTAACACTGAAGTTGAAACACTGATCTTGTAACACTAAAGTTGTAAAACTGAATTTCTTACACTGAGGTTGTAACATTGAATATGTAACACTGCAATCCTAAACACTGAAGTTTGTGTACGTATTAGCTATAGAATTACTATGGTTATCCGAGTAGCAAGAAACTATGAACAAAACTATAACTGATGTAATAACCCATTCGCAATTTCAAAACACAACAGAGTTGATACTTACACATGCATGGCTGCTTATTTGAGAAAAACATATAACTACAAACATGATGATGGCTTCCTTGATGATGGCTTCATGTCACCACCGGTGCCATTCATAGAAACTCCTCCATGATGATGATAAGTCCTTATATTTAGAAGTTTTCCCTTTCAAAACACATTTGCCTATAGGTACTATGGGTATTCTAACACATTAATTCATAATGTCCAAACTTTACATTATTCAAGTCCATAACAATGTTCTGTGGGACTGATAATATTCCACAGAATATTCTCGAATATTTCTCACATTCCACTACTGTCAGTCCCACAAAACATTGTTATGGATATGAATAATGTTATGAATCATTTGTGAGGAGTGATAAATAAGGTTAGGGTAAGGTTATAATTGCCACCTAGTGATTGCAAGGTAGTAAATGTCTTGGTCATTGATGAATAATGTGGCCACCCTTAGAAACGTTAAAGATGTATATATGCCACCTAGTGTAGTTGATATATGACGCCTCTTTCTTTATCTTCAACTGCATGTCTTTTGAAGAAGCCACATTTGTTGTTCTCCCAATAAAGAGAGGGCGGTGGAGTACATGCAGTTGTGAATGGTAGGCAAACTGCAGTGGAACGGTGAGTTCCATGGACAACTGCAGCCCGCCTCGTTGAATAAAGCCTCTGAACTTTTATATAGAAAGTCAGTGTAGGGTACCCATTCAAGCCACACAAAACATGCCAAAAAGTTTCCAACCCTCTTAAAGAAGGATAAGTTATTACTACTTTCAATTTGGTTTATCTTAGTGTCATAACATTGTTCAGTTGCTATCAACCATTCCATTCTAATAATATTTGGTGACGGTGCTGCACACGAATCTCACTTGTTATACAGGCTGAATCTATTTATTAATAAGCATCCGTAAGGTATAATTCTAACACTTTGCATGATATATTCCCAGCCCCACCCAACTGTGTCACTCAGTTGAATAATGGTATGGTTCGGGGAGATTTTTGGGCGTAATCGGTCAAGATCCTAGTGTTTCCAAGTCCAACCGGTTACACATGTGATCTTCTGGTATTTCTTTTTTTTAATTGGGGAATATTCGATGGATTTCCCTAAAATGATTGCCAAATCTTCTTGAAGTTTTGTTATTCAACCAAATTATTGTCAAACTCAACCAATTCATTTGTAATTGGTTGTTAGTTATCCCCATTAGTGCGTCTTACTATTCGGAGTTGCACAGGGGGATAACTATTTAATGAGACTTGTAACATTCCACCAAGTAAAGTCATTTAATATGTTCTATAATGTCGGAACAACCTATTGAACTTTCAATAGTAAAAATTTAACTCTTGAGTAAGACGTTATTGCAGTGTGTAACTCCAAATAGCAAGCACGTCATTTAAGTATCCAATAAAGAGTTCACCCCCGTGGGGACAAATGGACGATTGAATTTGTTACTAAACAATCTTTACTTTACAAACATGTCATCTATACAATCAAATCCATCCTTAGAGGTACAATTTTTTCTTTATTAAGTTGTTGAATTGGGATGGACTTTTTAAGACGATTTTGGGGAGCTTTGGCCTTGGGCCCTTTTGGGGTTAAAGCTTGGTGTTCCAATGTCTTTGCAATTTAGGGTGGAGATGAGTCACCCATGAATACAACAAGTGTTGGTAATGATTAAATTTCAATCAATGGGAATTTGCTCCATTGAACTTTAGGGTGGGTGACTCTAGTATTCATGATATGTGGTGACGAGGGCTCTCGTTACACCAATGTTGGACCACTATGTGGATGAATGCATGGTATCAATAATTGACATCAATAATGATATCAAAGAACCTTCTTGACTAGTATCAAAATTGTAATGTCAATCAAATGTTGTTATTTGGTACTCATCTCAAGGTGAATTTTTTAAGTATGTTCGAGTTATTATTTGAGCCAATTTCATTCTTAACCGTATTGATACTCGGACAATCTCACTAAGTATGAAGCATATAGGCCGGAATGTTATCGAAAACAAAAATATCAAATATCCATAACCATTTGTTATCCAAAAAAAAGGTAAAACCTCACTATTGATATCTGAATGGTATCAGGAAAAACGATACCAATCCAACACTGGTTTGTACGGCCTCCATCAAAGCAAATTTTATGCAAAAAAGGCCTTCTTACTTGGAGTTCTGGAGGCTATGATCCCTTTGATTCTGATTTTAAAGTACAAGTTGGTATGACAATGGATGAGTTTCCTGCAGGCTTGTGTACTTCTTACTTAAGGTATTAAGGTGGTCAACTTTTTGAAAGTGTAGGCCGTGGCACACGAGCAAGAGTTTAATCTCTTTCACACGACTACCAATTTTATATGAAGACCCTTTAGAGGTATTTCAGGATTTGAAGGTCAAGTTCACCAAAAACATGGAACATAGGAATTGATCAAGGTGCCAGCTAAGATGGAGACACATATCATGGCAATGTATTCATTACGGCATTCCACAGGGCAATGTACACATTATTCTATTCTGTATAAAGAAACTCCCAACTATAACACATGAACTACAATTATTTGCTCATAACAAAAGCCGGTGACATTGGTTCACTTGTCATTGAACAAGAAACATCAAACCGAAACATGTTCAATGTTCTAGAACTTAGCTCATCAAAGATTGCATGCCTAGAAAAATAGCAATGCTCCATGCAGTAGAAACATCACAATCCTCTAGATCCATACATCAACACTGTTTTTACATCAATTCAATGACATCAAACCGTGACATTGAGTCAATGGCTGTGACTCATATCTTTAAGTTCATATGTTTTAAGAGTTGCAAGCCTTCTGAAATAAATTGATGAGTTAAATATGTGCTGAATGACTTGTATAAATGTTGTGTTACCGCTAAAAGATATATTGAATCCCAAAGGGTACGCAAAAATACTAACTTTGACATTAAATGTTGGCCACTTGCATTTTGAGATGAGGTCATGTTTGGAACAAAACCAACGATAAAAATAGACATCCATTCAACATGGCTCTGGACTAGAGATACGACCTGATGACAACCTGCTACAGCCTAAGGTAGAGCCTGCTCAAACCACTACCCCGACCAAAACCAACACCCTAAATTCTTGCACAATAGGTACATATTGATTTTGAGAAAGCCCACCACCTTGACATTGGTTTTAGGTCATCTATCAATGAAACTTTGAACCTCTACAACTCTTGCATACTGAATTCAAAGAAGGCGTACTTTGGTGAGCTGAAACCCCCTTTCAATTGCTACAAGAAGAAATATGATCTTAAAATAGTAGCCATACTCAATGCTCAGAGCAATGGTTTCAGCATTCTCTACCTTAGTCAAGGTTTTTGCATGTCTTGGAGAGGAGTGTAGAATTGATGCCTGCTGTGGACATGGTAACCATGACATTACACGTAATACGCACCCGAAAGTGGTGGGCTATGTACTTGAACATGCGGATGCGAGTAAGGAGATGGATTTTGACTTGAAGACCTACGATGCCGTCATTGATGTCCTTGAGAAGGTGAGTGACGGTGTGATGCTGGAGTGGCAGCTGGTGAGCCTCCACTTGTGTGTGCAGGATGTCAGTGTTGGTGTGGCCTTGAAAAAATGCGCCTACCCATCCTTCCCCCACCAGTACATCTCCATCATAGATCACCATCACCTGATCCACACACTAAGTCACTCAGACATATCAAGGGAGTTTCGGAATAATGGTCATGGAATTCCATGCACAGTCGTTCGTATTTCTGAAATCTTCTAATGCTGATGAAGGTGTCTTAGATCCTTGTGATTACATTTTGGAGAAAATATTAGAGCTATATTTTAAGTCCATGGGGCTTTTTTGTCAGGTGTTGGTCCTCTATGATTTCCTATTGGTTGTTTTGTAAACAAGATTAATTAGTTCTTATCACTTGTGGTGCATGCAAGGAGGTACTGTTTGAACTCATTTTACCTCCTGGCATGCAAAAATGAGTTTGACATTCAATGAACTGATATGGAATGTTCTTGATTGAACCTCCACATTACTTCTGAGCATGCACTGGAACTTACCGAAGATGGAAGGTGTTCTACGAAAAATAGCCAACCCCTGACCAGAAGTCCTATTGAATTGAAGGCTAACCCTATTGTGATGAAATCACATGAGAAACCAATCCAAGTTGATAACCACCCGGGCTCAATCCTGTTGGATAGAGTTTGCAAATTTTCAGAAATGCAAACAGTTCATTCATTCCTTCAGGTCAGAAACTTAATGGATTGTTGGTTGGCAAACATGATGTGATCAGAAATTCAGAACCCATTTGATCTCTTAGAATCAAAAGTGCAGGAATCTCTGAAGGAAAAAAAGAGCATGTTAATCCGTCAAACCTGATGATCCATATTCTTCTACAGATTTCTATATGATCAGATAGAGATCATATATGCGTAGGAGGAAGGATGAGCACATAGTGAATTACATACATGCACATGATCGTAGAAGGTGCCAATGTGCTTAATCTGGTTGCGTGCACTGAGAGTGATGGCGATGACAGCGGTGAGCATCTGCGTGGAGTCCTCATTATAGGTGGTGGTCTTATTGTGACTAGTATTACTGCTGCTGTTGTGGAGTTTGTTGTGACTAGCTTGCAGGGTGGTGTTGTCTGCTGAGAATTTGGTCAAGCTCATGCTCACAACGTCACATAGCGGCGGCCGAGGATGCACAATCACAAACTCCACAACTGCTACAAGGCCCAGGCAGAAGAGGAGCAGCACCACCACCTCCAGGGACCAGAGGAGGCACTTCTGCAGCCGCTTCGTCCTACACCATGCACTTTGAGTTTTGGGCTCACCTGGTTTCTTGTAGCAACAGATCCACAGCACCTTTTCAAAATTTCTCTGCAGCTGCATGTAATGCACTGGAATGCCAAGTCAACTCTACCAGTTAGGCCGGGCTCTTCTGATCTCTTTTGTTGTCAATGTTTCGGCTCCTATGCCTGCCAACATAGAAGTTTGTGGATGCTTGTTGAATTCCAGGTGTCTACATTCCACTTTGTACAGATTGAGAACAATGTACATGACAAACACAAGTTACAGTTATATTATTAGATGATTTGAGTCCTGAAGGGACCTAGGCTTTTTTGTACCAGCAGCCCCACACCACCTGTGCAAAATTTCTCAGCAGCTGCATGTAATGGACTGGTGTCCCAATTCACCTTGCATCAGATGATGATCAATCCGGCCAGGGTTCTTCTGGTATCTTTTCTTGTCAATGTGTTGACACAGCCTCCGGTCCTGTGCCTGCCAACAAATAGTTGGTGCATGCTTGTTGAATTCCATTCGCACAAGGAGCTATGTCAAGTCCAGGAGTTTACCATACCATTTTGTACAGAACGAGATGAATGCAAATAGCAAGCAAAAGTGACAGTAAAGCATTGTTGTATAAATTCCATCCTGAAGAGTCTAGGATTGAATTCTGATGAAACTGAACCTGGGATTATCCTGATGACTGTCTGAAGGCAACATCAGATGATTTCTTATGATGCTCAACAGCAGCAAACAATAAGCTTCCTCACGTTTCTTCTTTACCCATCCTTCGCACTTCTGAATGACAAGAGGACAAAAGGTTAAGGAAAAGCTGGGACACTTACCTGGAAGAAAGAAGGTGTAAACATATGATATCTATCTACCAAGACGTTTCCACATCTCTATATGAAAACGATGAGTGGATCTCAAACTTTGGCAAAAGGATACAAATGTACGAGGCATAACCTTACTGAGAGATCTGGAAGTACCAAAGAATCAATCTGTTAACAATCAATCATGGCAATCTTGGTGATTCATTGAATATAATGTTCTCGGTTTGATGGGCAGGAGCTGATCCATGTGTGAGGTAGGTGCAGCCACAAGGAACCCATGCACTTAAGTACTTGTCCGTTCTACCGTAGTACCACCAGTGGCTATGAAATTCATACTTACCATTATCTTCACACCAGATTCCAGCATAATCATCTGAACAGTTACTTTGGGTACTCCGACCAGACAGCTTTTGAGGGCTCAGTCTGTATCTCCTCCTTTCTGTGACACTCTCAGTGGAGAACCTGGTGAAGTCGGCGAACCCAACTTCATTGCTTGGTACTTGGCTTCGAGGGTTTTGTCACCTCCTTTGTGCACATACATGTCAGTACCTCTCCAGCAATCACCCGCTTATTTACACAAGCATTGCAAAGCAGATGCAAGATGATAGTCAGTCTTTTGTCCTGAACTTGCAGTAGGTACAGAGTAGCTGCATGCACCAGAGAAAGGATGACATGGTAATCAACAATCTGTAGCCCAAAAAGCACTTGATGGATTAGATGGAAAATCAGAAATATGTATGCAATATGTATACAATCTGTATGCCAAAAAATACTTAATCAGAAATATGTATATATGCAAATGTGCAATATGTACAGAATATATAGAGCAATCAAACCCATTCTGCATTCTCTTTACCCATTGTAGTAGTTAGTTCTTGCCACAACAAATGAACCCCACAAGACCTATTAAAAGTAACACTAGTATGTGACATCCAGCACACTGATGCTTCCGTCAGCTAGCATATCCACCTCTGCTCACCTCAAAGACACATAGTGCCAATTTGTCACAGCCTTGCATCATCAATACAGAAAAATGTGACAACACTTCGAAAACAGGTTCAGATCCCAGGACCTGGATCTGCTTAAATTATGTAAAATAAACAAGAACTACAAACCTGGCTAGGCAGCCATGGACCTAGCATTTCCTAACACTTGAGTAAAAATATTGTGAAAGTCTTGTACAGAAGAGCTTTGAGGGGAAAATTTGGACCTCCAAGCAATATGTTCATCTGGCCTTACTAGAATGCCACCAACATCGGGAATAGTGCAAAGCTCCCACCACCCATGTCCTAGTTCTTCAGCATGTACTACTAGACCTCTATTTCTACTGGCCCAGTTCATTACAAATAGCTGTTCATCATCTGTTGCTTGCAAATGACCTTCCAAACTGTTTTCCTGGTTGAGTGGACTGATTGATTCATTTTCCTGACTGGAAGGAGTGTATGAACCCAATGGCCAGATGAAAACCACTTTTACAGAGATTTTATGAGATTCGCCAGCTTCTAATGCTGCCTCTCCCCACCTGCATCCACTTTTGTTGCATCCAACAATGAGCACAAATTGAAGTTTGCCCCCCCTGATGAGATCCAAGGTTGAGCAGATAACCTGTGAAATTGTAAGATTTCCTGATCAGTATTCAATGTATAGCCTTCTCACTATAAATGACCAATCTTAGAAGTTGCACTTATTAATTGCATCTGTCTGATATTATACTCGAGAGTTTGATGGGAGAAAGTTATGTGGCTCGCAGGTATGCAGGTTTGATAAGAGAGGACACATTACATTCATTACTATAGCATATATTTAGTCCATAGATAAGAAACCAACACTTTTTCTCAGACCAGGTTAGGGTGGAAACGTTCATTGATTTTTACCTCAGAGGTTGATGACAAGTCATTATCATGGATTCGTATTGGGAAGTGTGGGAGTCGTGCACCAGGTTTAGTTGATGGAAAATACTCTTGTCTCCTTCCTGTAGGCAAAGGCTCACCCTTTCCCATAATATCTGTTGGCTCAGGCACTAAAGCTCCCTCTAAATACCTGCAATTGGTAAGATTAAACACTGACAATATAAGCAGATGAGTATGAGATGATGAGAATATGGAGACCTTTCAGTGTATACAATGGTAGCACGCTAAGACAAGTCAAGACAGCTTAAAGGCAGGAAGGATGGTGAAAGGTTGAGAAATAACTGGAGGTACACAAGAAGCAAGTTGCTCATCAGAGGATTAGTTTATATCCAAATCCATTCACAAACAAGTTATAATTTGAAAATTTGCTGCAGACTGGCACAGACGTTGGCACGATTCACTGCGTCATAACCTACCTGAAGCCCAGATCTTCTGCCGGAAACTGGAGCTGAAGACTGTGGCCTTCTTTGAGTATTCTTTGCACTTCAGCTACCCGGGCAGCAGCAATAGGGTTGAAGTTACTGAGAAAGGCGGTTGAGACTTGAGCCCGTCCAACTGCAAATAAGCCATCCAAAACCGCACTTTGCAGTCTTTTGGGAAGGAAGGCACCCATACCATTATTCACAATGCTATGAACCCATCTGCACTCATAATCCAAAATATCAATTACAGATCAAATCACTCACACCTTGATTATAAATAAATTCAAACAGGACCAGTATCTAACATGCAACAAGCGAGTACTTCAACTAGGTACTACCCTCAAGAAATGAAAGACACCGCCCCAAGTAGTCATCAGAATTGAAAGTGAAGTCCAAAACCAGCTGCACAGGATGAAGGGCATTGGAAAGGATATAAGGCAGTAGGTTCTATAGGCAACTGGCAAGCTACTAAAGGCATATGCTGTTAAAGATACAGCACACTTTGCAGAAAAGTAAATAATGGTGATAGAACTTTAAACCAGAAATCGCCATGGATAATTTTCAAAAAAGCACAGAACGCAACCTTGCAGCTGAAGGGTCCAGACCAAGAGCAGCTGGAACAGCCATAGCTGCATTGAAGTTGGCAACACTGAGTGCTGTGTTGGCTCTTGCAACCTGCTCAATGATTACACGAGTGCAACATTCTGAGTGTTACATTCCAACGCAGTCAATTACCTTTCTTACAATCAGAGACATCCAGAGCAACTCAGACCTTGCAAACCCGATAAGCTGTCCAAAGGAATGAAGGTTCAAAATTGAGCCAATATCTGGTCATAAATGCTACATACCTCACCTATGGTTAAAGCCAATTACATCTATTGAATACTACATGATGTAGTCATACGTCAAAAATAACCACCTGGACAAATCATATAGTTGCAAAAAAAAATCGAACATGCTGCACTGGAGCTTTTCCCTGGCAGTTTAGGTCCGTCAAGTTATGATTTGTAGGAAAGAGATTACTCCACGTAACTACTGAACTATATATAAACTCTTCAGCTTCTCAAATTAGAAAGTAACAGTTCAATAGACAGAAGAAGGGAACAGAAAACGTAGTCAAAGAAATTTGTAGGAAAATGCTCCGGCATAAGAATCCTGCAAAACTTGTCTGTTGCCTGCATGAAGTTAGAGAAATTACTGGCTGACGTTCTGTCTCATATGTATTTAGCAAAGCCCTTGGTGCAACTCCAGCATATACAGCCGCAAGCTTCCAAGCTAGATTATGAGCATCCTGTACACCTGTGTTTAGGCCTGTCATCATGTTTGGCCAACAATTAGTAAGAAAGATGTTTCAGATTGGAGGCAACTAGTGGTAGGGTCACTAGGCAGCACAGGCTCTTCGTCAAATACAATGAGGTACTGCACCTTTGTCTAGTTGAAAGTATCAAGCCTAAAATTCTTGACAAAACAAACTCTTATCATTGCCTATTGCCACAATGCTTGGCAAGGTGACAATATGTAGGGATAGATATTCACCAAATCCCCCTGCTGGAGGGAAACGATGGGCAGCATCACCAGCAAGAATAACACGCTTGTACCTATCAAAATAGTGATCTACAACCTGGGCATGCATCACCCATTGTTTTACTGTCTTGATTTCAACTTCCAAATCTTTTCTTCCAGCCACTTCCCGAATAATCCCTTGGCAAACCTGGAATGTGAAATATTACACTGAGCTCTCATACATTTGATGTGTTCAAATAAAAAAGCCGTCCAAGGCGATAATCTTACATGAAAGAGTTGCTAAGACAAGATGCACTTCACAGAATTCGTAAAGAACACCATATTTTACATAGGCTTGTATAGAACACAATATAATGACTGACACAAGAAAAGGTGTCACAAATGACAATTCACCTCCTTTGTAAAGTCTTCAATACATTGCTGGGGTGGATAGAATGGTATCTGCATTTTTTTTGAATTGCATGCTTATGTCAGATATGCACAGGCAGAGGGTTTTTGTGATATGAATGACACTTTGAAGGAAATAATACCCTTGTTAGAAACAATGGTTACCAGATTCCTGAGAAAAAAGAAGACAGAGTAAGAACAGCTGGAATGAATAGTAGATACCTGGGTCACAAATTCACCAGCCTCGAGGTTATGTGCAACAACCACTGCAATAACCTGAGAGTTGAACACAAAGTAAAGCATTCCAGGTTCAGGTGTTGCTAGCAATTGTTGGCCCAAATCTTTGCTACGAAAATGGACACTGATGAGCTTCTGCAGCTCTGCCTCTCCCTCCATCACAAGATTTGCCATTCTTCTTAAAGGGCTTCCAGCCCCATCAGCAGCTACTACATATTGACATGCCACATCCATGGCCTGCCCGGGACCTCCCTGCTAAATAAATTGAAAGTCAGTCCCAATTTGACCATGTCCACTCAGGAATTTAGAATTGAAGTTGTGATTCATATGTACATCCAGATCAAGATTGTGCAGTAATTGGATATGCAGCCTCACAGAAAGTTGATTAAACCTCATACCCAAGAGAAATGACCTGAGAAGCAGATATTTTGACAATGGCACCATCAGACTTGCTCATGATTGAGGTGCATTCATGGCCCATCAGCAGTGGTCCTGGGTGTGCAGTGCACGAAGCCGACTGTTGCAAATTATGCACGTCCTGACCAAGCCTTTGTGCCCTTTCATATAATAGAGGAAGAAGATGGTGCTGTGAAAAGTGAGCCACTGATGTTGGACTTCGTTCAGATGCCAGATCTGCAATAAGACAAAAAAATTCAACGTCAAGTGGGTTGAGCAAGCAAATGTCCTTTTATCATAATTTGTGAGGTGTGGACATAAAGTCATTGAGGAGTGATGGAGGACTGGGGTCTTCTAGAAACATGCACTCAATCTATGGTGTCCTTAGTCTTTGATGAAGGATAATAAGAACACCAAGGGAGGAGAGGCAAGATTGGACTCTAAATGATACCACCCCATAAGTCTTCTGCATTCTTGCAAATTGTGATACATTAACCCTCAGTTCATTGAATATTGCAGACCTGTTTCACAATAAAGAGGGTGGGGATTCATCAATTAAAATGTGTGAAACATTTGAAGTAGACAAATTACAGCACAAGGGAAAGGGCGGCAAGCTTACCCTCAGGCCGCAAGTGGTCCACAGTGCCAAGCACAGGACCATTCAGGGTGGTGCAATACACAAACCTGCGCCATTGGTCTACAGGAGGCTGCTTTGCCTCTATCTCTGCTGCCAGCTCGTCCATCTTCCTGAATATCTGCTCAAGTAGAATTCTTCTTCAAAATCTAGAAGAGAAAAAGCCTTTGCAAAATACCAGTTATAGGTTAGTCTTTGCACAAAATTACATCTACTAGGGGTCCAAATTCACTAGTACCAATAACAGCACTCTACGCGCCACATCATTGGAATTCCAGGACATATATTCTGGCCTACTAATCAAAAGACATTTGTGAAAGTGCTCTGTAAGTGCCAACTTTGTCATGTTGCCGAATGTTCATCATTATAAAATTTCATAACCAAGCTGGAGTTCAAAGGGTGAGCTCATCTCAACACAAAAATAGTGCCACTGGGAAAGTCAGATACAAATTGAGTTGTGTTCATAGGGTGCAAGTGATATAAGAGGCGTACCTCCATGGTGCGGTTGTTCAGAAAATGGGCCTGTGGATGCTCCGATAACTTCAACCGCCTCTCCACCAGAAGTGAAGGCACTCCTGCACACCAAGAAGATCGCACACATTGAAGCTTCAGCAAAATTCCTACAAAGTGGAAAATCTTGACGAATCTGGCCATCACTTAAACAAGAAAAAAAAAAAAGCAACGTCAGGAATGAGGAAACAGGCTCACCAAATTGGGAGAGCAAGATCGATAAAGTGAGCCCCACAGGCCCAGCTCCCACTATCACCACCGGAACTTGGTGGAATCCTCCAATCCCATCTCTGGAGGCAATCGAGAACGACCTCCTGCTTGCACTGCGCAACACTTGCAAACCTCGCAAGCAGATCTTCATCGAAAAAAATTCGAACTCAATCGCAGCAAACCGAATTGGTTTCATTCAATCACCACTTCCAGCTCCATGGCCATGGCCGGAATTCGAATACGATCGATGAAGGTTTGCAATGTGGAATTTTTCATCAGAAAACCAAAACCTTAACCCCTAAACCCTAATCCTAAAACCCTGAGGATGATGGCAGCCATGTTAATTTCTTCAATTTGCTAGGAACACCAAATGGGTGCAAAACTCTCCACTCACTGGTCTTCTTGTCTACCTCTACACTTCAACTTCGAAACAGCAACTCCCTCAGGGTTAGTTTCCACGTGGGCCCCTCGCCTACCAGATTCTATTTAAAATGTAGATTTCATCAGGAGGAATCTACATTCCAAATAGAATCTGGTAGACGATCGGCCCACATGCAAACTAACTCCAACCCACCCACCCACTACATCTCTCTTCATATTTCAAACGTGTGGAAGGATTGTGGGTGCTATTCGGTTCGTAAAGAACTGGGGCTGATTCCCCTTTCTTAGGGCGGCTTTATACACGGCTTGGGGCCGGCCTGAGCACCGGCCCGATTCATGTTTTTTAAGCCTTCAATCCAGCCTCATTTTATGAACTCTTTTGGGGCTCAACCTTGTTACATGTAAAGTGGTGAGGCCCGATTTTGGGGCCTGATGGTCTTGAGGGTTAAGTTTCATAGAACTTACTGTGGTCAATGCCCGGTGTTCTCGACAATTAAGTTTCACGACACTTAATACTATGGGGGATGACATCTATAGGGTTGTGGTTAGTGAATCGAAATTAGATCCCACTAGACTAAATTCAAGCTTTTGAATCTATTATGGCGTCAAAATGCCCCTATAAATTTATCTACCATGTTCAATGGATTAACTGATGGGTGTGGTTTAGGAGGCACATCATATTCTCGATTGAAGGTATAAATGTTTCATTTTTGTCTAAAGTGTATAATTAGCACCTTAATTGTTGTGTTATTAGCCTAATGCTACCATATTTGCACTAATTATTGTCTTATTAGACTAACCCATTGCCTAATGTACGTCAAATTCTTGATTAACAACTTAAAATGTTTCATTTTTATCTTAAGTGTGTGATTAGCATCTTAATTGTTGTGTTATTACCCTATTGCTAACATACTTATACTAATTGTTGCCTTATTAGACTAACCCATAGCCTAAGCCATACCATGTGTTTAATTAAATGCTTAAATGTTTCATTTTTATCTTAAGTGTGTGATTAGCACCCTAATTGTTGTGTGTATTAGCCTAATGGTATCATGTTTTAGTTAATTGATGCATTATTAGACTAACCCATAGCCTAAGCCATACTATATGCTTGATTAAATGCTTGAATGCTTCATTTTTATCTTGAGTGTGTGAATAACGCCCTAATTGTTGCCTTATTAGTCTAATGCAATCATATTTATGCTCATTGTTGTGTTATTAGAAGAGTGGACTGAAGAGGAGAAAAAAAGAATTTAGCCCCTAATGATTGACAAGAAGATAAGCACAATCCAACGGAGGAGCCCAATCGGACCCTAGATGGGAGTTCAGCCCGAGGAAAAGCTCATCCCGAACTCTCATCTAGGGCCTGATGGTTTGGCGCCAAATTTGTGCCACCTAAGATGCCACATGGGATGAGTGAGTGTTCGCGCCGGCCCAAGTATCAAGCATTTGGGCCCGATTGGATGAAATTGAGTGATCCTATTGGCCCAAATTTTTTAGTTCGGGCCAGCCTCAATGCGGCCCTAAGTATAAAGTGGCCCTTAATATTTGTCCCTTCTGTAGTATAATGCCCCACTTTTAGGTCATGGGCCATTATGTGCCATAAAATGTCCCATGCCCATTACATGCGGCACAATGTACTGTAGAGCAAACATACCCATTTTTATACCATCCCCACTCTTAATACATAGAGTCCCTTAAAGTTGTAAAGTTCCACACATGTAGTTGTCATTTTCTAATGTGATGGAAAAAGTCATGAGAATCACACTTGTCACCGTCACATTCTGTGTGATGGAAAAAGTAACTTAAAAGGGCACGGATTTCGGTTCCTTGAAAAGGGTACTACACCCTAAACTCCAAATATCAACCCCCATAATGTCACATACTCTTTAATATCCTGAAACCTTAGGGAACGCATGTTCTTAGTTCAAATCTCACTCCTTATTATCATATTTCTTTCCCTTATATCATGGGGTTTTTAATTATCATCAAAGAAATCAACCCACGCCCACACATTGCACCATGTGCCAATATGTGGAGTGTTTTATTCTTGTTCTTATACTTATACCACATGTTGAACTGTTGGTGCATGGATTTGCACATTGCCCGGGAGGGCCAAGTGGGAGGTTGACATGTGAAGATGGATCATGTGTTATGATACCGTAGATTTTCCATGTGAGGAGTTCTTCTAAACCCCAAACCCTAATCATGAACCCTAGTCTTCTCCCTCTCACCTATGCTACACATCTCTCGGCAATTCAATCCACCAACGTGGGAAGCTCTCTAAGGAGTTGAATACGTACATGTGTGTGCCTTACTCAGGATTGTGAAGGTCACCGCTTACTAATCTAAATGCAAGCCCTAATAATTATGCTTCCTACATATCCTTAGAAGTTTCGCTGCTTTGAATTTGAGATATGGCATGACGGATTTGGTATTGTCGCAAGACATTTCCATAAATTATTGATAAATATATAGATGCAATATTTTATGCATTGGACGACAATGGTGACTTCAAGGTTCATTTTCGTACATCAATTTTTGATTACTGTAAATATCTTCTTGAGAATTTGATGTGTTGGTTGTCTCTAGATCAATAAGGAAGAATTTGTTGACCTTTACAATGTCATCTCTTTGAAATTTAAAAGGGCAACATTCATGTGAGCTACATTCTTGTTTGCATTTGGTTGATGTCCCTTATACTAATATTTTTCCATGTACGTTTCTTGCGATGAATTTAAGTTGACCACAAATGTGTTGCCTATATGGCCTTCATAATCGTTGGCTAGTCTATAAAAATAACATATCATTTTCACATGAGGGTTGATGTGGTGCCTAATTATAGGCTCATTATTGGGGGATTTATTCACATATTTCAACCAAGCCTCTGTTTCTTGTGTCTCAGAACTCTCTCAACAGTGGACCCTGCTTTGATTTCTCAGAAGATGTCGGTTTAGATAAGCTTCAGCGAAGAAGGTTAGTTAGTTTGTATCTGTATATGCCGAGGTGGCTTTTGACAAACGTAAAACGCAGACCAGGTGGAGAACACTGGTAAATCCCTAAACCCGAAATAGTAGGTCACACAACAAAAGTTCCTCCGACCCTGAGAGCAAAAGGGATAGCTTAACCTCCGGGGTTTTAGGGCACCCCATCTGGTATTAGCTAGAGCCAAGTGGGAAAGGGGGATAAGGCCCTCCTTAAATTGCAGTAAAGCACAAGTTGAGAGCTTGAAGAAAGGACTTTACACTACTTATTGGTAGTGAGCCCCTTACATGTGTTTGTTCACTTTACAAACAAACTCTCAAACTCAAAAGCTGGTTTACAACGTTGGAATAGCGACTAGATGGACCTCATGTGGAATGCTTTACAACAAGCTCTCAAGTCTCATTTTGTGGGCCCCAACCAATGGAGTCTTTGGCATGTCATGAATGCTCCTTAAGCTTGTCACAAATGCTTTTTGCTTTAATATCCCCCCCTTTGGTATCTCACTTTGAGCCGGATCACTTTACACATGCTCGAACTATCAATGGGAGCTCAAATGATCTTTGAACTTGGATGCAAGCTTGTCATTGCCAAGTACTATGCTCCCAAAAATTGCAAGTTTGAGCTCTCAACTCAAACTCTAGTGTCATGAAGGCCTACACGTGGTAACACAACGTGGGTGGAGGGATCAAACACAAGCCTTGGTCACCCAACAAGAAACTTGATGCTCATTAACCTTGGATTGCCATGCAATGCATAAAGAACCCATGTTGATTTTATGTCAACATGCCCTACAATGAATGGGTGCGTTTCTGCATGTGGGGAGTCACACTAATCATGATATGCTTTCAACATTTAAAAAGAAACTAATGTTGATTTTTTATTTTTAAATGTATTTTATAGGTGACTTTGCCTTTTATGAGTATTTGACCACATAATGCGAGGTAAAAAGAATTATATGTTTTCAAGGTTCTTTGTCGTCATAATATTTTGAATAGGGTGAGACCACAATTATTGCTCTTGGTCACAAGTTTAAGATAACAAAACCTATAAAACTACAATAATTTCTTCATTATCCAATAAGGTTTATTTTGAACTTAAACACTACTATACATATATATAGAAAAACTTTTGTCGCATGCCAACTAACATGAAAAGTACGCTCACAATAATTGGTCAATCACCCACCTAGGTGCACAACATTTCTAATAACTTTCATGTTTGCTAATGTTTCTAATGACTTTTAGAAACATGAAAGTCATTAGAAATGTTGTGCACCTACGTGGGTACACATCGTACATAATGACTATGTTTCTATAGAAACATAAGTCCTAAGTCCTCACAATTGTGTTCATTATTGAATATAGAGAAGTTATTAATACATGAAAACATAGTCATATCTCTTCTGAACATGTGCTTTTTATGATGTTTGTTCTTTGATCCTCACTGCACCACGTACCAATCAAACATAGGGGTCTAGTTAAGAAAGTAACCGCATGACACCCGCATACCTCAAGTAATAATATCAACATTGCCCAATAGTGCAGCAGCATGTGCAAGCCTATCCAAGGGTGTTGTTGCAAGGAAATGAGGTGATCCGGTGGGCCAAGTGGTACTAGCCTCTGTCTCCATCATGTGAATATGGTGTATAACAAAAATCTAGCTTTCTTACGGACATGGAAGGGAGAGGCTGTCAGAGCTCCAGAGAGAGAGAAGAAACTTCAATCCCTAGGAAGGGACCGACGTGAATGAAGTGTCTGTTCGTTCCACCCCTAGACCTATGTCCATGGGACATAAGAATAGAGATAAGGAACTACTTCCCCCTTTCGAGAGTAGACACTATAGTCACAAGTAACAAGTAACAGATATAACCCAATAACAAAAGGGGGGGTAACAAGTAGAAAGAAAAATACGGATTAATTAATATCGGGTTTGTTTTGTGCCGGGTCGGGATGTCAGGCCATGAACTCATTATTGTGTGGGGAGGACGTGTTTAGAATATAACGTTGGTACGTTCAAATAGGGGGGGGGGTCTTGTATTTGGGGTAGGGGTTGGTGATTTTCTAGTCTTAGGAGGATGAACATAGCGTATTGTATGGCAATAGTATTGATGTTTTTGAAGGTATTGCGGATGGCTGGCATAGGTAGTTTAAATTTGTCTTCAAGTATTTTCATTGATGGGATGTGTGTTGCGGCTCTGGCACCGGCTGTTATAACAATGAGCGGATCGATTTTCCAGCCTAGGGCGGCAATGTTTTCTATCAGGGGTTTGTATTTGTTAGCTTTGGCTTCTAGTGTCTCTGGTGAGAATATGTCATTACAATATGTAAATTCAATGAATTGTATGGTAAGTGTTTGGTCTATATTTGTGGGGGTGTCATTTTGATATGGTAACCCTTTAACGCAAAGAATGTCAGGTCTAAATCGAGAGTTACAATGGCATCTTTGGGTTCCACATGTACAGGGTAAAAGCCAGTTAGGGACAGTGTTTTCTTGGGGGTTGTCATTAAAGGCACCAACGCTCATAAGAGTGTAGCAGCGAGATTTTTCAGAGGAGATTAGTAGTTTCCTTATTTCCCATACTGCTTTGTTATGTCTTTTGACATGTAGTGAGTGTATATGTTGTTGCCTACATGTGAGTAGTACATGTAGCCAGGTATCGGGTTCGTATGAATCACAAATAAGACATGTGATGGTGGGAAATCTTTGTCTACCAAAGAAGATTTGTTTTCTAGCTTGGCCCATGTAAGTTCCAGTACAGAATTTGATAAGGCATGATTTTTGCTTGTCCGTAATAATAGGGTTGTTCCAAAATTCATTAGAGAGTTATTTGTCAATATTGTCATTACCTGTCCATTTATAAATATTGGGGGTTTGTGTGGCCATGGTTTCTAAGTTGTTTATTCTGTCATATTTTTTTATTTGTTTATCTAGAAATCTAACGGGGCCTTTATCTGGCGTGTCTATCATGGAGGGCCATTCGTCTTTTTGGTAGTAGTAAGGTGTGGCATGGGCGTGTTCGTATGAGTGTGTGGTGCATGTATGGGTAAGGTCCAATCCTTCTTTTGCCAATTTATCTGTTTTTTCGTTTCCGTCTATGTTGACATGTGCCCTAACTTTGTATAATGTGATTGGTTGGGAGCGATTTTGGAGCAATTGTACAATGGAGGCAAGTGTGATTTGGTATGGGTGGCTATTGTGTAGTGTGAGATGTTTAATTTGTGTGTTTAGCAGATATAGTACATTTAGGCTATCAGTAAATATGTATGCGGGTTCATTTGGATATTGGAGATTAATAATTTGTAGTGTTTTGTGGATGGCAATCATTTTTGCGCGTAGTATATTCTGGTGGCCATGTAATCTTTTGGCTATAATAAGCCCTTTAGGGCTATAAATGTCATATCCGGCTTTTTCTCTTCTCCATACTCCGGGGGAGATTATTTTAGGTTTTTTGAATGATCCATCAGTATAATAACTAAATTGTGGATGAAATTTTAATGGGAAGTTAGTTTGGTAATCAAGTAGTTGAGGTCTAGATATATCATTGAATGTGGGAGTATTGGGATAAGTTAGTTTAGACCATTTTTTGTTAAGGTTGACAGGGGTATTCGGGGGGGGGGGGGGTGTGAGTGGCATATGTGGTTGTGGTATTGAGAGATTATTTGCAATATGGGTGAGTTGATTTAGTTGTTCGTAGGTTCCAATGTGGTTATTTTGGTGGTGTATACAAAATATTTTTAGTGTAGAAAGTTTTTTCCTAGGTGTATTAAGTTATGGTGGTATAGTAAGTTCTTCATATGTGATAGTATCTGCAGCAAAGTGGGCGATAATGTGTGTGTCTGGGAATGGGTCGAAGTATGGGTTGGAGTTTTGGTACCAATTATGATAAGGTGAAATGAGTATTGTGATAGTACGTGGGTCTTTTTTGGCGGCAAGACGGGCCCAATGTATAGCATGTTGTAGGTTTGTAGCATTATGGGGGTGGGCGTAGCCTATTCCTTGTCATTTGTGGTGAAAGGCTTGCCCTACGGATCCAAATATTTTATCCCGCGAGAATGGAGAGTAGAATTGATTGAGTTGTGTAGGGCATGTGACTGGGGATGACAAATATGAGTGGCTGATATTGAATGATGTAGTGAGAAAATTTAGTATTGGATTTGGGATTGTGTATTGGGCTAGTTTTAGAGGGTCATTTTTCGGGATACGATATTTGTATCTTTGGTATAACCATACCATTTCAATTTCAAATGGTTGTGTAGGTGGTTCTAGTCCGTGCGGAGTGTTTTTGGCGAGTTGGTATTGTTTCCATAACCACTGTAGTCTAGTTTTGGGGATGGTGGTGAGGTGCTGGCCATTGTCTTCATATATGTGGGCAACATCAAAGTGCGTTTTGATAGTATTAGTGGTGGTTTCTATATCGCTTTCGGGGTTGCATTCATTGATTGAGATATGTGCTAATGGAATGATTGTTGCAGGGATAACATATCTTGTATCTTGTTGTTGTTCTGTAGCAAAATGGGCGGGTATTAGGTTTGAGAAGTATTTGTGTTGTCTTTTGGTATAGTATTGAGTTAGGATTTCGGTATTATGTGTGCAAGTGTTAGTGTCGTACCAAGGGAATAAGTCTCTTTAGGTTCGCCATTTGTTATAGGTGTTATTATTTCGTATTATCCATTGGCATAGATATGATGTGTCGTTTTTCATTATTCCATTGGAGTTAGTGTATTGTCGTTTTTTATGGTCAAGGATTGTGTGGATAGGGAATTGTCTAGGGTCTTTAAGAATGTCTCTTGGTGGGGGTGGGGGTGGGTGATGGGGGTGAGGTGGGTTTGGGGGATGAAGTGGGGGGTCGGGTTGTCTGAAAATAATGTTGTGATTTATTATGATGTACTTGTTTTTTAGAGTTCTTGGGGGGTGATGATGCGGGCATGGTTGTTGGCATTGCGGGAGGTAGGGGGGTGACAGAATAGTTGTTGAGCAATATTTAGTGCGCTTTTAATTAGTTTGGTAGGGTTGGAATGATAGTTTTAAAAATCATTTGGACTCATCATGTCTCCAAAAGATGTGCAATGCAAATGAATGTTTGCATGCTCTGGTGTTGTGAGGGCCACTTCACACACGAGCCAAGAGCCATGACCATGAAATTGTGAGAGCCCAAAAGAAAGCGTCCAAAGGCCTTCCCAAGACACCTCCAAAATCATGTAGTGTGGTCATGGACCCTCAGGTGTAGTGTGAAGTCATACGTGACCGGGCCTTCAGCCAAATGCTATTTCAATGAATTTCTATCCATGCATGTCCTCACACATGATAAAATAGAATAAATCAACGGTTGTGAGTGTTCAGAGTGCCATGGTCTCCCGGTTTTGCCTAAGGCCTACCTCCAAGAGATGGGTTTTGAAATAAGTCCAAGTGACCATGAAACATGGTTCATTTGATGCCATATAAGAATCCATGTAGACTTTACATCCATCTTGCATTCACATACTCCGTTGGTCCCTCAAGCATAGTGTGAAGCGAACTTGGACCGGAGCCCCCTTTTCCACCTATGAGAGTGCTGGAAGTGTAATGGTCACGGGCTCTCAGTCTCATGTGTGAAGTGGCCCTGAGAGGTAGCCACAATGAGATCGAACACCGGAATCATCGTCTCTGTGTAGTGATCTGGACTCTGACTACACTATTTAGTCAAATTCTACCCTACAAGTGTATGGTTCCTTGAGCCTTTGCTCCTGTTCGAAGAAGGTATAACGGCCGCTTTACACCTAGAGGCCGGGCCAATTCACCTTGAGGCCAATTGCATGAAATTTTAGCCCCTTTTGGGTTGGAGGCCCGCCTCAACTACACATTATAATAAGATTATAATGGGGGTCAATTTTTTCATATGTAAAGGTCTTAGGGCCAAGAAGTTAGGCCGATTCAATAAATCTAGCATAATCCAAAGGATCTAGTATAATCTAGCATAGAGCCGTTCATATTTCCACATAATCCAATGGATATTGTTTGTTGAAAAAAATCATATTTTATTTTTAAATGTTTTATTTATTTATTGAAATGTGACATTGGCCCCGAGATCAAGAATTTGGCCCTCCATTTTGGATGCACCCAATTCAACGAGCTCGGGCCGTGTCATACCATGCAATTTTTGATTAAAAAAACCATACCACCAAATCGGCTTGGCCTCTAAGTGTAAAGGGGTTGGGACTGATTTCAACCTTTTGACCAATCACAAGTGAGGATTTCAAGCCTCTTACGCAACGAATTGGCCCGGCCTCTAGGTGTAAAGTGGCCCTAAATTGCCAACAACAATTCCCTCAAGCAAAGAAATTTGTCAGTGTGAGCTTCCTTCTTTTCACAACTGTCATGACTAATTTCATATTTCGACGTTGATCTGGTGAAGTTTGGACCCACTGTGCGGTCACGATAAATTTATTCTGCTTCAGTCTTCAAATTCGATGCAAGTGGGATTATTTTCCAGGGTGGAGTGGGCACACTAAATAATCAAGTAACTAGCGCACTGAATGGCAGGAAGGTAGGCTTGTATATTTAGCAAATAAATTAGCATATTCTTACTCAACTGTGGGCTGTTCATAGTGGCGAATTGTGCTGGATGTTTGTTAGTGTAGACCAAGACACGTGCACATCTTAGGGTGAGTTTCCATATAGACTGCTTGCCCACGAGATTGTGGTGTGAATAAGGACAAACTTGTCCAAATGTAGGGGGAATTTGGTGGGGTAGGGTTCGTGCCAGCTAGCTACTCCCATCTTCTCAAACATGGACCCACTTATTAGAGCATCCTCAGTCGGTCTAGGTAAAGCTCACTGCAAACCAAGACCTATCTTGCTTAAAATGCTCAAAATTTAGAGGGAGTGCACCAAATCTTGCTTAAAAATGGAAAGATCCTCCCACACTCCCTCTAAATGTCAAAAATTTGGAGGGAGTGTGGGAGGATCTTTCCATTTTTAAGCAAGATTTGGTGCACTCCCTCTAAATTTTGAAAATGTGGTGTTTTCAATGAGGGATTTCACCTACGTCAAATTTTTACAATTCTTTTTTCTTGAGAAATATCTCACGTTTATTTAGGTGTGATTCTAATGATGGTAATTTCAGTTTCTAATTTTAGGTCAGTCAAAAGATAGGTTTTGGTTTGCAGTGAGCTTTACCTAGACCGACTGAGGATGCTCTTAACCTCCTTTTCCCGGTTATCAACGATGAAGTTCTAGACCGACATTGATACTTTTGTGTCTTTAATCGGTCTTAATCCTTCAGTGACCGACACTTGTAAGTTGAAGGTCCTTTAGTGAGCGCATGAATATCTAGTGGCATGTGTCCATGGCCCTCTATATTCTAGCAGACCGCCAGAATGTGATTGGTTAACAGCTTGTACTTAAGTACATGAGAACACATGTGACCCAATAGTATCTAGAATCTAGTGGGCGGGCAACGTACATGGCAACTCACCCTTACAAGCCTACATATCTGGGTTACTATTTTGGTCAAGCCATCTTTGCAGATTTGAAAGTTTATAAAAAGATCCAGAATAGGCAATGTGGGTTTTCGAGGAGTCACGTAGTTTCCTTTGGGCTAGTGTAGTTTGGCATGAACGTGAGTTGGATTCCTTCTTTCCGTTCTGGGTGAAGAATGTTGAACAAGTGTGTGACAAAGTCTAGAAGAATGTTGAAACTGATGTAACTGGAGCGCAGACATCACCTCTTTGAAACGAGGAAATCGAAGGCGATGGAGGATGCGAAGGAGCCTCTACTTCAGCGAGCGGATTCACCGCAAACACATCATACCTTCACCGTTCCGAATGGAGCCCTTCCGCGGTCCATTAGCCAGCACGAGAATGAAGTGGGTGCGTCGTGCCATCGGCGTGAATGGGTGTGGGGGGAGATGAAGAAACAGCTCTACGTTGCAGGGCCCATGATAAGCGTAAGCATTCTCCAGTACTCTCTCCTTGTGGTGTCCAACATGTTCGTAGGTCACCTAGGAGAGCTCGAACTCGCGAGTGTGTCGATCGCCACTTCGCTGGCAAGCGTGACTGGCACGAGCCTGCTGATCGGCTTGGCATCGGCGCTGGAAACGTTTTGTGGGCAAGCGTTCGGGGCAAAGCAGTACCATATGTTGGGGATTTATGTGCAGAGAGCCATATTTGTCTTGACCCTGGCGTGCCTCCCAGTCACCGTGCTGTGGTGGAATATGGGACCTCTGCTAATCCATTTAGGGCAAGACCCTACAATTGCCGAGATGGCGGGACACTATCTTCGGTGCTTGATCCCCATGCTTTTTGCATCAGCAATTGTGCAACCGTTGATTAGGTTTCTCCAGACACAGAGTGTGGTGCTACCCATGGCGCTCTTCTCCGTTGTCACCTTGCTCGTCCACATTCTCCTGTGCTGGTTGCTGGTCTACAAGATTGGCATGGGCTTCCTTGGGGCAGCAGTAGCCAGTACCTTCTCCAATTGGCTCAACGCATTCTTCCTTGCAATGTATGTGAAATTCTTCCCACCAACGCACCACCACACAAAAACATGGACCTCGTTGTCACTCGAAGCCTTCCATGACCTTCCCGCCTTCTTGAAGCTCGCCGTCCCCTCCGCTTGCATGATCTGCCTCGAGTACTGGTCGTTCCAATGCGTGGTGCTCCTGTCAGGACTCTTACCCAACGCCAAGCTGGAAACGTCGACCCTCTCCATCTGTCTCACCACCACGGCGGTGCTCTACATGATTCCCAACGGCATCGGAGCCGCCACCAGCACCCGGGTGTCCAATGAACTAGGCGCAGGCCGACCGCGGGCGGCTAAAGGCGCGGTATCCGTCGGGGTGGCCATGGCGCTTACGGAGGGCATCGTCATGGCCATCGTCTTGTACATCGGCCGTCACGTGTGGGGGTGGGCATACACTTCCCAGCAGGAGGTAACGGAGTACGTCGCGCAGTGCATCCCTGCCCTTGCCATTCTGGTCGTCATGGACGCTATCCAATCGGTGCTGTCCGGTGTGGCAAGAGGATGTGGTTGGCAAGCGTTCGCAGCAGCATCCAATCTCGCAGCGTACTACATTGTTGGCATCCCCACTGCGGTGGTCCTTGGATTCGTGTACGATTTGAAAGGGCTAGGGCTGTGCATGGGCATTGTGGTGGGCATCGTCGTCCAGGCGGCTGGGCTTGTGCTCTTGACATTGCTCACCGACTGGCAGAAGCAAGCCGACCAGGCTTTGGGCCGTCTTTACTCCTCATCGCCAACTGATGTCGACGCCATTCGGAGTTGCCCAAAGGATGCAGGGTTTACTCCACACCTTGACTACCTGCAGGATCATAGTAGCCACAACTCGCGGGACCAGTACAATCGTCTCCTCTCAAATTGACGATTTCAGAACCAAGATTTCATTTGCAGCAACTTGCAGTGACTCTAGTCTTGATCTGGTGTTACATGGTTATCATTTTTGGAGCGGTAATTCATTTCAATCCGTCACCTATGCTGGACTACTCTTAACTACTCTTTCGGGCTCCGAGAAGATTCTCAAGAATCGGCAGGCACGTTGAATTGAGCATGCGGGCTATTACTTGGCAGGCAGGCTCTTCTAGTCTGGAAGCCAACAAACAGCTCAGCTCGCCTCGTGAGTCATGAGGAATCTCCGATGTGTGCAGTTGCAATTGGCGACTTCCACTCCAGTACGGGATGCATCTGGCCCACTTTCCCTGTCGTCTCATCTCTTGGACTGCCACAAATAGGTTGCTCTCTCGGCTACGGTAGACAAACCCTTATTCGGATACTATACTTCTCTTACTAGGACACCTGTGTTTGAGTCACTAGTGGTGCTGTATTGTGGCTCCAAGAATGGATAGCATAAAGACTATGTGTATACAAGAGATAGAAGTGCATGCTCAAAATGTGATCATCATTCTAGGTTTAGTTTCAAAATTCAACATTTTAGGTTTAAGTTCAATATTCAACATAGTTGAGAGGACATGTATGACCATTTAATGAGCACAAGAATCTTCACTTTGATAATGAATGAGATATTCACACGTGAGCTCCGGAATAGTAAGAAGGAAGTGGCTACGGCCTTAATTTAACTACCTTAACCATCTTGTACTAAATCGCATGTTTCACATCCTAGGAGAAGTGGACTAGTTGGAAAAGGTAAGCATTCAAGACCAATCCACCTTAACCGATTCTGAAACATCAATTTGATCCCTAGTGTCCAGATCCAAAATCCTCCCCATGGTTTATGTTGGGAAGAAGCCCTCGGGCTCAGGCCTTATCTATTCCAAAACCCCACACTTTTGGATGAACTCAACCTTGGTCCTTAAGTGACCAAACATGGTTGCCCATTTATGGATTATGGCGGATGTCAAACTTTTCCATATGAACTTTTAGGGGGAGGGGTCTAGGTTGGGATAAGGCCTGTGCCCCACAACCCCTCGGGCATCCCCGACAAAAATCTCAATGTTTGAACCCCACTAAAACGACGTTGCATGCTTTGCCCGACTTAAAAAAAACATTGCATTCTTGAAGGCCGCTTGTCCACAAACCCATATTGAGTGTCTTAACTATGCTTCATTAGTTTGATTAGTGAGCATGACTTTTGATTAATCATGCTAAATTAGTTTGATATAATTCTTGGACTTGCCACTTTTATCTAGACTCCGTAGTATAGGCACCAAATTAGGCTTGTGCCTGATTATGCTCAATTTTGCCCAATTACTTATAACTGGGCTTAGGGAGTTTGAATGTATATGAATACTTGTGAAAGGAAAAGACATTAATCAAAATACTATATAACAAATTAGCTAAAATCAGCATATTGAAATTGACAAAAAGCTAAATTACAAAAATCACAACCTCGATGCTAACGAGGATTGATTAACATTCATAACTCCAAGTTAATTGCATGCTTTATTTCAGACGTTTTCACTTCATATATTAAATCCTAGTCAATTTTTTATTTACTAAGTGGAAGTGAACATATATATATGTAAGACCTTGAAGGTGAGGTGCACTCAATATAGGTTTTGTGAACGGGCGACCTTCAAGAATGCAAGGGCAAGTTTTTTTTTTTTTTTTTTTTTTTTTTTGGTTAAATTCAAGTGGGACGGGCAACGTTTTTGTTGAGTTGAAAAATAAAATTGAGATTTTTGTTGGGGGTTGCCTAAGGGGTTGTAGGTTGCGTGCCTTGGACCTTATCCCAGCCTAAACCCCTCCCCCCAAAAGTTTGTAGGGGGAGGTTTAATGTTTGCCATACCCTTTGGCAAGGGGCGTATTTCCATGATTAAGGGTCGAAATCTTGGAGCATGGAATTGTCTCTTGTATAGGTTTAAACATGTTTTCATTGTAATTTTTTAGGGAGCCATACAAGAGACACTCCAAGTGATCTTAATTAAATAGCATCCGAAATTGTCGATTATCAAGTTCAAGAGGATCGTATTCGTAGAAAGAGGTGAGTTGGTGAATCAAGAGCATTCCTTGTACATCAAGGGCACAAAGATACGATTCATGTAATCGTCAACATTCAAGAGATTTGGCGCTTCAATTATTAATCGTACAGTCCTATGAGTTGCTGAGGGTTGTTTGTTCTCTTGAATATTTTGACAAATAAGTGGGCTACCCCTAACTTCATTATGCACTCATGTAAAGAAACATGTAGTTGGATGCTAAAGCCACCCTAAGTAAGAGTGTTCAACAATATTGACATGGTGGTTTTCCGGAAACTTAGGTATGTACGTCCCTCTAATGTGGTGCATGTCACCCAAATTGGTGGTTGGCTTGTGTTGATTGTTGCATTGATTTTAGCAATTGGTTCTTTTAGGTTGCTTGCAATTCAATCCTTGGTCACTCACTTGCTAAGTTTGTAAGTTATTTCCCATTTTATTTTATCATGTTGTTTTATCTCCTTAACTTGGCTTGGAGTGGTTGGGAAAGTACATTAGTAAATATTGTATATATTGAGATATATTTTAAGAAATATAGCAATTATTTGGCACATTGGTGCCAAATTGGCCATTGCCATAAAATAATGTCTTTGCCTCCAATGTTTGTGTAGGTTTGGAAACACAATAAGTAGCAAATATACATTTTTCATGAAATCTACGTTACTACAACAATCAACACAAGAGTAAGTGGAATACTTTTTTATAGACATATTTTTATTCAATGGGTTGAATTTCACTTAATCAAAGGGGTCAAGTGTGTGCCACCTTCGCCCACAAAATTTTATTACTTGTGGGGTGAATTGTTAGCTTTTGGCTAGAGGCATATTGGCAAATGAGAAATGCAAAAATATGAGTAGGCTCGTGAAACATGGGTTGTATGCTTGTGGTCATAGGGCACTCTATGACCACGGCAAAAAATTAGGGACACGGCCTGGAACCTTTTTTGTGTATGTATTTTGTTCCAGGTTGGACAACCTTAATGTTTTTTTCGTCTACCTAAGGAAAAAATTGCTACTTGAAAATGGCGCCTTTAAAAAAAATTGCTTTTAATATATGCTTAAAAGCCATGGATAAAGAGGCATCATATTTGGAAAAACAATATGATTGCACATGTGTGCCCCTTAATGAAGAAAAAACAATTACCAATAATGATAAGAGTTAGGAGTAATGCACTAGGTTTCTCATTTGTGAGGCCATGTGAGAATACCAAGACGGTATTCCAAGCTCATAACATGGATGTAGAAGGAATTGAACACGGGATCTTCTAGGACAGTGACGCTGACCATAGTGATGTGCGGGTATGAATATATGCTTAAAGTCATTGCTAAACTTGATGTACACGCCAAGTTAGTGGAATTCAAAATGTTAAGAATGTTAAACAAAAACTCAAACATTTTCACTCCAAAAAACAACACATATGAAAACAAATCCACCTATAGCAATGAGAAAAACTATTTCATGACCATACTCATGTGAGCATGCTCATGCAACAAGGGTTGTATGTCCGTGGATGTAGGTTGCTCTATGACCACGGAAGAAAATTTCATGATGATGCCCGATGTATTTTTTTCTAGACAAGACAAACAATATTAAATGTGATTTTTTTTTTTTTTTTTTTTTTTGTGAGCTCAAGTGGTAAAATCGTGACAATATTCTACATGGATGCAAGAGGAATTAAAAAGTGGTCATCCATAATGGTGACATTGACTAGAGTAATGTGTGGATATGAGTTTATGCTTAAGGTCATCTCTAAACTTCATATACACTCCAAATTATTGGAATTCAAAATGTTAATAATGCTAAATAAAAACTCAAACATTTAAACTGCAAAATCCGATAACTTTGAGAACACATCCACTTACTATAATGAACCTTGAGGTCGAGATGAAGGGGGTGGTTGCATGAGCAAAGCATGTCAAACCCTATACATAATTGAGTATGAGCACAAGTACGATCGATGCCCTCGAGGTTTAATTAAGGATAAAACATCAACTATGTCTAGAGTTTTGAATACTAGATGAGGTTCCCATGTCTAGTAACATCAACCTAGTACTTAGTAAAGTTCTTTACAAAGTTGAATCATATTACTTGTCAAGGTGAGGAATCAAACATGAGATCTTTAAGGATATCTAACATGTCCCAAGAGACATAATTTGACTGTATGGGTGTCCATTGCATCTCCCTTACGCCTTATCAAGATTGCAATCTATAAGAATTATTCAAGAAAAACATGCATCGCATCATCAATAATGGGTTTTCAAATTAAAATCAAGAGTCAAGGTCCATATTTACATGCATGAATGACATTCTCTAGTCTATGAAAGCTTTAAATATAATTATGTTAGTGAACATAACAAATAATCCACCTGCAACAATTTTCCTTGAGGTCAAAAAAAGGGGGGATCGCACCCCCTCGTTTTGACTCAGAGATAATTTGCTATAAAACCATTTGAACATGGCTCCGTCACAAGTTATCCCTATCCATTAATTCAAACCAATGGCTCTTCTTCAACAAAACCTTCATCCTTATCTACAACACATATATGAGGTGTTTTCTTAAAGCGTAACAATATCTAGCTTAGCATTATAATGATTTAACATGTTTACGTGAGTGTAGAAAGGGTATTATTTGAGGCATCAACGTACATAATATACATAAATGAGATGTATTAAACTTCTTTAGTGTGTATAATAAAAAAGGCTATTAAATGTTTGAAGTAAAATAGATATACAAACGGGGGCCCCTAAGGTTTAGACAAAAAAATTGACAATAGATGTGTTACTATCATCCAATTTATATTTTCATCTATTGTTGTCATATGGTTATAATCCATGTGATAGAATTTTTTTGGATTTTTTGGTTGGATTGGAAATGCAATGTAAAAAAGAAATTGCATAACTAATTATTAATGGCCATATGTTAAATTCGGACAATAGCCTAGGAGATAGAGAAAATCGGATTTGAGAGAGTTAGGGCTTGATATGGGAGGTTGCATCCCCAAGGAGCAGGGATATGTTCTTGAGGGTTATGGAAGAGAAAAAGAGAGTCAATGTGTATGTGAGCGATTTCATATGATGGACAAGAGACTTTTGAGGGTTTATAGACCAGTGATTGATCCGAGGTTGAAGTTGAAATTATCTTGAACTATAATCTATTTTTGTAATATGATTGTTTGGGAACGTTTCCCTGGACCATTGTCTGCCCACGGATATAATACCAAATTTTTTAACTTCTTTGCAGCCACGATTGAGTCAATTTTTTGTGGTAATAGCAATGCTCAAATAAGATGTGTAATGGCCATAGCCTGGGAATTTCAAACTTGTGAATGTATGATTGTATGTGCTTACTATCCCAAGATACCCATAATGGCTTAAACTAAGTAAAAATATATGCATGACTATAGTTTGATGTGAGTGGATCACCAATCCTTTGCAGCGAGGATAAGTATTACGGGTGAGGCCAAAAGACTGAGATAGACTATGGGGTGGATAGGCATGATGAATCGATAGTCTGGTAAGGGCATGAAACACTAAAGCGAGGGTAATACAATAGTCTTGAATGATTACGATTGGACAATATCATAATATACTACTAAGTCCATGGACTGAGGAGTGATTGGGTGTAAATTCGCCATGAATGTGTAAGTATCGAGAGATAAATGAAAGGATTATAAGAAAATACTATGTGGTTTGTAGTGATTATATAATCCCCGTCGTCAACTAAATAAATTAGGCATGTGCATGATAATAATGAATTATGAACAAGTTGAGGCATCCGGAATGAGATCAAATTGGAAACTCCCCAGCCAAGGGAATCGATCCTCTTCATCATAGTTGATAGCGTAATCAAAATGTGATCGAGTGACAATAATAATTATTGATTTGTGAATTTGATACCTCTTTGCCTTCTGTGCAATATATTGTGTAAAGAAATGTAGACTATGGAATGATCCAATACAATCATGATTCTCATGAGAAGGTGGGAGGTGACAGGTCAATCGTTTGAGAAGGTTATTGAAAGGCCCAGCAAGACCACAATCTTCCAAGCGTCTTTGAGGAGCTTAAGAGTTGTAAGAGGCTATGATCATATAAGCCTCCCCCGTAGTAGAGGTCCTTACCTTGAGATGACCATAAGCTAGTGAATCAAAGTGTTCTTAATCTTTGTGATTAAGAATTGATATGATCAACTTAGAGTAAAGAAAACCGTCAGACAATATAATTAAAATTATCTTTAATAAAGATATGAATAATCATGTAAGAAACATATTGAACCCATACCTTTTATAAGTAAAATGAGTTGCATTTTATTACACAACTCTGAAATTTATAATTACCTACAAGGTGGGGGAAAATGGTGAGAGGTAAGATACTAATGATTATAAGTTCCCAAAAAAATCTAGACTATGATAAATTGCCCTAAATAAATACTTGATTCTCACACGTGTATGCCAATTTTCTATAACACGGGGGGATCACTCCATTGTCAAGTTGAACACCACGTGCGGCCAAAAAAAATCTTCTTTTGGTAAGTTGCACCACCAAAATGGGTCAAAATTTTATCAAATTGTTTTCATAAGTAGATATACACAGTACCTATGACATAGTTAAAAGTGGTAACTAAATTTGATGATTTGTTTTTTTCATAAAACATACCGTTTCTAACTAGAATGACACAGAATTGAACTAAAACAATTACTAAAAAAAAAAAAAGATGACTAAAAATTTCAAAAAATATATACAAAAGATACTATCAATGGTTATGTATATGTAGAAAAACTATCATAAATTTTAAAATTATATATGGCATGTAATATAGGGGTAGCAAACTTTGTCCGCACGTGGTGTCAACTTGACAATGAAGTGACCTCCCCGTGTTCTATAAGAAGTGCCTTTCCCCGAGGACAACACACATTCCTCTAGGATGTCTTGAGACAACTTGTTGTTGAGGGTACATATTATACTGACTAGATTGTGGTTTGGGTGTGATAGAAAGTTCTAGGCGCTTCTTTCTTGGTTGCGACGAGTATCGCATGAATCTTGTGTAAAGGGCCAATCAATTGCTTCATTATCGGTGGTCCTAAACTTGTATGTGACATAAGTTATAACATGTGCATTATATTATATACATATTGAAAAGCAATCAATAAATTTTGTTTCCTCCATTTGGTACAACAATTACTCATAAATTAGGGCTTTGCAATGTGATCTGCTCTGAGTTAGTGAGCTTGTTGTTTCTAATCCCAAGTTGTCTTGAGCACGTTGTGCCAGAAAATGCATCAAAAATTGGTAGAGTTCAGATATTGCCTTCTACTTTGCTCTGCTTCAAGAACACATAAGGTTTCCGCATGATTCTGCAGTGAATATACATGAGTAAAGCCAAAGTGGATGTGCATCAGGTCACTCACTAGGAGTATAATCACTTCATCTACACGGTTATAACAATTGCATGAGTTGTAACAAATGGTACACATGCTTCACGTCAGGTTCTCTGCCCTGTGGGCTCTGGCTCATTGTCGAGACGAACAGACACTTTATTCACGCCGGCCCTTTGAAACAAAGGGCAGGTGTTCATATCTATCTAGCACATGAAGAAAGTGTGTCTCCTTCATGCATCAAAGAAGGGTTATTATGCAAAATAAGACGTGCTTGCATTCAAATTAGTGAATTTGGTCTCTCTCACTCACTCACTCACACACACACGCACACACATATATATAAACAACAGTGAATATGAGCTCCTCTGGCCAACCTCCATATGTACAGACCATGTTCTAGATAACAATGAGTTAGAATTCATATTAGCAGCCACGCCCTCAGATTGGCTTTTGGTAATATGAATTTCACATTCAAGATGTAGAGATTATGTCAACGTACTACTGACCTATGTCCATGACTCCATTGTGATGTTTGCATCAGTGTTAGAAAGCATAAAATCGCACATGGGCACAGTTGAAGTACTTGATTTGCATTATAAATTCGAAAAATAAAATGGAAAAGTAAACAATCTTCCTCGCGTCTTGTGCCTCTGTAACGAGCGCTTTGAAGTAGCAAGTGTAACTGCTGATAACCACATGGAAGGTGGCAGGAAATGTGTGGAAATTCTGGATATGATAACAGCAGGTGGGTGGAGTTCGCTTCTAGTCAATAATCAATTGTGCTATTGACTCTGCCTTATGTTACTATGTGGGAATTTACCCTCTCCAATCACTAATCTCCTTCTCTGTTGGGTCTGTATTTTCTGCTTCAAAGTCTCTTATCAGGGGAGACTCAAATTTAGGCTCACTGGCAGGAAGGAAGGAAGGAAGGAAGGAAGGAAGGAAGAGTGACATCCAGTCATCCAATAGTACAGCAAGTCATGTCACTTTGAGGAAATTAGGAAGAAGAGATGATGGAGATGATGGGCAGTAGTGGCTCCCACATAGCCATGAGAGAAGGGCTTATGCTGTTGCATTTGACCTATCTCCTATCCAATCTCTATTGGTGCCATGCATTGCAATTCTTGCATCAAAGTCTCTCATTCGAGGAGACGGACTCAAATTCGGGGCTCATTGGAAGGAAGATTGACTTTTAGCCGTCGAACAGTAAAGTGCTGACACATCGAGGAAATTAGGACAAACAGATGATGAGCAAGAGCTGCTCTGACATAGCCATAGCTTATGATGATGTTGCTTTTTGCTAATATTATGAGTGGCGAAGAAGATTGTGCAGCAGTATGCTCTGCCATGCGATCAATCCAGACACAAGTGATTTGATTGCAATGAAAGAATAAGCGGTGAATTGGAACTGGGTTAGGTATCTTCCTCTTATCTTTGTTAGTATCTATCTCCATGTGGTGACTGCATCCAAGGTAGGTCGGAAGAAAATGGTGGACGAGGCGGGGCAATGAGCTCTTACGACCCTGCCACATTGTTATGCACTCTGCCACAGAGGCCTCAGACATTACAGTAGTTGATCAAACGCTCAAAATTGTGTCACTAATCAAAGCATTTCGCAGTCGAGGAAATTTTGTTGGACTTATGTTGTTTCTTTCTAAAATTTTGTCTATAATCTTGAAATTCTCCCATCCCGTCCCCTCTTCTCCTTCTTGCATGCACACCAAATTTGAAGTCAAGCCAAGCCATACCCAACCCATCCTCTTCTTTGGTTCAACTCTAGTGCATAGAAATACACGTGTATGGAACATTTAAAAATTGAAATGTATGTGTATAGAGCATTTAAAAGTTGAAATGTATGTGTATAGAACATGTCCAAAAACGGTGGTTGAAACTTTAATGATTGAGCACTTTGGAGTTCATCACAAAGGTCATAAACCATCTCTGACTTTCAGTGGTCAATGGATTGAACAAGAAGATTAAACTGCAAGTTACAGATGAACCGGTTGAGTTTGAAGAATAATAGAATGAAGTCCAAGACTTCCGGATAATTACCGATTATTTAAGAAGAATCTATAGAATATACCTCAAATTAACAAAGAAGATCCGAGAGATCACAACATGTAACCGGTTGGACTTGGAAATATTAGGATCTCAACCAATTATGCCCAAAAATCTCCTCAGGCACTGCCCAAAACCCAGGCAACCTCTTTCAAATCTTTGGAGACAAGACACAGTTGTACTGGGGAAGCGTGCAGGGAGTTAAAGACTTAAGTGATGACGGGATGAACTCACCGCTACTGTTCTCCCTCTTTAGTATGACACGTTTGGGAAACACAAAAAATGTCGTATTATTGAGGTGTCCTCTTCTCGTTAATATGACAATTGGCATAAAATTGTCGTATTGTCGAGGGAATACAAAAACATAAGCAATATGAGTTTAAAAATGTATATACAATGAGTTTAAGCAATAAAGATTGTATGAAATGATAACTTTTAACTCCAAACAAATACAAATATTCTCAAGAATTCTTGGAATAGGAGTTTAAAGATCTTTGGTGTTGCCTATCCAAGTTAGCAATTGTCATCTTATCTATATTCCCTACTAGCTTTTGAAAACTAGTAATTTCATTAACACCAAAATGTAAAGTGTTGTCTGATAAAAAGTTAGACAACATTGTGAATGATGTTTAACATCACTAAACTTTACTGTAGGTGGAGCAACATTATCCACATCTACTAAATCAAGGCCTTGTGCATAGTTGATTCCCAAAACAACATTCATCAACTCATCAGTACTCAATTCTAGCTCAATGTTCTCTTCCCCTTCCATCTGAATGTAAGTATCGATTGACATCTCATCATCACCCAATCGCAACATTGAAATCAAAGCACCAAGTTCATCTGATTCTTCTTGCATTCTATTCGTCTCCCTTTCATCAACTAGGGCAAAATCAACATTCCATGTTGCAGGTAATATACGTGCCATCCTCCAACTCACTATGCAACTTCATACTTCTTGATTATCTATGCATCCAACTCATTTCATACTTCATAACTCCACATGATAGCTTGTCTGATGTTGGGCGCCACCTTCCTTAAGTCCTTCAATGTAACATCATCACACTGTGATAAAACCCACTACAAAGGTTTCTTCTTGTACTAAATTTTGAAAGATGCTATTATACCTTGATCCAAAGATCGAACTATGCTTGTAACATTGGGGGGCAAGAATACCAAAGTCATGTTGCTCAACTCCAAGGTTGAAAAATCATGAGACTTACCAACTTTGGCAGAGTTAACAACATGTGAAGATGCATTATCCAAAATCATAATCAACTTTTAATTTTGGCCTTTGAACTGATTGTTGAGCTGCAAAATCTAGGCTTCAAATATAACCCCCTTTATCCAAGCTGTTTTATTTGAGTGCCATTGAACTTACTCATGAGGTTGCCACCTTCCAAAACATCGTGGTTGCTTAGACGTATAAATCACAAGCAACTTCAACTTAATAGACCTAGTTGAATTAGCAACAAGAGCACGTGTTACACACTCCTTCTGTAACTTCTGACCCTTCACCTTCCCCTGTGCTAATGTTTTGTTAGGATGTGCTCTAAAATACAATCCAATTTCGTCCATGTTATAAACATCTTCATGCTCATTATTTGACAAAAGAATAAGAAGGAGGCCATTCTAATCCTAACTAGGTCCATTCTACACTAGTAACCCCAATTTTCATTAAGTTCCCAATGATAAGTGAAGTTCCCAAGTAGTTCCCAAGTGAAAATGGATGTATTTTAGATGTACATAATATAGATGAAAAGAATTTTAGCATTAATTACCTCTTCAATATGACAAAACAGAGATTCTAAATGTCGTATTATCGAGTGTCATAGTCATATAAAAGAGGGAGTTTGGAACTAAAAAGTTTGGTCACGCAAAAATGTGTCGTATTATCGAGGGTGTCGTCTAATGAGTGTCATACTAACAAGGTTAGACTGTAGTTGCAGATGAACCGGTTGAGTTTGAGGAATAAATTCAAATCTTCAAGAAAAATACTGATCCATTTAGAGGAATCTTACAGAATATATTCTTTAATTCAACAGAGAAGCACAAAAGATGTCAACATGTAACCGGTTGGTCTTGCAAACACTAGGATCTCGACTGATGAGGCCCAAAATCCTCCCTGAAACACTGGATTTTGCACATTAATCGAATTCACTTCATGCTTGTTGTGACAATTAAGGAATTAGGTAGGTTTATATAGGTAATGTGATGGTAACGACATTAGTGATCATTCTTGGTTCTTCTAGTTTTCATTGTGACCAAACACATATAATGAAATCATACATAAATTTTTGTATTTGAGGTATATATTAGTGTTGGTTTGCTTAAATAGTGAATGCATGGTATCAATAATCGACGTGAATAATGATATCCAAAAGAACCTACTCATGGGTATCAAATTTGTAATAATAATCAAATATCAATATTTGATGGGTAACTCAAAATGAGTATATTTTTGCACCTAAGTTAATATTTGGGTCAAAACCATTCATAGCCATATTGATTATAGGGTGATTTTGTCTAGGTATGAAAGTTCATGCATGGTATATACATCCAAATCATATCAAGAAAAATATATTGTTAAATAACCTACCCAATTGGTACCAAAAATGTGAAAAATATTATTATAAATACCTAAATGGTATCTATAATAAAGATTTTGGTACCAAACCAATTTTAGTACATATTTGAATTTTGTCTAATTGTGCTAGAAATAATTATAGCTACAAAATATTTTATAAATTAAGTGCATTTTACAAGTGATTGAATTATGATTAAATGATGATGTTGAAGATTTGGGTTCAAATACACAAACTCGATGGGTTGAATGCAACTACTTACATACTATTTTGATAACTAGTGTTGTATAAGAGTGTAACATTGATGTTTGTCCACATGACATAATGTGCTAAATATGCTTAGAACACTCCCTTATGAATTAATAATTTATGATTCAAGTACTTAGCTAGGTTAATATACCATATTATTCTATACTATATAGGTTGTTTGTTGGGGTCAATGGCCCTTTTAAGGGTTGAGGTTTAGGGGTCACTAATATTCCTTCTTAAGTATATACCATGGGTGGAGTTATACGGTTTTTGTGCACCACGTGTTGTGGAGGGGTGTTTGTTTAGGGGTTATTTACTTCCAAGACATGAATTAAAAGTTCCCTATAATTACTTAATTCTCCAAAACAACCTTTTAATTTACACCCTATCATTACCTTTATTTTCCATGCCAATGCAATGTATTATAGTTTATATTCCTTTTATGCAATTAAAAGCAATCCATGTATGTATCATTCCATACATACAAAAAAACATGTGCGTACATACTATCTTAAACATGGTTCCATACAAGCCATTGTGTAAATTTGTACTTGATGATCATATAACATAACACAACAACACTATATGACCACATAAAACAATGCTAGAACCAAAACAATGACTCCCATGTGTTGACAAATTAGACCTAATGTATTCTTTTAATCATGAAGACTACAATTTCAATACTTGCACTCCGCTAGAACTAAAGCATAAAGAAGGAAAACACTTGCAAATATATCATTCTAATACACCAAACAACACACACGCAAAAGAAGAAGAACTCCGGTCTCCGAAGGAGGCCGGAGTGATTAGAGTGTATGTTCGTACTAAAACATCCTTGGCCACACCCTAGGGCAATGGCGTTAGATGTAAAACTACTTCACCCTTTGCAAAGAGTAGACACTACATTAGTGACTAATAGCCTTTACCGGTGACCGGTAGCATGTGCCCTTCAATAGCGGTAGTCATTGTGGCACTACTACGGGGGAGGAGTATATCGGATTTGTAAATGTTTAGCTATGCTAGATAGTGTAGGTATGTGATAGGTTGTCTATTTTATAGCTTCCTTTTATGAACTAATATCAAAAGTGCATATTGTATGGCAATTATGTTGATTTATTTAAACGTGTGTTTGATTCTCATGGTAGGGAGTTTGAGTTCTGTTTCTAGTTCTTTCGTTGATGGGATGTGAGTTGTGGCTCTTGCACTTGCGACTAAGACCATAAGTGGTGCTACTTTCCATCCTATCACTGCGACACTGTTGATGAGCAGTTGATATTTTGTGGTTTTTCTCTCTCAAGTTTCTGCAGTGAATTTGTCGTTACAATATGTAAATTCTATAAATTGTATGGTGATTTATGGTGATTTATGGTGGAGGGGCTTCTGGTGGCGGATAATTATATGGGTGGCCTATGATGCACAATATGTCAAGTTTGAACTTGGCGTTGCAATAGCACCTTTGGGCACCGCATGTGCATGGCAGTAGCCATGTTGGTACTATATTTTCTTGAGGTAGTCCATTATATGTGCATGCATTCATAAGTGTGTAATGTCTTCATATTTTCTTTAAAATGATAAGTTTACGTATTCCCAAACAACTTTGTTATGCCTTTTTATTATTAGCTCATGAATGTGTTGTTGTTTATCATTAGGGCATGTATTTGATGGATACACTTCTCTACCAAAGAAGAGTTGTTTCCGAGCATGTCCCATATACTGTCCAGTTTAGAATTTTACTAGGCATATTTTTTGTTTATTTGCAATGGTAGGGTTTTTCCAAAAGTCATTTGATAATACCTTGTCGATATCTTTGTTGTTGAGCCATTTATGTAGTTGGTGTGTTTGGTTTGCTATAATTTCTAGATTATGCCTTTTATCATATTTAAGGACGTATTTACCAAGGTGCCGAATGGAGCCTTTGTCTGGTGTTTCTTGCATTAAGTGCCACCAATATTTTTGGAGGTAGTATGGTGTAGGGTGTGCATGCTCATATGTTGCTACAACGTCTCTATGGTCTAGTTGGCAACCCAATTTGGCTAGTGTGTTTGCTTGTTCATTGCCATTTATGTTTGTGTGGGCTTTGACTTTATGGAGTGTGGTGGTTTGTGTGTGGGATTGTAGCATTTTAATTGTAGATTCGAGTATATTTTTAGATTGGGTGACTGTTATTTAGGGTTGGGTGTTTGATTTGTGTATTTAGTAGGTATAGAACATTGAGGTAGTCCGTGAAGATATGTGCTCGTTCATCATGATATGTAGTGGGTTGGAGATGGAGGGTGTGGTGTATAGCCATCATTTCTACTCATAGTATGTTTTGTAGCCCCACTAGCCTTTTGCAATCTTGAAATTTTTAAAAAGGTTGTATATGACATATCTTGCCATTTCTCGTTTCCAGTGTTCTTGAGTCGTTTCTTTAAGTGGTTTGAATGACCCGTCTATGTAATAACAAAATTGTGGTTGGTAGTTGAAGGGAATCATTTGTCTAGGTTGGTGATCAGTGGGGTATAAATGGTTTGGGTGGTAGGTGGATGGGGTGGGAATGGGGGTATATGAGTTTATACCATTTTGTACTATGGTTTACTGGGGTGTTTATTGGTGTAGGTGTTGTAATTTTGGTGAACATTGCGGGTATTTGTAGGATGTTAGCAATGACGTCCATCTGGTGGGTATATTCCCTTGATCCAATGGGTGTAGTCTTGTGGTGTATGCACAAATATGTGGATAGCACGGCTTTCTATTCTTGGTGTGATTTGTAATACAACACACACCCAGAACTAAAGCATAAAGAAGAAAAACACTTGCAAATATATCATTCTAATACATCAAACAACACAGACGCATGTCACATTTGCATATCATACACATTCATATTAGCAACTCAAATATCATACATCTTATGCATTACAAAAGTGCAATGTTTTACCCAAAAACAAAATGTTTTGTGTGTTTTAATAAACACAACATCGGCTATATTAATTCCACCAAAAAGTAATGGCCCATATTTTATACTTATTTACTTCACTTGTAATGGGATTGTCTACTTTTAATTGGCCCTTTGTTAATTGAAATTCCTTTATACCTTTTATTTCAAATGAATTTAAACTCCCTAAAATTTATATGCCACACATTGTTATGAAATGACCAAGTGGTTCAGTCCTTGCCAATATCTCTCTCTCAACCACAATCCCATCTAGATCACATGCAAATTACACTTGCTCTATCTCAATCATCCCACCATACTTTTTGTGATAATTTTTATCCTATTGAAGTTTACAATGGTTTGTTGGACACTCCACCTCTAAAAAATTTCAACATCTCCAAGCAATGTGTTTGTCTTTTCTATGCATAAAATGTTCCATGTTTTGTTCTTTCCTTTGGTGCATATGAGGTTGAAATTAGCGAAATACCTTATTGCCGGGTCGTTTCAACTTGTGTTGCACACCGTTGTTTCTAGAGATCCTATGCACCTAGTGGCCAAAGTAACTAGTCTTGTTCATATGTCAGTGGTTCATCAAAACGAGCTCAGTCACAACTTACATCCATGTACTTGTCATGTAGTTAGGTTTGTCAACATGTTGTTTGCATGCCACTTGGTTTGTCGAATGCTATCACTGTATCCAATTCCTCCTCCTAGAGGTTGTAATTTTGATGACAACCTCTTGTTCAATATGCCGCCTTCTTCTAGTCCCCATTTGCATTCAACACCCACCTTGGGGGGCATGTAAATGTAATCCACACTAGGTCCCTCCCATTGTTGACGACCCATAATGCCATATCATCTCTAGCATTGTTGATATACTCAAGATCTTGGGTGGCCGCCCAATATGCTCCAACATCTTCATTGGCATTGATCTCAATTCCCTCCCCAAACAATCCATCTAGTTCATTTCATGTCTATTAAATGGCAAATTGATGTTTGAGTTGCAATTAGAAATGGAGGTTTTAAGCCTTGCAAAAACACTGTCTTGGATTGGAGTTGCAAATGGATGGTTCTAACCAAAAATATATGGGATGATCTTGAAACCTAGCTCCTCGAAGATAGGCACATGTCAAATTGAATGCCAAAATTCTTTTACCTTGGCTTACCAAACTCCGTTTTGAAACCAACATTTTTGAATGTGTGTGGCCTAGTTCCCTTGAATGTGAGAAACACACACTCTATTGCAATAAGTACTCCTTTTGGGGATGCCATTGGTTCCGAATGTTAAGGAACATCGCATAATATAGTGAGATCATGCAGTAATTTTGATGCACTTGGCATTTGTAATAGTCCAAAACTCATGCATATATTTACTTGAAAATTTTATACATATATTCAAAACTTATTTAAACTTTAGTTTGTAGCTTGCCAAGGAGTCTAGCAAAAGCACAAATTAAAAAAGCTGGATTTTTTACTTCCATTATGTCAAATGCCATTTGCCAAACTACACTAACCATGATATTTAGTGACACATACTAATTGGATTTTCACAATGCTATATCCTTTCATCATAGATGTAAATTTTACCAAGTAAAGTTGTAAATGTTCTATGATGTCCAGACTACCAATTTAACATTTATTGGAAAAACATGAGATACATAGTAAGTAGATACAACATTGCGTAAGTTCAAATAGTAAGTGACACTAAATATCATATTTAGTGTAGTACATAGTACTACACTCCACTTAGCAGCTACATTACACCTAAAGGGAATGCCTCTTGGGGGCACATTATGCAATTATAAGTTGACTCTTCATCAAAGTCTTCCGTGAAAACATGGCAAAATCATCATGACTAGACTCTTGAGTCTCATGGTCTGAGATGACCCTAAACTACCAGATGATAGTGGAGAGGTACCCAAACCATACGGAGTGGTTGACAATCCAATTCCCGGATGTGAAATCATCTCTCTACTTGAGGGAAACTAAAAGAGAGAAACTAACCAGGTGGACAAGCGCCGATGTGTTCCAAAAAAAGAAAAAGAAAGAGACTCTTGAGTCTTGAATCTAATCAGTACATCATGATGGCTACCTGCGGCCTGACTGCCTCAATCTATGGACATTGGAGCTGACACTAACTTGTAGACTCCGAGTCAGGAGATTTGTAAGAATATTAAATTGCATTCATGTGCAGGCTCCGCCTGTTCCCAGCTCGCCGCCGCACCAGCAATCTCGCAGTCTCCCGCTCCGGCTCTCCGCCAGACCAGCTTCCCCTGGGTTGGGTTAATGGCCACTGCACACATGGGCCAAGAGCCGTGACCATGAAATTGTGAGAGCCCAAAAGAAAGTTTGCAAAGGCCGTTCGAAGACACTTCCAAAATGACGATGTAGTGCGGTTCCTCAAGTGAGGTGTGAAGTCATATGTGACTGGGCCCTCCTTAACCAAATATATGCTATTTCAATGAGTTTTTGTTCATGCGGGTGGTCAGACATGAGAAAATTTATATAATGAATCCAACGGTTATGGGATTTCAGAGTGCCGCGGTCTCTCGGTTTTGTGCTTGATCCATTTGATGTCACGTGTAGACTTTACATCCATCTTGCATTCGCTTACTCTGTTGCATTCACTTAAGCTGAAGTGCAATGGTCACGGGCCCTCAGTCATCAGAATCTCCTAGAATGCAACACGTCTTATTCTTTCAAGAATGCAAATGTAGCTTAGAACTCATCCCCGTACAATAGTACGTTGCTCACTGTTGAAGAAAAGTGTCCAGTTTTGGCGCACGTACCTGCTTTACTAGATTAGCAGGAGCACTAGAATCAAGCCTTTCAAACCTTCCTGTTGCCGCTTCTTCTGCTGAATCACAACGTGCGGCCTAGCTACAATTGTTGCGCCAGTTAGTACTTTCGGATGTTCGCAACAAAAAATGCACCTAATCTGATTCCAATCCTGATCATCATTTGGTGCTTTCCTACATGAAGGCGAGGGAAGTCAAACCACAGGGCAATCATTGCATCCAACCTGATGATCTAGACCTCACTCTTTCGGCGGAGCTTCTATCGCCGAAGCGAGTGCAGGCCCACAGATCAGGCAGCTGCATTCAAGATCTGACTTATCCCTTAATGTGAGTTTGCTACCTGACCCTAGACATTTGTGAGGTTATCAAATTTCTATCTTGAAGGTGCCGGTCTCCTCATGATTTTCAGCTGAGAGAGTTTGCAATATAACTCCTTGGTTTGTGAGGATATCAAGTTACTGCCTTGATGGAGCCAGCCTTCTGCTGGTGTTCAGTTGGGAGAGTTTGTGTAGAGCGATTTAGCTAGCGAGGCACATGGAGTTAGTTAGTGCTATGAAGGGATTGGGTACTGCATTGATCTACTGGACACTCGATGTTTTGATCAAAGTTTTGGGGTTGACCCATTTCAGCCTCCTTTAACAAAAAGAAGCTCAGTTGGGGTAGGCACATGTAATCTGGAGACGATCGTAATCTATGTTACTTCCATGTTGATCTGTGTCTCTGGAGATCGCTCTGTATTGTCTTGCACAGCTTAATGTGAATCTTTAATTCACCTCCAAAGCCTACAGATGGCCGGGATGACTAAGGGGAGCTACTCCTTTCTGCACTACTCGAAATGTAAAGCACACGTATATACGAGGGGCTGGTATCCTCTCACTTGGCGTAGCCAGGAGGCCTCTTTGTATTTTCCATCACTGAATCAGCATGTCTGAGTGTGCTAAGGATTTCAGGTGGAATCTGCTTCTGCATTTATTTTTGTGAGCATCAAGTACTAATTAACAAATATCAATCTCTGCAGATCAATCGAAGCTTAAAGGGTTGTGCATCATGGCCAAACCCCAAGTAGCTAGCTTCTTGGCTGCATTGACGTGCTTTGCCTTTGCTATCAAAGGGTTACAAGCCGATCCTGCTAGTGGTGGTTCTGGAACACCTTTCTGGGACTTATATAACATGTTCACTGATTGGGAACATACTCATCCTGACCAGACGGGTGACATGGTTGAGATGTCTCTCGACAACTCATCAAGTAAGTTTCCATCTGTCAAAGCGTTGTTCCTGAGACACAGAGTTTCTGCTTGTTCTTTCTTGCTTCTTGCAGTGATATTTAGACTAAATTAGTAATTTTTTGGCTTTAGTACGTGCTCGAGTATTGATGCTCAATGGAAATCCAGTGAACTTAACAAAATGCTAACGTTGGATTGCAGTTGCTGCGTTTGGATCAAAAGATTCGTACTATTATGGGCGGATCAGTGTAAAGCTTAAGCTGTCTTGTGAGAATACCTCTGGGACTGTAACATCATTTTATGTAAGCTACAAGCACTTGTCTCTCACTTGCGTTCTATATAATCTCCGATTATTTTTGTTGACCCAGAGTAGGAGACGATCCTGCATTGCAAGAAGATGAATGTCTTTAACTTGTATGGCACCTGAGCAACCTGATTTCGCAGGCCTCTTCTGGTGCTCCCTACCAAGATGAATTCGACTTCGAGTTCCTTGGAAACGCATCCGGCGAGCCATACATCCTGCAGACAAATATATTCGTGAACGGGACTGGCAACAGGGAAATGCGAACCAAGCTTTGGTTCGATCCGTGTTTGGCCTACCACGAATACTACATCTTCTGGAACAAATATATGACATTGTAAGCTTGTTCATTACATTCTCAAGCCTTGTGATCTCCTTCTCTTTCTATATAGACTTAAAAGGAAATACTCTCTAAGAATCGGGTTTCTCATTGCATGTCAAGCTCCCAGTGCTCACCCCAGTATGTCAAGCCTATGTAAGATGTAGAGCCCAAACACATTCTCAGATTAGGGCGTAAAATTGCACAATTTTTTTTTTTTTTGATATGTATTTTGATGCGTAAAGTGGGCCCTCTAAGTCCAGTTCTCACAAAACAGTTATGAGTCTTACATGTCTGCTAGACTTTGTGAAATATCCTGCTTTCATGTCTTCTTGAGTCTTTGTGTGTCGGGGCAGAAGTTGTAGCAGTTATTTGAGACTGTTGGAAGAACCAATTTTAGGAACAAATGCTGAGCAAGCTCCTATTAGTACAGGATAATCTCAAGATGACAGCCTTCAAACATTATCAGATCATTAGGGCTGGAAGTTGCACAATTGATATCCGCTGCATGGCTTTTGATGTTTGCAACGAAGTACCATCGATTCCTGATTTATGTGCTTTTGATGCCTTTGATATTCTTATGTTACATCTGTGCTCTTTTGAAAATTCCTGCTCTCATGAAGACTGGTGTTTTGAGACTTTCTGAAAAACCATGATTTTTACACAAGATTATTCTTGATGCTTAATTGGACAGGTTCTATGTGGACTCGGTGCCAATTCGGGTGTTCATGAACTACCGAGAGACAGAGGGGATTCCTTACTTCACCAAAGCTGTAAGGGTCTACGGCACATTGTGGAACGCCGATTCCTGGGCTACCGAGGGCGGCAGGATCAAGATCGACTGGAACAACGCTCCTTTTCAAGCTTGGTTCTCAGGCTTCGATGGTTTGGACGCTTGCACGGTGTGGTCGACTAATGGGGACACAAGCCTGTGTGAATGGCCATCACAGCCTCAATGGTTCCAAGGAACGGCGTTTCAGAGCCTCAATCAAAACCAAAAGAATCTGCTCAGCTGGGTGGCGACCAACCAGACCATTTACAACTACTGCACCGACACAAAAAGATTCAGCAACACACCCTCAGGAATGCCTGCAGAGTGTGCTCCCAATCTCATCCCGTACCCTTAAGCTTAGTTGATTGATTATCTCTTAAATCGGGTCATTGAACCTATATGTAGTTGTAGCTGCAGCCATATAATCTTTGCTATGGATTACTTAGTGCTGATAGTGAATATGAATGTACACAAGTGTTGACAGGAGGCCCTTCTGAAGTTGTGCGAACACGGAGCTGAATCCAGTGTGCTCTGTGTTTGAGGAGCTCGTTGGACTGCCACGTAGTGAAGAGTTTAGGTACTAACATGATGAACTGGACTATTTGATGACTTAGTCCATGTGCCGATAATTTATTAGGAGATCGATCGCCCACCATCCTGGGTGTGCTTGCCATTTCAGATTCATTTATTCAAGGAATAAATGTCACCGTGCCAAACTGGTGGCATGCTGCCATCTCGAAATACTTGCTGCTTGCTTTTGGATACTCTAGCTGGTTTGTTTGATTTGTTTTTGTTCCATCTTAAATGAAATGAAATTGTAAAGTCCGGGAAGCCAAAAGGCTTGTGGGAGTAAAAGTACATTAAGATGGTGAAAAAGTGCGAATTCCTTAAGAGTGACGGAGTGCAGAGGCTAATATGAATTTATAATCCAATTGTAAAAAGGTACATTTAATACTGCCTAGTAATGCAATTGGAAATTATGTCTCATTCTCAACTACATTGTAAGAGCAAAAATGACATTGTCGTTCATCTCTAGGGATTGGGACATTCCACCACCTGCAGGTTTCAAGGGCAAGCCTATGGTTTGAGGTGCGATAAGCAGCAATAGTTTTACATTGAGGTGGTGACAGTGGTGGAAAGTACGATGCACATTCCTATTCATAGCTGGAAAAGTCCTTGAGGTGAAGAAAATCTAATTCCTTTCCCCTGAGGTGGAAAGACCCAGTTCTATTATTTAGCCAAAAATGTTTAGTAGACTCATGAGACTGTTTACTACTGGACCGATGCACAAAGACTCAACAACACACCCTCAGGAATGCCCGCAGAGTGTGCTCCCGATCTCACCCCCTAATATCAATAAATTATCTATCTCTTTAAATGAGTCATTGATCCTATTACAAACACCAAAGATGAAGTACTGCTGGAGATGTACAAGTATTGACAGGAAGTCCTTCTGAAGTTGAGTGCATTCCTAGCAGGAAGCTGAATTTGCTAGTAACAGCTGCTGTGTTTGGGAAGCTTGTTGGACTGCCACGCAGATAGAGTTTCGTTCTTAAAATTCTGAGCTGGACCATTTGATGTATCAGTCCATGTACCGATATTCTTTAGCTTAAAATAATCGGTACACCATCCAATTCCATGCTGGATGGCAGGTGTGATTGCCACCGCAGATTCTTGTCTCTCAGAATTGAAGGAATAAATATAACTTGCCAAATTGGCTGTGGCATGCTGTATATAGCCCAATATTGCTTGCCTTGTGAGTACTGTAGCATTGAGTTGTGTTGAGATATAACTAGAAACACTTGGCAGCCTGCTAGACATATCCTCTTTCGAACCATCTAATATGTAGAGTAGAACTCTTGGCAGACATGACATCCCTTTAGTTATTTCTCAAATGTAGAGTAGACTCACCTGAATGTGGTATAGAGAATTAGGTTCTTGTTGTTTGTATCAATGAACATAATTCCTCTCACGCAACAGTTTGTGAGCTCGATAAGCTTAAAGTCGCACAGTGTTCCCTGTTTCGACACTAAGAAATTGCAGACTTCTTCAAACTGCATTGTTGCAGAATACTGAGGGGATATGGACTAGGATGAGGATGAGGGTGACCTTGTCTGGAAATCTCTTGAAGACAGTGCTAAAACAAGTTCTTACCAATTGCATTGGATAAGCATCTCAAATATTGACAATCATTTTGAAAGAAGCTAAATTGTCTGTATGTCTCCCTACTAGGACGAAAATCTGAATCAAGCATGGTCAAGATCTGAATTTGTTACTAATGCCATGGCTGGAAACCTCTGCAATTGTTCTCATATTACTGACTAGGGTGAAATTAACTAGGTGTACACTGAAGATAGATGAAGTAATTGAGATGGAATATAATGAATTTGATTCTAAAATCCAGGGAGCCAAATGGCTTATGGGAATTAGGAGTGACTTACATACAGGTGGGGACAAAAGGACTAATTCCTTAGAGTAACAAGGTGCACTGGTCTTTGTGAGATAATGGCTACATTTGTGAGTAATGACCATCCTAATGATCCAATTGGTAAGAAGACTTGAGACTACCTAGTGCTACACTCTCAAATAGGGAAAGAAACTTGTCTACAAATGTAGAGTAGACTCACCCAAATGAGGCGTAGGTTATGGAATTAGATTGTCGTTGTTAGTCTCAATGAATACATAGTGTTCTCTATTTTGGGAATCGAAAATTTTAGATTTGATAAAATGCACACTTTGCTTGCTTTGTTGCAAGATACTCAGGGGATATGGACTAGGATGAGGTTATGCATTCCAGGTGGTCATGTCTAGAAATCTCTCAAAGAACTATACTAGATATGATATTTAGTGTCATATGGCATTTAAGGTCACCGCAATAACTTTTTAGTGACACTTTCTATGAATAGTTTACAAATACTGTCATCCCAACTTACTTTCAATTCATCCAAATGCCAATTATTATTGAAACACAATTTGGTATGATTTTGCATCCTAACAAATTTGTGATGAAATATTGTCATGCATGATTGAAATTTGGATGAAAAATAACTTAGTAAGTGAAAATACTCACAACATTGTAAATCTGTAATGCCCAAATTTTCTTACAAGGAATGACAAATACTGTTAGGTTGAAATTAGTGTTGGTTGTCTACACTGCCGTTTGCAATTAGTATTGAGCAAGACGATTAGAATTGGTGACACTAAATATCATATGTAGTGTAATATCTCTTGAAAACAATTTTATTCACAAGTTAGACTTATCAATTGCATTGGATAGAATTCCACTATTTACAATTAATTTGGAAGACCGTGAAATGTTTGTACAGTAGAACCCCTCTTAATTAATGGCCTAGGGCCCGGAAATTTTTATTGATTAAGAGGGATTATTAAAAGAGAGGAGCTCTAATATTTGGTGTGGTCCCCACTTGGGACCGGAAATTTTCATTAATTCAGAGGGGTTATTAATTGAGAGGGATTAGTTAAGAGGGATTCTACTGTATATCTTTCTAGGACAAGGATTCTTGGTACGGTTGAGATTTAACTAGCCCGGTCATGGTTGGAAACCTCTGTAATCATTTTCACCTTCCACTGCCTAGGTGCATGTATAGGTCTGTTTTTCCAAAGCTGTGGTTAATAATAGAATTGAATTTCTTTGCCAAGTTCCTTCAAACATTTACTTGGCTTTATCATTAATTCATAGAAAATTAGGTGAAATTTATGCTCAAAGGCCATGTGGATGTTTTCTTCGCTTTGTTTTTTTTCTCTACATATTGAAAACCAATCATTACAATTCTAAACTTATTTCAGATATATTAAGTTTGCAACTGCATCTTTTAACAAACAAGCGCATTCAAATTGTCAGTGATATAGGGATCCAAGGGTTTACTTCCACAAGTAAACAAATCAATCCCTTTGAGAGAGTTATTGAATCTAGGTGAATATCTCGACCTGCCTCTCGATTGATCGTCACATCTGAGGACCAAATTCAATCCTATGAAAGCAACCATTGATGAAAAATCATTAGCAAAACATTTCAAATCTATTTTGTTCCAAATATGTCATTTCATGTACTAGATAAAAAAAAAACCGGTAAATCTTCTTTTTGTGAAATACTTGGAGACTATTGGCGGTCGAGAAGCAAACGCTTCTTTGTAAATGTTGAGTCTGTATATTAACTTACAATTAATAAGGGGGACTCGGCAACCCAGGCTAGACATTGGTCCATAACAATCAAATTACAAACTATTCACACCCTTGGGCCTCCACCTCCCTCGTGATCACAATTTAAGGAAAGAACACCCCACACCAAAAATGGATATCCTAATTTGGTGATAAAGTTACTCCCTTTTAAGAATTAACATTTGTTTTCATCAACTTGTATATAAAAAGAGGTTGCATTAGGTTTTATTAGGAGGGTGACATAGAGCTGCTACATGTTGCCTATGAGCATGCTTGGTGGGTGAAATGTTGTAAACCATCTATAATGTGAACATTGTCTTTTTGCAATTAAATTTAAAATCTTAAATATTCTTAGCAAGTTCAAAGACCTCAATCTAATCTAGTGAGACCAATAGTCCACAATCCAACAAAGATTTAAGAGAAATTTGAGAGTAATGTATCAATTTATTGGGATCCATAGAGATGCTTGTAGACAAAGAATCCCCGCCACTAATGAACATGTAGTGCTCAAGCACGTCAACTAAGTTAGGACTATGTGCTTAGTATCCATTGGCATTGATTGGACATGCAAATTAGTCAGTTCTAAGAGCATGTGTAAACCTTGTCTCTTTTTCAAGTCATGGGGTGGCCTTACAATTTTATTTATTTTTGGAAATAAATGAACATTTTTTATGGTTGTCTCTTAAATTCAAGAAAATCAAGCATCACCGAGTTTGGGTGGGAGCATGAATTTGTCAAGCTTCGCGATGTCCTAAGGCTTCCAATGTAGTGGAAATTGGGGCATGAGAGGCTTGTGGAGGACACTTGGAGGGAAGTATTCTCAATGATTTCTTCTAAGGAATGTCAACAATCTAGAAACATGAACATAAGTTCTCTTCATGGACCAATTTAGGAGGGGCAAGCGCCTAAAAAAGAATGTTATGAAAATTGAGACAATTACCTCATGAAACCCATGCGTCTCGCCTGCAACCAAAGACAATGCAACAGTCAAATGATTAAACTAACTTGGAATCAAACACTTTGCTATTTCATTGGCATCTTGGGTTTGACAAAATTGCATGAGTAGTACTACATCTATATCATTATTATAATGTCAAATATGGTTTTTCAATTTCAAGAATTTAAAATAAAATAGAAATAGAAATATATGTAAAAAGTTGGTTACATGGTCAAGGAGGGGGTCAAATCTTGCATTTCACTAAATATCTTCTATTATGAGGTGATATCTCACCTTGAATCAAACATTGCAAAATAGACACATTGTGAAACACTTTGTAGGTTGATTTTTCATGTTCTAACATTTTAAGTCCCAAGTGTTGAGTTGAGATCCAAACCCAACTCCAAGGCTTCCTCCAATGATGTCTCATTTAATGAGGCACTTCAGACCGAAGTAAACTAGGGCCTAGCATCATAGAGTGATGGTCCCAACATGTTCGTGGAACTTCAATCTAACATGTCCTCAACTCCTGCTAATTTTGGAGAAGTTCATGGAATTAACTTCCAAACCTTGAATGGTTGGCCATTCCTTTTACAAGAACTTTCTTGCCCACAAGTAATAATACCTTGGGTTTCAAGCCCCCTCATATTGCCAACTTAGACTCCTATAAATGATCCAAATGCTATGAATCTTGTGGTATCTGATAGGGAAAGATATATAGTGAAGCCGACTTTGTCCATGGGTGATTGCTCCAAGAAGATGTCACTTACAAGGTGGCAAGCAATCACGATTCACAAGTGTCCGAACAGCAAAAACATTTGCAGATTCTTGCTCACCTTCATACTACGCCACTTCATGATGAGGATTAGAGTATGTCAGGTGACTTTACATTGATCCTCTAAAGTTCAAGTTGTACAGTCAAATCTGCAGATTTTAAGAACCAAATCAGCCTCTCAGGTCATGCAACGTGACGACAAAAGGGAGATAACATTGTCCTTATTCGTCAACTTCTATTCTAATGTCTAGTGTTTCCTCTGCATTTGGCTGCCACCTGAAAACCAACTCTCTTCATGTTTGGGAGCTGTTGGACTTCCTTTGGAGCAGATCAAACTGATCAAACTGAATGATTCCGCATGATCAGATTGCAACTGGCTTGATTTTGTAGCCTTGGAACAAACATCAAAAGTTCATGTAAGCTTAGGTTTCTGTGAGCCCTGACACAGCTGCTGCAAGAAGGTACCTAATATCCTCATCAATATGTGAGTATATATCAATCATCAGCTAGCTAGTCGAGGGAAAACCAAGCAGTCTTGCCCAGTCGAGAAAGGGCAGATTTGACAAGTCAAGGTCCACATGAAACCCTTGGACATGGTGAGGCCGCTTGAAGCATTCTAATATCTGAGCAAGACTGGATATAGATGTGAGAGAGTTTTTCCCAGATACATTCTCTAAGTAGATATTGATATTGGACTGGGTACCAACAAATAAGGTATAATGGTTGTAAATCCACCACTTTAATACTGCTGAAGATGGTAGATGCCATCATTAGGTCAAATTGTTTTAAATGAATTTTTGTAGCAATTGACGAAGGGATTCCAACCCACCAGAGTATGTCTTATATGAATAATCTATGTGAAAGTTGAAAGGGTTTAAAGTTTTTATTGGTAGATGATCGATCCAAAACAAACACATAAACTTCTTGTTAAGGTAGGTGGACATTGTTAATATGATGTGTACTTATCATGCAAGATTTTAGGTGTTGGATTTGGGTGGGTGTTGGTTTTAGCATCATCTACCTTATAAAGAAGAGTTTATTTAATGTTAATGTGCTCTGGAAGCATAAGAGTTCCTTGGTCAATGTACATGGAAGTAATAATTATAAGATATCTACAAGTGCGTACATTATACGGTAGATGAATCCACCAATGCCAAGTGAGGTATGCGGCATGCCACCTTATTGTGGGCATTTCCAACTCTATGGATAGTTATGACCCACGGGTAGATCACTCCTTGTCAAATTGAACACCACGTGCGGACAAAGTTTGCTACCCCTATATTACATGCCATATATAATTTTAAAATTTATGATTTTTTTTCTACATATACATAACCATTGATAGTAACTTTTGAATAGTTTTCTGAAATTTTTAGTCATCTTTATTTTTTTTAGTAATTTTTTTAGTTCAATTCTGTGTCATTCTAGTTAGAAACGGTATGTTTTATGAAAAAAAACAAATCACCAAATTTCGTTACCATTTTTAAGTATGTCATAGGTACTGTGTATATCTACTCATAAAAAAAATTTGATAAAATTTTGACCCATTTTGGTGGTGCAACTTACCAAAAGAAGATTTTTTTTGGTCGCACGTGATGTTCAACTTGACAATGGAGTGATCTACCCGTGTTATGACCTCTGCAAAAATTGTCTCATCCAGCTAGAAAATGCGAATCACGTAGAATGTAGTTTCAAATTTTAGAATAAGAGTCAAGATGCAAAAGCTATAGGTTCAAGTGTAGATTCTATCTCTTTGTCCCTAAGTGACCACACATGCCCTCGCAATAATTGTGTTAATTATAGGACCTAGAATGATGTCTACACTCTAAGCACATAGTCCAACCTCATCGTGACATGTGTCATTTAGGTGTTTGTTCTTAATCATAAGCCTTGCCAAGTGCCAATCCAATATAATATGTATCCAATTAGCCCCTAGTCACCCACGTGACCATTTTTGATCTCTACCTCACGTCGTTGGCAAGTGAGTTGGGGATTCAACCTTTGGGGGTAGGGTGAAGGCTCGTGGCTTAGTTGAGCTTAACCCCATCACAATGAAGCTTCTATTTCAATCACAACGGGTTGTGTAAAGTTAAGCATACCCCCGGCAAACCAACATTTATGACATGTAGTTAATAACAACATTGACACAAATGCTCAAATGATGGCTTTTTACACCTACGATGGTTTCTTCCTTACAAATCCTCTAGACAATGTGCTATATGACTTACATTATACAAGACTAAGACCAAATTTCATACTCAATACCCTTCCAAAGAGGATGAATTTTAATTTTTAATTCTAACTTCCTCTCAAAAATATCAATTTTAAGATACTCAAAGACATATACTAAGTTGAATCACCCCAAAGCACCGACTACAAACTAGAATGATGCACTAAATTTTTGTGAACAACTTCGTCTTAAGACTTAATCTTTTTGGGATATTGTAACGTTATCTTGATAGCCGATTTGAAAAGTGGAGAATGCCCTCAACCAAATAGGGGCCAAGGATAGACAAATCTAATTCAACCACCTATTTTGGGTTGCATAATATTCTGATTTTACCCCCTTAAATCGCAAGTCTAGTATCACTCCAAGAAAAATAAAAAAAATACAACGGTTGCATCTTGGTTGGGATAGCCAAGAAGGCAATGCTCAAGTTTCACCCACTCAACACTAACCACTTCAGGCACACCTACGTAACCACTAAACACCGTAGACACACTCCTCAAATTCTTGTCACAAAATTGATATTCCATCACATTGGTTTATAACGTTGGTTTCCAACAAGGTTTCACTCATCACTTAAGACCTTACCATGCATTTAACACGCATCAAGTCAGGCTGAACCTCTTGAAAAATGACCGTAAGTGAATAAACTCGTCCACCTTAAGAAGAGTGACCACGTAAGGCCCACACCACATAGGTTACGTTAATGTTGCCGGCCTAGGAAAGTCAAAGAGAGTACCCCCACAAAGACGACCGAGCACTCCTCCACCACATGAGGCACCGGACTATGTCCGGTTGTTCCCCACTTGGAACTTTGGAGCGTTGTTGATGAGGGGATAGCCACAACGGCTGAAGCCCTAGTGTCGATCGAGAGGTTCCCGAGTACCAATCCATCCACACATCTCGGGCGTCACGAAGGCCGCGACTCGGTCAAGATTGTTGGTTGGGGCTCGAATCTCGAGGAGCCGGTCATCAAAACCTGGGGTGGTTGGCGCAGAATATTTATGACAAGGTAAGTTAACTGGCGTACGCAATCCACACAACACAATTCACGCGAGCCACCTTAAGCTTACTCGGAGCTGATGTCAAATTGGTGGTGATGCAATGGAGCGTCTAGAAGCTGGGTGGCGACATTCCTCAGCCGTGCATGGCTCGAGTTTAGAGGAGTCCCGATAAATTTGTGATGTGAAATGTGAGGAGGAGTGGAGATCAGTCGGATTTGATAACGGAGTTTGTTTGTGTTAACATGGCGCGCAGGCCTCATGAAATTAGGCGTTCGCATAATTTAGATATGTTAGCTTAATGTATGGCTGGAACGTGCTCGGAATTGGATAATTGGAGTGTGTTTCGTATGATGTTGTGTGTGGTGCGTTTTATTGTGTTGACGGTGAGAAGGCTATGGTCATCGCGGACGATCGGCTGGCGTGCGAACGGCGCGACGGACTGCCCATACTCGTCGTCGAGATGCGCCTTGGACGTTTTCGGAAATTTTCTTCTTTTGAATTTATGCGCGTCGCTCTGATTGTTTTATGCGTTTTATGCATTTATTTATAGAACGCATGATTTAATGAGGTTGGGGATGGTGTCAATGTTGGTGTTTAATCAGCTATTTAATTAGTTTCTAATATGGCAATACCAACATCATCACCTATGATTAAATGGACAGAATTGCAAGTCAATCAGCCCAAGGCCTAGCCTTTATATGTGGGTAGCACTGAACTACTCATGTCAGAAGATTATCCTAGCTTGGTACATGTACATACATGGGCAAATAAATTACCTTGTCAAATGGCATATGGTATTCAAGGAAATTAACATTGTATAGAAAATAATGTGAAGAGCAAGAAAACACTCATAACATTACTCAACTGTCAAAGGTTTGGACCCAATGTGGCTCGTGGGGAGCTACAAACGTTCTTTGTGGGAGAGACCAAATGAGGATTAGAGTAGACAAACCCATTTCCAATAACTTAAGCAATTTCATATAAATGTAGTACATGTGTGCTACTGGAGTGATTTTTCACTGGTCAGAAAAAAATTGATATCACAAAGTTTAACAACAACAACAACAACAACAACAACAAAAAATTAAAAAATTAAATTGCAATTTATTTCCAAGTTCTGAAATTGCTATAAATTACTATAAATTGCTAGATTCTCTCCCAAGCCATATTCATGGCACAGGTCAGCCTATTTCCCATAAATGGGGGACAAAAACAAGACGGAAACTTGAGTACAATTAGTGCCCTATTCAAGGAACCCAAATCCGCGCCCTTTCAACTTACTACTTTTTTTTAACCTCAATGAGACGGCTACATGTGTGATTCTTCATGACTCGTTCCATCATGTTAGGAAATGATGGCTACATGTGTGGGAATTCACGGCTTTAGGAGACTCTATGTATAAAGGTTAGGGGGGGGGGGGGGGGTAATCAAAAATGGGTCTGTCTACTCTACTCTACTCTACTTAGGACCGGAATCAACACCGCACTTGGGGTGGCTTACGACTTTGATTGTCCACTTGGTGGCTTGGGGGTTGTCCTTGGTGGTGGGCCGGGGGTTGTCCTTGGTAGGTGGTGTAGTAGGTTGTCCTTGGTAGATTGGCCCTTTGCTACTTTATACGTGGTGATGTTAAACATCCGAGGGGCCCCGCCTCCCCTCAAAGTGGCCGCATCTTCCGTGGTTCTTGATTCATTTAGGCGTTGGTTTTTTGGCCTTCTATCTCCATAAAATGAAAAAAAGAAAAAGGAAATTCTCAGCCGTAGGCCGATGCACCAAGGATCTAGGAATTTTCTAGATATTATATCCATTTATTCTAGACATCCCTTGTAAATTTATGAACTAAGTACTATTCACTGCATACCATTATATAGCTTGGGATTCATGGTGTTTACGTAAAATCCCCAGGGGGTACACCTTTCATAACACGTATGAGTATGCATGAGTACACAAAAGGGTGTTACTTTGTACTTTTCCGTACTACATATACATATTCTACACAAATTATAACTCGTAGTTATGTACATGTATGGAGGACCTCTCGGAAATATACAACATTTGTACTTGTATGGTAGGGTCACTAGACTTTATGGGATATGTATTTTAAAATTAGAAAGGTATGGGTTTAATAAAATGTGTAGAAAATTTGGTAATTGTTGGGTGGAGTATAGGGATCCAATTGACTTGATGAACTGTCCATCCAACATGGAGATTGGTTTATGTTGGTATCAAAAAAGAACCAACAATACATTTGACTTACAATCTTATAGATCATTTGATGATAGATTTAGAAACAATGATTGCATTAGCTTCTATGACATATAGCGTAGACTTAGATACTTATCAATTACATCCATGGGATGAAAAAACCTTCAACAACTTTATTAACGAATGCTAGGGTTTTACTTTATACATATGATAGGGGTTTGTTAATATTTACAAATATATTTATATCCTGATGTTAATGACTATATATGAATGTATTCTTTTTTACGTGTGTCACTTGTATTTTATCATTGAAATTGTACGTGTATTGCTTGATTTTACAAAAACAAACTTGTGTACAAGGGGTTTCTAGAGTACTATGTTGCAAATGCATGTGATTCTTGGTTTTTAATGAAAGGTACACCCCCAGGGTAAATTCACCCATTGTAGATGAAGGGGCTCCATTAAAAAAGGTCCCCTACAAGAATAAGGGCCAATTCATTTCAATTGACTCCACTAGACTGATTCGAGGTTTTTGACTCTAATTCATGTGTCAAATTTCTCTAAAATAGTCATTTCACAATGGATGAGTTCATTTAGACCACAAATCCTAGCCCATTATACTTGACAACTAGTTGAATTTGGGTGGGAGTTACCGAAATTGCCATAACATCATAATATATTTTATACTATTTGACACAAACATTATTCCTTGCCTATGAAGCTTGCCTACCATGTGGCAGGCGTGACACCCCAAAAATGCTTTGTATTTTCTAGGCAGGTTTCCGCTCAATTTGGTTTCCATGTTTACGACGAAAATTTCTTTACCATCTAGTTTCTTGTTATTCAAGTATACTTAGACCAATCAAAAAATTTGAGAAATGGTTCAAGTAAATTTTGTTCCAGATATTCTAAAATTGAATCCACTTTGAAAGACTAATCCAACAAGACAATTGGAATATAAATCAAACCACTCTAAGTACCCAAAGCATAGCATCCGAAATAGGTGCAGGTACCTTAGCATAGCTAACAACACTGCATGTAATTCATAACATCTTCAATTTGAACTAAGAATCATGATAACAAGTATAGGAACTCTAACATCAGACCGACCAGTGTCGCGGCCCGCACTTTCTTAAAATCTTAAGAAACCTTGTTTCAAGTTTAAATAATAGGTTTGAGCAAGGAAAACATAATAAATAGAGTACTTTATAGGTAGATTGTTAGGTAGGTTATTTAGGATTGAGAAGAAAAACTAAAATCCTTAAAGTAGTTAAAAATATCGAATTGAGTTAGTGTTAGGAATTCCGTTTCGACTCGGAAACCTTCGAGCGGAGCGGACCGCACAGGCGACAGCGGGCCGCAACCACCATGGCGACCCAAACACGGAAGAGGATCGCGGACAAGCCGCTAGCCCTCCGCAAGGTGCACGTGGTCACCCCCACTGGTCGCGAGGAAAGCAATGAATTGGAGGCAGGCTTGAGGCGCATGGGCTGCCTCGGATTATGGGAAAAATCTTGGAGAGTGCGCTGTGAGGAGATGGTAAGGGAGTTAGTCACTGGAGAGGTGGACCACGTTTACGCTTCCACCATCCGGGACCGACTGGATAGGTGGAATGCGGAATTGTGGAGTCGGGTTTACGGGTTCCAGCAGGGAGGGGGAAATATGGCCACTAAGAGAGACGATTGTACCAGGGACAAATTCTCCCAGAGGTTGGATCCCAAGTATGGTTACTTTGTGAAGGATTGTAAAGACGAGAGGAAAAATGAGGATGTTAGTCTTTTTAGTGCCTATATTTAGCCCAGAAAAGCCCTATAACATCACTCTTATCCTTGTCACCACCTTACTTCTTGCATACTCCGAGAAGAAGGTGGTGGATTTGGGAAGCATCATCGGGGAGTTGGTGTACAAGTTGGCAACCAACACTAAGCGCGGCCAATCTTCCTACATTGGGCCTTTCCTCTTCCACCTTTACGCACACAAAAACCTACTCACGGACGAAGAGAAAACCCAATGGACATCGCATCAGTTCATGCGGGAGCTTCAGACTACCGACTCGGAGCCGGAAATGGGCCATGAGGGTTCGAAGGAGAAAGATATGGTGGAATTGAGCAACGAAGAGCGGCCCGTGACCAAGAAACGGAAACTAATGTTGGAGAATCGTGCGACGCGGACCAGGTCCGCCATGAAGCCGATAGGAGGTGGAACCTCCACCTTCCCCTTGGGGGACAATCCGGTGGACTCCATTATCCGCGACTTGGAAGAAGTACGGTTCCGGATTGCGGAATATGAGCTGCAAATGCACCAAGTAGGGAATTGGTGGGCAACCCTCCGCGGGAGCGTTTGATTGCTGCAATACAGGAGGCCATCTAAGATCCGTACCGGTTGCGGGAGCTGGAGCGTAAGGTGGACCACCTTACGGCGGAAAAATGGAAGACCGCGGAACGAGTGCGGAAGTTGGAGGCGGAGCGAGAGAAACTCCTTAAGTAGGTAAATGATACCACCCTCACGGTACAAAAAGTGAGTGATATGGTGGAAATCCCGGGGAACATGTGGTGGAAAGCCAAGGTGTTCGACGTGGAATTGAAGAACGCGGGCCACGTTTCCGGGTCGAAGATGGTTACCTTCATCATGGACCCCGGAGTGACACCCGGGACTTGTGGCGCCGTTGGTGAGAGGGCCCAAGTGATCCTAGTGTGGGTGAGGGCCCCGGGCGTTGGGAACGCCTCCCACCCACGAAGACTAGGAGGCACAAGGGTAAGGCCATGAGTTATGCGTAGCTCATGGCGTGGTGATTCTAGAAAGCTCAAGAACACCTCAATCGGAGGTGTGAGCTAGGAGTTATGGCCATTTGAGTGGGGCGCTGTCCCGGGACAGCGCCCTGGTACAGCAGTGCCTGGGAGTGATTCCCGGGACTGCCAAGGTTCAAACAGGCATAACGTCCTTAATACTTGCCCGAATGGGGCAAGTGAGGAGTCCATCGGCATCTACGTGAAGCGTAGATGAAGATGGAGTGGTTGGTTGTTATGATCAGACATCATACAAGGAAGTTATGATGGTCTGAAGCTGCTGGGGGGTTCTAGGTCCAGCAGCTAAAGGAAAATGTCCACTTGGCCCCAACTCTTGGTAGAGAGACAAGAGGTTGGTTGACGGTGGGGTAGGGGCCCCGCGTGAAGTCCTAGAGGCTTATATGGGTGAGGTGGTGTGGCCTCACCCACCCGAGGCCGAACGGCAAGGCCTCCATGGGCATTGGCCCATTGTGAGGCCATAGTTGCCTAGTATGGTTCGGGTTGTTGTAGTGTTGCTCCGGCAATGCGATGATCAACATGGGATTGGACTTCCATGGATGGAAGTCCACATCTAGGAATGGGTTACCGATTAAGGGGTGAGTCCCGAAAGCAAAGTAGGAGGGTTGGTTCCCTCCTATGAACTATAAGGTCCGGGGTAGGAGGAGCTAACCATTAGCATGGCGGTATGCGAATGGTTAGCGCTCGTAACCTTTGCTAGAAACGAAAATTGGCAAGATTGCTAAGGGGGCTAGCAAGGGTTGCGACAGATGAACACGAGGTGTCAGTGCCACCACCACGTGCTCCATCTTTGGCAACGGACAGAGTGGACCGCCGCGAGGAGCGGAAGCAGAATAAGAAGGAAGCCAAGTTGAAGAAGCGGAAGGATAAAGAGTAGATTTTAGTTAGGACTCCATTTTGGTTTGTTTTGGGCAAGTAGTTAGGTGGCCTCGGGTTGTGCGCCTCGTCATTTTCTTTGGTTGGAGTTTGACCTTTCCATGAGGTGGATTGTCAGGACTGCCACGTGGCCCGCGATTTCCAGCATGGAAACCATGACATGTGGATGTTAGTTTGGTTTTAAAGGGAGAACATTTCGGTGTTTCTCTCATCATTTTGCAATGCAAGCGTTTTTTTGTTCAATTCAGACCTTATGCTTTACTCCACCTTCGGTTTGAATTGAGTCTTAAGTCCATGTGTAATGCAAGTGGTCCCTCCTTCCCCTACTTGAGGTTCCCAAGTTTTCCGCCATTCCCTATCATTGTGTGAGTTGGTTAGGTTAGTCTTCCGTGATAGGACAGGGGGACGGTAACACCCCGAGGTGTGTGTGGTTGAAACGCCCCTGTGTGAGCAGGTGATGGGTGGAGGAATCTTAAGCGTGGAAAGGATTGGCCGAGCAAGGGGAAAGAACCCCACCGTGGGGTTGTTGGGCAAGGAAAGTTCCACACACACGGTAGGTTCTTTCCCACTTACTCCGTCCAACTAGGGACCGACAATGAGCAGCAGTGGATACACCTGTCCAATAGTAGGGGGAGAGTTCTGGTTTACGCCTTCCGCTTGCCGTGACCTGGAGGTGGATCACACCGATTAGCAGTAACGGACTCATCTAAAACACTCATGCACCTGCCGCGACTGGCGCTTGGTTCCCACCGCGGATGATAGGCGTGGTAGCCCCATCCCTATGTTAGCCCCGCCGTCACGGAAAACAACAGACCCTAGGTCCTATCCTGTGTGACCTATGGAACAGCACAAGCTACCCATTATGAGGATAAGAGCGATTATGTTGTGTTTCCACCTTTTTCGAGGGAGGATGCGGTTTCCGCGTGTGGTATAGTGGAAAATGTGCCATCACGGAAACCGGATCAAGCTGGTTTTGTAGACCCAAAACTTCCTCCACCTTTCTCCCCGTCAAAGGGGGTGGCACGCGTCGGATACTTGAGTGGGACACCTTCTCGAGGGAGGGTTACCCCCATCCTAACACTAGTCTAAGGGAGTAGTAGTTAGAAGGAGGAAGTGGAGATAGAGAGATAACCCTAAGAAATCAACCCAAAGGGTGAAATTCTGATGAACAACTACCAAGTCTCTCTGAGCATTCTAGCCTAAAACACTAGAATTATTGTCCTTGGGACACGGTCAAAAATCTAGCGAATAGTGGAAATACATGTCAGATCCGCTACCTCTATCGCGGAAACCTTATCCCGGAAGTCATGACCCGTAATAAGGAATCTTAGAATGAAGTGTATATAGTTGTTATACTATGGATTCGGGACGCTGAGTCTATTGTTGTTACTACTCTAGGGTGGGAGCTTGTCCATACTTTGTGTTGTGTTCCCTACCTCGGTCCACTACCGGGAAGGCGGAACTTTCCGTGCTATAATTTCCGTAATATCCCGGATTTCTTAATCTGATTTGTGTTAACTTAGTTTGTGGTGTTTCTTGTGTGTGTGTATGTAAGTGAAAGTTCTCCCCCCCCTCTGTGTTGTGAACGACCGCAGGTTCTTCATGGGAACGATCTTGGCGCGGCTGTGACGTTTTACGCGTTTATCAGGTTAATTTAATGAATACGCCACCACCGTGCTACGACAACCAGCTCATTGGAATTTACTTCCCGAGCTTTAAAACAAAAATATGGTGGTCACAAAGTTGTATCATGGGATCTTATGAGCAAGACTTGGATCTTATGTGCATTCTCTAATAGCTCCGTATAATGCTCGCCTTAGCTTGATGCAAGTTGCATAGGATATAAAGATTGTCGGATGAAACTCCTAGTCATGTCTAATTAATTGGAGAGGTTTTGTCGCTTACTTTGCTTGCATTACGGAACCTGCTAAGACAAAATGCAATTCCAAAGGCCTCATGTTTGGTGTATTCTGTAGCAGAGCAAAAGAAAGTGCGGTTGCAAAAATTATTGGCAAGTTAAGTGAAGCCAAGCTTAGTAGTCAGAAAAGGTTTCATGAGATGGAGTACAACTTTTCTTGGAAAAGAATAATATGGACCACGGGAATGTTTGAGTGGACGTCTGGCTTGCCCAATGGACTTTTCATCAAAGGCTGATGCAATGTAAGCTTAACTAGAAGTTAAGGTGTGCATTCCTTTAGTGGTCATTTGTCCTATATTGTGGTGCCCTCTTTTAAGAAAAAGTTGAGTGGCCACTAAACCTCTAAAAGGGGGCATCATACTACTTTCAACAAGTTCGCCTACATAGGTATATCATGAAAGGTACACATTCACTTCTTCTCAATACATAGAACTTTTCATTCAATATTCATGTCAATCTTGATGGTTGAGGCACCATGAAGGTGTTTAGTTTAAGCGTGTGGGAAAAATTGATTGGGTAGATAAGGTGACATATTCTCTTTCTCTTGAAGTGATCATATAGGTTCTTCCAGTTATATCATTTGTGCCGATTTGGCAACTGAACCTAGAATTTTGACAATTGAACAAGTCTAGAATAATATGGCTCGTGACAAGGGTTAATATTGAGTTTGAACACATAGTCAAATCTCATCATGACACATTATTTTTTGGTGTACGTTCTTCACTGCAATCTCGCCATATACCATTTAAATATAGGACTTGTCCAATTAAAAAGAGTGACCACATAAGATCCACATACCTTACACAAATAAGAATGAGTAAGTTTTGTAACCATCTTAAACACACATGCATCATTCTACTACAAAAATATACTAGCCGAAGTTTACCACAATGACTAAGAGGTGAGAAGAGTATGTACAACACCTGTTTTGTTTGGAATAGAATTTGGTGTACGAATAGATAGTGTTGAGTACATCTTGGATGAGCTGCAGTAGAAATTGAAATGGCCTTCCTACTGAGCCATTCAATGAAAATGGGAATCTCAAGTTTGACAGTCAATAACTATTGCTAGTGAAATCTGACCATAAAATTTTTTACGGATTTTTTTTCTGAAGTTACATTTGCAAACAAGTTGACACCCATTCACGAGCCTGTAATCCAATGTCCAGTAGGGACACAAAGTTGGAAGTAGCCACAATAGGTGCACACGTCAACCCTCTGAAGTTTATATCTTCATGGACCTTCAGTGTTGTCACTGGCAAGCCACAACTAATCTTGGAGTAATTAATTGCAGCTAAGTGTATTTTGCTTGGGTAAGCCACAGTTTGGTTCTTCAAATTTAATAGATTATAGAATCATATATGGTATCACATAATATTACTCAGCTTCAACTCTCATTATGTGGGTCCTCATAAATATAACAATCGGATGTTCAAAAAGTTGCGTAGAGAGATTCAAATTCAAAGTGAGCTCCCAGCACTCCACTGTTATATTTTGAGGGCGCACATTATTGAGTAATGTTCTGCACTGCTAGCATATGAGTCTTATGCAATCGTCATGTGTTGATGAGAGAACAATGCAAATCTACCAACGTGCTAGAATTGGAAATTTTCCACTTGCATAGGTCAAGTTTCCAATGACGGGGTAGTGATGTAAGTCAATTGCCTAGGACTCATATGCTTGTAATGTATAGAGGTCTTGTGTCAACCCACAAGAAAACACCGTTTATGGTATTTAAATTAGTGTCAAGTACCCTATTTGTGAAGAGCCTAAATTAGATGCCTAAAGGTTTCGAAGTGTCACGTCCGCTAATTGCCAATATGATACTATTCGTCAACATAAGTAACTATCATAAGTGAAAATTTCTTTACAATATGACATTTAGTGTAGCACATTGGGATACTCTAGATGGTAGTTTTGTGTATTAGTATACAAGGGGGAAAATATTTATTGAGCATACTAATGGCAAGTGTCATGTGTTTACATTCACTAGATGCAAGAGGAAAATATTCTTGAGCATACTAACGTCAAGTGTCATTTGTGTACACTGTAGTCAACTTGTAGACCATTGTGAAACACTTGCATACTCCTAATATTATTGAACATACTCACGTCAAGATATTAGTAAGCGCACTTGAACGCCAAGTGTCATGAGGTGACTCTAATGATGAAGTTGTTTGATTATTGGTGTACCTAACATACGCGTCAAAATAGGGTAAGTGACACTAAATACTACAAACGGTGTAGTGGAATCGAGCCTTGTAAAAGTCCCAAGGTTAGACTAGAGTCTACACTCCACAAAACTCCATCATTTTTTCTCTGAAGCAGGTAGGTTGTAATCTTCTTATACAATGTTTACTGCTCAACAGGAGGCTGAAATACATTCATCCTCGAGAAAAGTCTAATTATTCTCTGATGCTCTTTAGTTGTCTTGGCTTTGTTGATGACCCGTCAATGAGATGGAGTGGATCTGCTTCGACTCCTCCCATGACGACAACTAACTTTTCTGTCAATGTACAAAAATGCCCATTACTAAAGAGGGCTTGGTCTACCTCTGCACTGCCAAGGACGTGGTCTAAGTTATCTTGTATGTGGGCCAGGGTGGGGAACCACATCTCCAGTAAATGAAACCACAGCCACGTGCAGCCAAGTTGGGTGAAGGTGTTGTGAGCCAAAACTGATATAAAAGAAAAAGAAAACAAGAGAACCTTAGTGCAGCAACTAATTAGCAACAGAGTAAACCCTATATCCAAGTGCACACTCTGGTGTTGAATTGAAAGCCTATAAGCCATCTTAATTAGTGCTGCCCAGATCAGCATTGTATAATCACATCAGCTTGATACTATACAACTTAGCACTTGCTTTGCGGTACAGGAAGGACACACCAAAGCAAGTCTTGGATTCAACTTGACCTAATTTATAACCGCTTCTCTGTACTGAAATAATCTGCTCACAGGTATACGATGTGAATTGGGTAGTTTGGTATTGAGCGAACCTCATGATGCAGTATTCAATACATGACTCATTATTGAAGATTGGAATCAGACGCAACTACACTTGTAGCTACCATGCCTAACAACAGTGAATCTTGAACAGCTAATTGCCTACTTTGCACCCTAAGTGTTTCATTAGCAACTCAGAGCAGTTCTGCAAATTCGTATGAGTTAATTTATAGCTGACTGCATGCTGTATATTTTTTTTTCATAAAATTCAAACATAAAAAAAATACCCTTACAGACATGACTCATTGTTGAGTATTGGATTCAGATGCAACCACAATGGTAGCTACCGCATCTAACATTGAAAACTTGAACAGCTAATTGCCTACTTTGCACACTCAGCATTTCATTAGCACTAGGTGCAGTCCTGTGAATTGGGATGAGTAAATTCGTAGTTTTACTGCATGATATATATTTCCCAAAATACGAACATAACAGCAATATTCTTTGGAAGTTTACAGAAATCATGACTCCTGCCAGCTGACCTCCCACTTGGTGACAAACAGCAACATACTGATGCGTCAGAGCAGCCAACACTTTTTGCACTAGCCTACACTGAGTAGGTGAATATTGTACTTCCCTGGACCTTTGGCCCATAATAATTTGACAATTGTAGTAGCTGAGAAATATTAATTTTCTAATTTCTTCAGCTGGAGCCGTCAAGATGGGTAGGGTGCAAATTATGTCATATTCGGTGCCAAAAAACCTGCTGATGAATCAGTTGTTTTCCGACCACTCAGTTACTAGTACCAGGACACAGTGCATCCGGTAGCCACTTTTGCCTTTGTGTTTGAGTTGGGCGGAGCATATGACAGAAATGAAAGGTGCGGATAAGTTTTGCAAAGTACCCATTGCCGGTGGCAAGCTTACAGCAACAGGAGGAAAGCATGAATAGGTCACACTGGCCGGTCCCATGCAGTGTCCCACCAAACTCCCTTTCTTCATCATCTAGCCGCCTGCCCAGATTCAAGGCAACAAGGCAGGGTGGTACATAGCCTTATAGCTAGCTAGTTCCTCAACCATGGGGATGCTGCAACCAAGGGGAGGGCTCATCATCACCGAACAACATGCGGAGTCGACGGCCTCCTCGAAGATTGTAAACATCAGCGGCAGCAGCAACAGCTATGGTGGGAATTGGTAATTACTGTCTACAGTCATCTTCTGCTCGAAGATTGTAATCATATAAAACAAGAGCAGCAGCTATATTTAAGTGGAGAGTTAGTTATAACCTAATTACCCATTACTGTTACAATCCTCTTCTGCCGCCTACATTATCATCATCACCACCTCCATGCAGCCGAAAGTTGGACTCGAATTTGGCAGGCAAGTACTGTATGCAGCAGCAGTAACGCACACCGAGTGAATGATTCGATCGGCCGCCTAGCCTGCAGCATAAGTGCTCGTGTGACTGTCACTATCCACAGTCTCAATATCAATCGGCTACCAATTTCTGAGAGTGCTGGATCGTCGGGCATCGATTGGGCAGAGGGAACTACTTGTAGGATATAACTACCATTTAGATTAGAGTCGACATAGTACTAGCTTAGAGTGTTGCATGGTCTGTTAATCAAGTTGGAGATTAGGCATAGATTGCGTAGGAGGTGGATTGTCTTACATGATCATCTGGTGATTAGTACGTATTACGTTGTTGCTGCTTTTAGAAGCTGAGGTGTAGGATTCCACTTCATTACGCACTAAATCATTCGCACGGGTTAACATCGTAGCTGCTTCGTAACTTCACATCATCAGCTCAAGGTTGAGCACTATTCGTGGGACTTGTAGCGGAGCGCACTTGAGGGGCATCGACCAAAATGGCCACCGAGGTAATTTTCCAGACACAACTGAGTCTTCTGTTCCTCTTCAGATTGATGTGTTTGTTGTAGTAGGAGGCTGTGGAATTGATGAGTTCAGCAGACTAGATACCTCCCGGGTGCCTCACAATCTGTATCCAAGACTGACAAAAGTGCCGGTCACAGACAGAGACGTCTCTTCGTGTTCTAGTGTTAATCTGAGTTGAGCATGGAATTTATCTCTGCTGCGTGATTATTCTGTATGAGAAATGCTTAACATGCGAGGTCGATCGGGGGGGACAAGGTAGAGAAATTAGGCTCGCAAATTATCCGACAACGAACTGAGGAATTATTCCTGAAAATTTGAGCTGGTGATAACCGGCCTGCAAGGACCCTCAGGAAGGCCGAGAGGTTGAGATTGGTAAGTTGCTGGAAGAAATTAGGGGCCCCTTTGCTACTTCAGCAACTTCAATCTGAATGTCTTTAGCTGAAACACTAGGGATCCGAAATAAATACTTTTAGATGTTTCATTTTGACAGATGAGAAGTGAAAGTCGGTTGAATCAATTTGCCGCCCCCAATCTACCTCCTCCCACGCTGCTCGTAGATTTTACGCTTCACTTAACGGTAGCACAATTGTTGAAATGTCAAAAGTCTGATTTGCAGTCTCAATCTTGTGGGCGGTCGAAAAGACATCCCTTATGACCAAGTCCAGAAGATAGTTGTCAATTGCTACAATTTCCTGGTTTCAATTCCTAGCTTCAAATGCAAGCAAGTTCATGTTACACCTGCGTGATCATCTTAAGCTGGAAGCTTGGATTGTGCTAGCAGTTGTACGCAATCAATTGGAAGATATTTGGCCCTCACATAAATCCAATTTGAGGTGTGCACTGGCAGAGAAACATTGATGCTATTGGATTTTTAGTTGCCTCACACCGTAACACCATCTTCTGAACGACTTAGAGCATGCCAAAAAGCATTTTTTGCGAGTTTGAGCCACAACGGTACTCGAAATCCACAAGGAATGTTATTTGGAACGAACGGGAACCACAGTACATGATATCTTCAAGTTACAATACTTGGGTTTCTAGATCAGAAGCAACTCAAGTAGGTATTCTCTCACTCTTGCTTCGCCGAAGGTACACGCAGAGTCCCGAACTAGTGTGGGCAAATTCGATATACTTCCAGACTAGAAGAAGTACAAAAAATTGAGATTCTGAAGTGCTACGTCCTTCAATTACCAAGCTCTGTACCCTGTATCCTACATTCGCTTCGTGGCAAGTGGTCGACCAATCCAACATTAGTTTTCTAATCTGAGGCTCGTGAGACATAAAACTCACCTTTTTGCAGAATTAGGGTTGAACTTTACATCTCCTGCGTGATGACCATTGTTTAGCGCCAATGGGAATTAGCCTCGTTCTGTGTCTAGATGTACGCATTCCCTTGATTTCATCGGCTGCTGTTTCTATTGGCCATAGCTTCTCATTAAGTAAGCTGTCCCGAACACCTTGAACGTCCAAACTCCAAACCTCTTGCCGGTTCTCAGTGCTGGGAATGGCCAGACTCCAAAAGATGAGTTCAAATGGACGGTTTTTGTTGGTATACAAGCAAGCAGGTAGGGTTATCCTCAAGAGCTGTGCAGATTCTAAGGAACCCTTCATCAGCAACATTAGGAGGCTTATTTGATACCTTTCCCAACATTTAGACATGGATCCCTGAGCAGTCTGACTTGGTCACAGACCGGGCGACCGATGCTTCAAGCTGAAACAAAGTAAATGTGGGATTTCATCTGATCACCTGTAACTCAAACAAAGGTGAATTGTACAATGGTTGTGCAGTCGCGGGTGGTGGAGCTAGATGTGGTGATGCACTGCGAGGGCTGTGCAGCTGGGGTGCGAAGAGCTGTCAGAAAAATACCGGGTAAAATTATCTAAACTTTCTCCAGGCTCTTGGATTTTCGGCATGAGCCATTAGGCATAGGTCTAAGAAGTTGTCCAGCAATTGTTCTTGATGAGAGATGAAGTGCGATCATTCGAAGACCTGTCAGAAAATAGCTAAACTCTTCTCCCCCCTTGGATGTTCGGCATCAGTCAGTAGATATGGGTCTAAGAAATCGTCCAGCACTTGTTCTTGAGAGATGAAGTCCTCTTGTTCCCTCTTGGATGTTAGCCATGAGTCTTAAATTTGGTCCAGCAAGTGTTCTTGATGAAAGATGAAGTGTGATCATGTGTTATCTCCATCCGATGCAATGGAATCTAACTTTTGGGACAGAAATTGTTGTGGTGTGCAGGCGTAGTGACCTACAAGGTGGACTTCGATGCCCAGAAGGTGACGGTGGAGGGACCTGTGGATCGCCAAGATGTTTTGCGACGCATCCGCAAGACGGGCAAACGGGCGAAACTAATTCCCGGTCCCAACGATGAGGCTGACCCACCAGCAGAGGAAAAGAAAGAAGAGATTAAAGAGGAAAAGAAAGGAACAAAGAAGGTACACCCTTTCATGACCTATTATCCTTACAAGCTTCTGGCCCAATACTGCTGCCGGTGTCTACCAAAAAAGAGTGCACCGGCACCGGTACCGGTACCCCCTCCTGCATAGTTATGCTCGAAGAAGATAGACGCCCTCAAGTGACCGAGATTTAGTAACTGGATATGAGATCTGTATATACACCATAGCCTGGGTAGTTGTTGGAACACACACAGAGATCAAGAGAGTGCTCATCGGCGTGCATTGTAGATGATTCAAGGGCTGGGGACGATGCCAGTGAGGTTAGGGATAGTCAGTAAAGTATATTCATGCTACACAGGGCAATTGCGGATGACCTTGAGCCTGCTCTAAGGATGCGAGGATCGAGGGCCATCGGATAAGAGTACTGTTTACAACTTTTCTTTGAAGCGGTTTCCGGGACAACAAGCATGGACTATAAAGACGAGCTTGAATGTGCATTCCTCCAATTTTATACAAATAAATCTTTGCAGACTTTTTTCTTTTCGCACTTCCTGTTGTATCCCTACTCTGTTCCATCTCCTCTCTGTCCCTCCACTCTCTGTCTGCTCCTCTGTGTATGAATGAATCAATGAGGTTGATGTGCCGAATATGATTCTATTCTTGATTGCATGCGCTGCTGCCTGCATTTGCATGGCAAGTCTGATGCACCGGCAACATCTTACGTTCCTTGGCAGAGCATCCCATGAATCTTTCAATCCCATTTTCATCTGAGTCCACATAACGGACCGACATAGCCAGCCACACGAGCAACAACACATGATGTTGAAATATTTTCTTCCAGCAACAATAATCATCACACCTAATGAAACCCTGCTTGGTGCAATGCCTGCTTTGATTCAGAGGCAGTTGTCATGGTTTGCAATGGATGAGTTTGAAATGTTGCTGCTTGTTGCATAAACTTCCAAAAGGTCTTGCACGGTGCATGAATGACTGTCCTTATTCACATCAGTTTATACAAAAGTCGCTCACACATATTTTGCAACGTTTCAGGAGGAGGAAGCGCCCAAAGTTGAAGAGAAGAAGGAAGAAGCTCCCCCTCCACCTCCACCGGCCGAGGAGAAGAAAGTTGAAGTAGCTGCGCCCGCACCGCCTGCAGAGGAGAAGAAGGAAGAAGCTCCACCTCCACCACCTCCCACCCCACCAGCTGAAGTCCCACCTGCAGCAGCAGAAGCACCGAAAGAAGAAGCTGCCAAGCCGGAAGAGCCCAAGGCAGAGGATCCAAAACCTGAAGAGCCAAAGGCAGCCGAAGAGCCAAAACCCGAGGAAAAGAAACCAGAGGAGGCCAAACCTGCAGAGGAGAAGAAGGAAGAGGCCAAACCCGAAGAGCCCAAGACGGAAGAGAAGAAGGAGGAGCCACCAAAGGAACCTGAGAAGGCCAAGGAGCCAGAGAAACCCAAGGAACCGGAGAAGCGCAAAGAGCCAGAGAAAATCAAGGAACCGGAATGGGCACCCAGCTTCATCAGCTGGCCATTCTACACTCTTTCCTACCAGTCTTACTACAACTGAATTACATGAGGGCCAGCCAGCATTACCCAATCCACTTCTTCCCACAGTACTGTAAACATCAACACAAACGGCCAAGTAGAAGAACCATTATACCTAACTATTAAGGGGCACCACTATCTACATGAAGATCTTCATCGAACAGTGCATGTTCAGCATGTGTTGTGATGCCATGTGCAGGTGCAAATGGGCCGGTGTTGAACTAAGTACCTACCTTCAGTACTTAGTCTATCCTCCTACTGAGGATTCCCAGCAGCCTGCAAGTGGGCTACCAGGTGAGGAATTTGCAATAGTAATTTGGGCATTCAGGTTCCAACAACATGCTCTAATAGCGATTACAAGACTTAATTTATGTTTGATCCTGCTCGGTACTGAGGAGTAGTGTGCACATGATATCTAGGCCTCCATCCTCCACACCCGAATTGCCAGCTTGAAGCGGTGAGGGAGCAGGGATTGACAGTCGACCGACATTCTTTAGTCGTTCATCAGAACCTTAAGAGCTGCCACCAGTTTTATAATGGATGCTTCTGAAGTATTTATCTAGCACTCACTCAATCTCGAGAGGAGGCGACGTAAACCCCGTTTACAGGGAGCCGACATCTTCGCCGCGCTTGCGTAGCCTTTGCACACCCGCTGATAGTCTTCTGCAGACCTAGTGTTCGAAATCTCCAGCAGTACTTGCTCTCTAAATTTCTGAAATTTAAGGTTGCATTGCAACCATGACAGGTGTTACAGCAGAGAAAGAACGAATGTAGATGAACTGAATGCGATCTTCTTTTTTCTCTTTGCATATTGATTGACATGTCCAGACATGTCCAGACAGCGTTAGACATGAAGCACTCGGCTGGAGAGTTCGATGTGAATCTGCATTACGTGCACATTGGTAGGACTGCACGTCGAGATTGGGATCTCTCAAAAGTGGCAGGGAATCAGACGATGATAATGATCATTCTTTTCTAAATCTTGTTACATTAATCAATCTGAAGGACTGTTCTGTTTCATCCCGCGCCTTCAAACAGCAAAGAAGGCTTGGGCCCTTTTGACAAGACTTTGGCGTTGACATTGATCTATTCCATTGCTCTTGGCATGTGACTAAGTGGCTAGGAAATTTGACATAAATCATGACACTTATTGTAACATACCTCCAGTACAACTCACGCAGTATTCACACCACAGGTGAATTACTCTTACAAATGCTCTTTATTACAGACTATCCAAGTACAAAGCAACAAAACAGTAACCCCTACACCTCAAGTGGTCGAACCTTAAAGCTACGTCGAACTACCAGTCTTCTAGAGTGTTCTACGAGATCCTACTTCCAGAGAATTCCTACGTTCACCTACCTTCTAGAAAGTTCCTACGTTCACCTACAATGTAACACTAACTAATGGCGCCAATACTCCCACTCATTGTCGGAGAACGTTCAATTGCACACAGAATTGAAACCTCCCACTTGCGATGGAACTTTCCGTCCGATACTGAGTGCATCCCTGAGTTTTTGGAAAAGGTCAGGCGTTAATGCCTTAGTGAGAATATCAGCAATTTGGAGACGAGTTGGTACGTAGAAAAGCATGATCTCCCCACGGGCTTGGATTTCACGAATGAGATGATAGACGACATCAATATGCTTTGTTCTCTTGTGAAATTCCGGATTCTGCACTAACCGAATGGCAGATTGGTTGTCAGAAAACAAGGGGGTGGGCTTGGTTTGAGCAAACCCTAAATCTGAGAGAAGTCGTCGTGCCCACACAACTTCCTTGCTGGTAAGGGAGGCAGCAACATATTCAGATTCAGTAGTAGAAGTGGTTGTACAAGGCTGCTTGCGGCTGAGCCATAACACAGGGCCATTATTGAGGAACAAAATGGAGCCACTGCGACTCTTGCGATCATTAAGATCACCGGCATAGTCAGCATCAGTGTAAGCAATGAGGACTTGATTCCCTGTGGAGACAGAAGAATAGCATAGAGCAAAATCAGTAGTACCTCGAAGGTACTTGAGAATCCGTTTTACTGCAGTGCAGTGGATTTCTTGGAAATTTGTAGCATATTGAGCTACAACAGAGACTGCCTGAGCAATGTCAGGACGGGAATGTGTAGCCAAATAGAGAAGAGATCCAACAATTTCCTGATAAGGGAAATTAGGAATAGGAGAATCACAATCATCTGGAAGAGGGGAGCTGAGGTGGACATGAGGATCACTAGGGGTGGTCACAGTATTGACATTTTGAAAACCATACTTGTTAAGTAAAGTTTCAGTGAAGCGCTGTTGATCTACAAACAGCCTGTGATTTGACAAATCTCGAGTAATGTGCAAACCGACGTACACATCTGCATCGCCCACGGTAACCTCAAACTTGGTCTGTAAATGAGAAATGAGCTTTCGAAGCAAGGTTTGATCACTGCACACGACCAGACCGTCATCAACCCATAAGGCGAGAATTAAACGTGGAGGCTGAATAGAGTAAAAAATACACGGATCAGCAGCACTCTGAATAAGAGCATACTCTTTCAGGAAATCGGAGAAGGTTTTGTTCCAACCATGCGCCGACTGCTTAAGACCGTAAAGCCCTTTGAGAATGCGGCATACTTTTCCTCGACACCCCGGAAATCGCTTGTGAAAACATTCTTCGAAGCCAACAGGAAGATCCATGTAGATGATTTCGGCAATGGTGGAATTGAGGTATGCAATCTTTATATCAAACTGAATCATGAACAAACCCTCCGCGCCAACAATTGAAAATGGTCCGAATACTCTCAGCCCTTGCAGTGGGAGCGAAAGTCTCTGTGTAATCCATTCCATGGGTTTGAGTGAAACCCTTAGCAACAAGCCTGGCTTTGAAACGCTCAATGGTGCCATCTGACTTTACTTTGATGCGAAAAACCCACTTATTTTTGACGGTGTTGCGACCAGGAGGAAGTGCCTCAAAAGACCACGTCTCGTTCTTCAAGAGGGATTCAATTTCCTCCATCATCGCTGCTTGCCACTCTTGACTATGTTCAGAATTGACTGCCTGGTGATACGTTTGAGGTTCAGGTGGTAGAGGAGAAACTCTAGCACTGGGTGGTTGCTTGGCAGTAGCGACAAAAGACGAGGAGTGAACAGGAATAGTATCACGATAGAGATCGTCCAGAGCTCTAGTGCGGAGAACAGGATGAAGATCATCGGACATTGAAGACGGTGCAGAGCTGGTCGTGACACTCTGAGCCAGCGGAGAATTTGGAGGAAAAGAGCTTGCGTCGGTGAAAGAATCAGGAAGACAAGAAGTGTTGGAGGATGAAACAGAAACGTGTTCCCCGGATGAGTGAACAGGAATTCCTCCTATAGATGTTTCTCCCACTGAAAGAACTCCCACTGAAGAGGAGGACGATGAACCACTTGGGGAAGAATGAGAGACACCTGGGGATGAGGAAACCCCTAAGGAAGAATTTGTGTTGACCGAGGAAGAGCTTTGTGAGCTCTGCGAAGCAGTTGAAGTGAATGGGAAAAGAAGAGAGTAGTTAGGAAGAAAAGTAGGTGAAGATAAAGATGAGAAATGCGAAGAAGTTTCTTCATCGAAAATGACATCTCGCGCAATCACAATCTTCTTCTTCTGAGGACACCAAAGTCTGTACGCCTTAGAGGTCAGACTGTAGCCTACAAAGATACATTCGCGAGCTTTACTGTCCAGTTTGCGACGAAGTGGTTTGGGTACATGTGCATAGCACAGACTCCCAAAAACGCGAAAGTAACTCAAATCGGGTTTAACGCCATACCACTTGGTGTACGGAGTGTCTCCATGCAGCGTGCGGCTTGAAACGCGATTGAGAACATAAACGGCAGTGTTGATCGCTTCTCCCCAAAACTGAAGAGGCATTAAGAAATTGTGGAGCATACTCCTGGCGCATTCAACAACACTCCTGTTGTCACGCTCAGCAATTGAATTTTGCTCAGGCGTGTAAGGAGCGGTGAGCTCATGGCGAATACCTTTAAGCGTGATAAAAGCTTGAAAATCTTTAGATAGAAATTCCCGCCCGTTGTCAGTGCGCAACTTGTTCATGGAGCGTCTTGTCTCCTTCTTCGCTAACTTATAAAGATTCTTGAATTTTGAAAGCACTTCAGAGCGGTCAGCCATAAAGAAAACAAACCGAAAGCTGCTATGGTCATCCTTGAAGGTGATGAAATAAGAATGGCCACCATGAGACTGAACTTGAAAAGGCCCTGAGATGTCACAATGGAAGAATGAACCTGGCTCAGGAACACGCTTCCGCTCAGTATTCACGGGAAAAACGGTCCGGTGATGTTTGCCATGTACACAGCCGGTACACAGGGGGGAAACAGTCTTAGTCAACTGCGGTAAGCCATCAACGCGCTCCTGAGAACTCATCTGACGAAGGGTGCGAAAATTTACATGGCCTAAACGAGAATGCCACTTCTGAAAAAGCCTGGTTGCAACCGGTGGAGAGGTTGTAGCAACAAGATTGGCCGAACTTTGGGATTTAGTAGCAACAATATGAAGTCGCCACAGACCATTAAACTTGGAGCCGATCATCAGAAGGTGGCCATTGCCATCATCGGTGATGATTTTACACTGGTCACGAATATGAATGATAGCGACACGTTTCTCCGTAAGCCTGCCTGTTGAAATGAGATTTCTCCTCAACTGAGGAACGTACAAAACATTCTTGAGTCTGAAGGATGTAACAACACCATTAATTGTAGCTTGAACAGGTATATCTCCGATCCCTCGGACATAAAGAACATTGTTATCAGCAACGGTGACTGTCCAACACTCATCAGCAATGGACTGAAAATTAGTAAACCACTGTAATTTGTCAGTCATGTGTTCAGTTGCACCGGAGTCAGCAAACCAAAATGTGTCTTCGGCAGAGGATGAAGTTGTAGGCGATGAAGTGGTAACACAGTACGCCTCGCTCGAAGCAGACGAACAATCAGTCGATGTGTCTGATTTGATGGAGCTTGCTGTAACATGCGTTTGGCTCTTCTTTCCTTTATGAGGACGCTGAGGGAGAGATCGCCGAGTAGGGCGTGGAGGAGTCGGTCGCTGCAGACTTTCGTCACCAGAGGTGGAGGCATCATTCGGGCAATCTTTGCCGAAATGCCCTCGCTGACCGCACTGATAACAACGAGAGTGCCGCTTATGCCTGGCAAGGCGATCGGCCCGCTCCTTCTTCTGCGAAACAGATGGCGATGGAGAAACGCCAGATGATCCACCCTTAGTGTAGAAAGCACGATCAGTAGGATTGTCGACCTCCTGAGCCCGATCGCGAAGCTTACCCTGAAGCTTGATGAGGCGGGACTGAAGACCGAGAAGAGACTGACTAGCTATGGGAATATTATCCCATGCTAGGAGGAAAGGATCAAAAGAAGGAGGTAATCCGGAGATGATTTTGCTAATTAACTGCTGCTCAGTGATTGGCTGTCCAAGATCGGTGAGCTGCTTGGCTAATTGCTGTAGAGTACTAATGAACGCGGCAATGGACTCTCCCTCAGTCAGTTTGAAATTATAGTACTTAGCTTGCAAAGCAAGGATGCATTGATCAAAATGTTGATCATGGTAAGCTTGAAGCTGTGTCCACATCTCATGTGATGTAGAACAATGGATGACTTCCTGCTTGTGAAAGGAGTCAAGAGTTCCAAGAATGGCGACAATGGCCTGCTTATCTTTCTTCTCCCACTGGAGCTGCTCAGCAGGAGTAGGGAGAGAAGATTTCGTAAGTGTACCATTGACGATGGAGTAGATGTCACGAGACTGAAAAATAAACCGCATGTGCATCTTCCATAACGCAAAATTAGAACCATCGTACCTATCGACTGTGTGAGACTCTCGGATTTCACCTATATCTGTCATGACGAACTTCTTGGTTAACCTCTTGGTGAAATTGAGACCAAATAACAATCTACCACCTCAGTAACGCAAAGAGTATCTAACGCTCTTGTTTCCTGGAATTGCAGCAGAACAATGCATATAGCGGCCCATAACCTATTGTAACATACCTCCAGTACAACTCACGCAATATTCACACCACAGGTGAATTACTCTTACAAATGCTCTTTATTACAGACTATCCAAGTACAAAGCAACAAAACAGTAACCCCTACACCTCAAGTGGTCGAACCTTAAAGCTACGTCGAACTACCAGTCTTCTAGAGTGTTCTACAAGATCCTACTTCCAGAGAATTCCTACGTTCACCTACCTTCTAGAAAGTTCCTACGTTCACCTACAATGTAACACTAACTAATGGCGCCAATAACACTTAATGAAGTATTATGGTGACCAGCATCTGCACAGAAGCCTTGGACGGTTTGAATAGATGATGGTCTTGGGAGATACCATTCTTTCAGACTCCCTTATTGTTCTTGTAAGTGCATTGCTTATGGATTTGTCGAGACATTCACAGGCGCATGATCTATCCAACATTGTGGGCATCATAACCGTGTCAAATATAGTACATGGCCATGGCCATGGCAGAACGTAATTTTTGTTCCCAAAACAGTTAGCGTTAAGAGTAGATTCCAACAGCTAACAAGAAGGTTGCAAGGAAGATGCATGTACAGTTCCTAACTGCTTTATTGTGAGGATAATACACGGTACAATATTGTTAGAGAACCCCTCGGGTAAGTCCAGACTGGTTTACCTCTTTTTCTCTTTGACAAGCTGCTCTCACATAGGAGCACCCCCAATGGCGATCCAACACTACAAAAGATAAATCTTTTCTATCGCCTGAAATGTTAATCCTAGCCTTCTGTGATAGTGCTTCTAGCATCTAGCATGTTTTGGTCAACAGTCCATAATTCACAGCCTTCAACCACAGCTCTTAAATTTCATGAAGAATGTAGAGAAGATAGAAAGTGGGAGTCACATTGAGGTGGTTAGAAGTACTACATACGCAGACGGTCTAATTCACAGCCTTCGGCCACAGCTCTTGAATCATCCCTATTGAAATCTAGATGACACAACGTAGGAAATTGGGCGTCTTGTGGAACTTTCTACAAAATCCAGAAACATTCTTGGATGGTTATACCATTGGAAGACCTATTGCATCATGAGGTTAAGTGTGATGAAGGGAGCACCGGCCTAGCTTAGGTTACTAACAGCATGGTGACTGGGAGCCGCCGAATTATAACTCCTTACCTCCGGTTTCTTCTTCGGAAGCTCAGGAACTTTGGCTCCAAACACTAAGATTTGCCACACAAAGGGCATCGTGGGTCTGGTGCTTGGGTCGGGTTGACAACAGTAGAGCCCGAGTTCCAGCAGAGTGGTCATCTGCTTCAAGCTGTAGGAATCTCCCAAGCGCTTGTCCGCCATCCTCAGCAGGTCCCTGTTCTCATGAGCAGTCCACACACAGTCCAGCAACACCCTCTCTTGATGTGGCAAGCTCCAGACCAAAGGCAGCCTCCCACACACCATCTCCAGAATCAAAACCCCGAAGCTGAAAACATCAGATTTGGGAGTAGGCTTTCCTGTGAAAGGAATCTCCGGAGCCATGTATCCAAGGGTCCCATCCAGCACGGTGGAGGCAGCTTCTTTGTCATGGTCCACCAAGGAAGCATGGCTGAAATTGCCCAGGTGTGCATTCAGGGATTCATCCAGCAGTACGTTACTGGGTTTCACATCTCTGTGTACTACACACTGCTCCCACCCCTCATGAAGGTATGTCAACCCGGTGGCGACACCCAGAAGTACATTAACTCTCACATCAAACCCCATGAAATTTTTTGCGTCCGGTTCCAAATGCAAAACTTTCTCCAGGCTGCCTGACGAAATGTATTCGTAAACAAGGTAAAGCTTGCCCGGCTTCTCCTGACACCAGCCATAAAAGTTCACAAGGTTAGGGTGCCGAATCCTCCCAACCAGCAAAGCCTTCGATAGAAACTCGTTGCTCAAGATCTCCTGACTGAACTCCTTGACGGCCACCACAGTGCCGGTGTCACGAAGCAAGCCCTTGTACACTGCCTTCCTCCCTGGTGTCCCTCCCAGAAGCTCCTTCTCACTGAATTTCTTCGTAGCTTGCTCCAGCTCCCTGTATGTGAACACCACTGGTTCCACCTTGTAATCTCTCTGTGGCTTTATTGGCACACAGCACAGGCTAACCTTGCCGCCTGCATCCCCATTCTGATTCAATACTTGGTTTGATGCCAAGATCACCTTGCCATGATCCCCAATTTTTTTCTCACTTTGGTTTGATGCTACTTCTAAAGGCACTGAATGTGCTTCGCCAGCCTTGGGCTTCGTAACCTCCTTCCCCTTCTCGACCTTGGCAGGTGCTGAAGGTTTAACATCTGTAATTGAACCTGGACCTGGATCTGTACCTGCAGTAATTCCCTTGTGTTCTGCCTTCTCGCCGATGTCTACTTTGCTTGCCAGATTTTTTAGTTCCTCTCCATTAGCAGAATTTGGCGCTGACTTGGATTCAGTCACCACTGCCGCGTAATCCTCCTTCTTTCTACAGCAGTATAGAAACACAAAGAGCAGGGCCAGGATGATACCGACACTTCCAACTCCTACAATGAGCCCAATGACCAAGTTTCTGTGGGAACTGCATCCACCAGGGCTGTAGCAATTGTAGGATACGTGTGTGCTCGGGGTTCCAATCGGTGGACCAGCAGTTGAACGAGTGGAAGTGAAGCCCCACGAGTAGATGTTATGCGTTTGGCTGCAATTGACCCCACTGCTTGCGGAAAATCCTACAAACATATACGGCTTCAGGATCGGCAGGATCGACAAGTTTGGCACAGTCCAATTTGCAACAAGTGTGGTCGCGTTCAAGTACAGCTGCACCGACAAGGATTGCTGAGCACCCTTGAAGGCGATTTGTGCAAAAAACAAGTTGTTTGTAAGGTTAGTGCAGCTGGTGAGGTTGGGGCACAGATCCAAAGTTGCCACTGATTTCACACTGTTCAAATCCACCCCAAGGTGGGAGGAGCTTGGGTCATTGATATCTAAGTTTTGGAACGTGTCGAACTCCACAGCAAAAACCTCGTTTGTGACTGCCCCATTGCTTGCAGCAGTGGTTAACCCTAAGTACTCCCCAGTATCCCCAACCGAGGTGTTGTCAGCCGAAACTTGGAAGGTGAAACCACTGCACCCATTGGGTAATCCTTGTGCTCCGCCATAGTTGTTGATTTGGAATGTGAAATTGGTGGTAAAGGAGGCCACCATCCCCGTGGACTCGCTCAAGAACTGCACCGGTTTGGAGTACCAAGCCCGCCCAGATGTGGGCACTCCTCGGTTAAACCCATCCAGATCGAAGACCAGCATAGGCGATTCTGTGTTGTTGTAAATTTCTGCGTCGCCCAGGAACCCAATCATCCCACCTGTGCTGGTGCTACTAAAGTTGGCCATGTTCCATTTCTGGAGCTGCCCTTCCACCACAGTGATCGTCGACACGTGCCAGAGGCTAAGTATGCATGACACAAGAACAACAACTTTCCGCATCTTGTGTCCGGAAGAAGAAGAGGAAGGCTGGTTCGACATCTTTCGGAAGCAATATTTATAGAAATTCGGCTGCAAATCCTGCAAGAATTTGTAGTCGTGCTAGTTATGATCAATGAGAACCTAAAGCATAACGCTTAATATCACTTGAGTGATCATGAACACATGATGCCAGAGGCTAAGAATGCATAACACAATTAGCAGAACAATGTTTTGTATCTTGTGCCCGGAAGAAGATTAATGAAGGCCGGCTCGACATCATTTGGATGCAATATTCATAGAAATTTGGCTTCAAATCCTGATGATATAAATTAGCACCGGTACTGAAGAGCAATGAGAAATTTGAAGCATACCTTATTCATGTTTGCAACCCGACTCCTCGCTCAAATGCTCTACACAACGTCTTCATCGAATCAGCTCAAACATCATTCTGAAATTTACTTGAGCGTGCCACTGCAAACTCAGAAATTTTCTTGGAACACGTAACTTACGAAATTCAAGCTGCAATGAGGAAGTCGATGAAATTAAGTAAGTAGAGCGCTCATGTATCAGTTTCGTGTGTCCATCCATACGCCTGCTTATGCAAACAGCCGACGCACAATATTACTCTAAACCATCCCAAAAATCTGATCTCAGCTTCAGAATTTCAGATCAGCCTGAAAGCAAAGCCCTGGAACTCGAGTTCGGAAAGGATCTGCATCGACAAAGGTCAACCCTGACACGAATCTCCATCGTTGGCTTACCCTACCTATAACTGATCAAGCCGATCAAATCTTGCAACTAAATGGACCTTCATGGAGAATGACGATGACTCGGTTTCGACTTCGAAATTAAAGTCCCCTGGCTCCATATGAGCTGCAGCTTGAAATTTTTTTAAGTTTTCCCATCAATGTCGGATGAAACTCCTCCATTGCAGAGTAAAAATACACCACACAAGCAACTCGGGGGTGCAGCAATTCAGGCAAGTTGGAGGAGAGTTGGGATGAAATGGCCCCACCCAGGCACCCCAAAGCAGGAGAATCGACGACTCTGCACTGCAGATCCCAAGCCTAGAAGGTGAAGCTTAAGGTTTTCTAGCCTGGCAAGCATCTGATTCAATCGTGGTGACGAGAAGTCCTCCCTACATGGCTTCCTCTCCAGTTGTCAACCCCCTCTTCTCCGGCAACTACACTATTTTGTCTAATTAGTGTGGGTTACCAGTTGGAGACACGCATTCCTGGAACATTTTACTGAAAGTATCATTTTTTACCCAAATAGCACAGGCAAGTTAGTTAGTATCCACAATGAAATAACTTTTTTGGTGGAAAACGATGCTCTCAGTGAAATGTTACGGCAATGCGTAAAGCCAAATGGTAACCCACACTAATTAGACAAAACCATGTACACTACATAGGCCTATAATTGTAGGCCACACTGGTTTTCTAGAACCCATGTTATTTTTCATACACCCTAACCCTCCGTAATGTCAACTTTTGTAATGAGTTCCCTCTTTTATACCTTGAAACCCTAGGGAACGGATGTGCACAGTTTCACCTCCCTCCTTGTTGTCACATTTCCCTCTCATATATCACATTTTTGACATTAAAATAATCCACCAAAGAATTCAAACCACATCGCGTTGTCATCGTTGTCATTATTATCATTATTACAATGTTGACTTGTATCATTGCAAAATATCACATGCAATGCTAATCCTCTATTATCATGCATCCATGTTAACACCGTAGGCCTCCTTAATACCACGTGCACTTTGGTTGCCATATGCATGATATTAGGGAAGTTAGAGTGTAATGAGTGTTAGGGCTAGTTCACATGGGTTCCCAAGTACCAAGTCCCACTCGCATTAACAAGTCCCAACGTGGAGGTAAAAGTCCCAACTTTTCAGCCTCGATAGATCATTACAATAGGGTCAATTACCATTAAAATTGACTATTTTATGCAAAATATTCATGGTACTTGTGTTGAGAGTTGGGTGTAGATTTTTGCTCGAACCCAACTCTCAACGCAAGTCCCAAGCTTCACCTCCAAGGAGTGTTGCCATGCAAGCATCCATGTCATACTTGAGCCTTAGGATTGGGGACCCTGTGTGAACCAGCCTTAATTTGAAGTCCTTGACTCCAATCTAATGAGTATATTATTTCTTCCAGTAATAATAATATCCAAGCTCTACATAGCAATTAGCTTTTTTGCCCTCCCCAATGGTGGCGTTATGAACATGTACCCACAATAAGGCCACATATAAATACCTTACCCAATAATCTACAATTGAAAGCCCGAATTGAATATGTCTACACTGATATGTGCAAAAAGGTTCACCTCTACAAGTAGTTGCCTCTTTACCCATGTAACTTACCATGAGTCATAACCAAATTACAATTACTTGTACTTTGTTCATTCATCCGTATACCAACCACATTAATTATTGTATATTGTTATCGTCATAGTAAATATTCAAATAGTGGGAATTGTCGATATGTTAGTGTGAGGCAACCTAATCGGGGGGAGAGGGAATTATTGTGTACGGGCATATCTCTCATCCATTCCACATAAGAACTTGACCCCTTACCAATCTTGTTACCAATTCATCTCAAATGACCTCGAATAGACTAATTTGGAGTCTTTAAAACTACACTACATGAAGTTACGAATTTGCAAAATGCATTTGTATTTGAATGTTAGCATGGTTAATTCTTGCTTGACTATGTTTGCAATTTGCAAATACAAAACTTCCTGTGGCAATTCCTTGTCTTGAGCCCATGCTAATTTTCAACCCATGTTGAATTTCTAGTAGAAAATTAATGTGGATGGTTATCTTATTTTGTGCTACTTTTGTCATGTAAGTCATGTTGAATGTGTTAATCGAAAGTGCTCATGAAGACTTAGGAGAAGGCCCGTGGGTTTTGGACCCACATTAACTCTACCTTGACTAGAAGATTAGTGTGGACCATGCTAATTATATCCACACTAATTCCTTACCCACAATAATAGGAATATTTAGTGTAATTCCTGTGTCAAATCAACTAAAAAAAACCTCCGGGCTACAAACTATTTCAGGATTTTCATGTTGCATAAATGAGAAGTACACGTGTATACGATAATTCTAATCTCCATGTAATAAAATAAAATAAAATAAATTTTAGAGTCCAAGAAGCCAAAAGGCTAGTAACAGGACTAGTAGCACGTATCAGTGTTATATGTAAGTTATTTTTCATGAGTGATTTGTTTAAAAATGTAACTCCTTTCCACACACCATGCCACTTGGCTTACGTCATTCTAAGCTGGAATCTTGCCTAGTACACGTGTAGGTTACCGACAACGTTGATGTTGGTAATAGGCTAGAGCTTTGAAGCTTTCAATAGTAAGCTCCATTAGTCAACTCCACTTGCCACATGCAGTTTCATATCTGAAAATGCATACCTTGTCGGCCACAGTAACTACCCTCAATAGTCCTATTACTGTGGGCTACAATAATTTTCTAGAGCCTGCGCTAATTGCTCATGCTGAAAATTAATGTGGGCTGCATTTATTTTTAATCCACATTATTATTTTTGGCATAAATTAGTGTGGGTCACATTAATTGTTTTTCATGTAGAAAAATAATGCGGGGGATTGTTTTATTTTGTGTTGCTTTTGATGTAAGGTGATTAATATGTTGACATAAGTTGTTGGTCGAAAGTCTCAAGAAATACCAGTGTAGGGAAGAGCCGGATCATGGATGCATGTTGATTCCACCCCAACTAGAGAATTAGAGTGGCTCACACTTATTTTTCATGCACACGAATAAGATTGTTTAGTGTTACTTTGGGTGTGATCATTGTGAAACTTAGTAAGTCTTATTGACATCTTACTGCAATGATCAACCCTTCATAATTATTTACCATCGAAATTCAAACTAGAGCCACTAGCTACATATTGTATGTAATGTCACCAATTCTACTTGTCTTGCTCAATACAAATTGTAACCCACCCATATAGTGTCACAAACACTAAATGTAAACTTAACATTATTTGTCATTCCTTGCAACAAAATTTGGGCATTATGGATTTACAGTGTTGCAATTCCTACCACTTAGTGATTTTTCATCCAAATTTCAATCATCCATGAGCAAAAATGGTAGCATCCTTTTAGGATGCAAAATATACCAAACTTTGTTTCAATAATTTGGGCAATGGATGAACTAAAAGTAAGTTGAAATAACAATGCTTTTAAACCTAATCATAAGAAGCGGTGTTAGGAAAGTTATCACATTGACAAAAAATATCAAATGCCACTAAATACAATATTTAGTGTAGTGACTCAACTCCGGCATGTTTACTAGCATCTGAAATGGCCATTTAATAAATTGAGGGAGACAATTGTAATTGGTGACATTAAATACAATATATAGTGTAGTGGCTCTAGTTTGAATGTTGAGGATAAATAATTATGAAAGGCTTGATCATTGCAGTAAGATGTCAACAAGTCTTACTAAGTTTCACAATGATCACACCCAAAGTACATTAAATAGTCCTATTCATGTGGATTGAAAATTAGCATGAGCCACTCTAAATCTCTAGTCAATTAGGACATGCATCCAAGATCCAACTCTCCCTCGCATTGGTCTTTCTTGAAACTTTCGACCAACAATTTATGCAAGATAAAATAATCGTCTTACATCAAAAGCAACATAAAATAAAAACACCTTCCACATTAATTTTCTAGAGAAACAATTAATGTGACCCACACTAATTTCTACCAAAACATTTGCGTGGGTTGAAATTAATGTGGCTCACATTAATTCTCATTATGAGCAATTAGCGCAGGCTCTAGAAAATTATTGTAGCCCACAGTAACAGGACTATGGAGTGTATTTACTGTGGCCGACAAGGTTTGCATTTTGCATATATGAAACTGCTTGTGGCAAGTTGAGTTGACTAAGCTAAGGTAACTTAAGGTAACTTATTATTGAATTTTCAAAGCTTATTATTCAAAACTTATTATTCAAAGCTTTAGCCCCCTCAATGTCTGGGGAGATTTGGGGAATAATCAATCACCAATCACATGTTGTGATCTTCTGGTTTTTCTTCATTAATTTGAAGTTTTTTTTCCCTTAGATTCCTCTAAAATGATCGGTAACTTTCTTGAAGTCAACTGGTTACTTCTCAAACTCAACCGGCTCATCAATAAAATAAGGTGAAGGGTGCATTGATTTTCCAGTTTGTCTCCGAAGGTTCACTTTGGTCATTGAACTTGTTGCCTGCATCAGCATTGTCGGTAGCCTAAGCGTGTACTTGGCAAGATTCCAACCTGGAATGGCATATGCCAAGTGGCATAGTGTGTGGAATGGAGCTACACTTTTGACCAAATCATTTTTACAGGAAATAATGTACTCAGGGTGAGTTTCCATGTGGGCCGCTCGTCCACTAGATTCTAGCGTGAATAAGGACAAATATGATTAACTGTTAGAGGAAATTTGGTGGGGTAATTAAGGGCCACTTCACACACGAGTCGAGAGCCGTGACCATGAAAGTGTGAGAGTTCAAAAGAAAGTGTTCAAAGGCCATCCCAAAACACTTCCAAAATCATGTAGTGTGGTCACGGATCCTCAAGTGTAGTGTGAAGTCATGTGTGACCGGCCCTCAACCAAATGCTATTTCAATGAATTTCTATTCATGCGGGTCCTCACACATGATAAAGTAGAATAAACCAACAATTGTGAGCGTTTGGAGTACCATGGTCTTCTGGTTTTGTGTTAGGCCTACCTCCAAGAGGTGGTTTTTGAGAATAGTCCAAGTGACCATGAAGCATGATCCATTGGATGCCATGTAGGAAGCCATGTAGACTTTACATCCATCTTGCAATCACATACTCCGTTGGTCCCTCAAGCGTAGTGTGAAGTGAACTTGGACCGGCTCCGCCTTTTCCACCAATGAGAGTGCTTGAAGTGTAATGGTCATGGGCTCTCAGTCTCATGTGTGAAGTGGCCCTAAGATCGTTTGTGCCAACTAGCTACTCCCATCTTCTTCAATCTGGGCCCACCTAAGGACCTCCTCTCCCGTTTACCAAGGCTCGTGTTCGCTTGAGTCTTCAACCGCAAGCGAAGTGGGTGAGGCGGAGTTTCTCTTGAACCTTCAAGGCGGAGCTCCTGCAATCTTCTAATTGTATGATAATTTCCTCTGATGCCAAAATTGCAGACCGTAGCGACGAGATTGTATAAAACAGGAACACAATCCTTTTGCAAAGTTACAGAGCTTCTTCAGGAAACATGCACTGCTTTTATTCTACATAAACAAAGATCACATTCACCACATTTACATTGCAACAACATGTTGTGAATGCTGCTACTGCAGCAAAAATGAAGCCCAAGGTGTGCATAACAACTACTGATTGGATCTAGCTACATCCTACTTCTCGTAGAGCATCAGCAAGTGCCAAGGAAGACGGTAGTATTACCCAGTTGTATACAACAGTGTCCGGGGAGATTTTTGAACAGAATCGGTGAATATCCTAGTGTTTCCAAGTCCAACCGGTCACATGTTGTGATCTTTCGGCTTTTCTTCATTGATTTGAGGTATAATCCATGTATTCCTCTAAAATAATCGGTAATATTCTTGCAGCCTTGAACTTCAACCGCTTATTTCTCAAATTCAACCGGTTCATCTGTAACCAGCGGTCGGTTCTCCCCGTTCATTGCAACAACAGGTGTTCAAACAGAAACGCAACCAGATTGAAGTGGGCTTTAATAATAAACAAGGTGAAGGAGATTCTGAAATACCGAAATCCAATTACAATATATTCCATAGATGACTCTAAAGTGATCGGCAATATTCCTGCAGTCTTGAACTTCAACCGGTTATTTCTCAGACTCAACCGGTTCATCTGTAACTAACAGTCGATTCTCCCCCCACATTGCAACAAAAAGTGTTACAGACAGAAACGCAACCACATCGAAGTGGGTTTTAGAAATAAACCAGGTGAAGAAGCACTGGAATTCCGGAATCCAATATCAAATTCCCTAGATTCACTGCTCGCATTCTACCATACCATTGCATGCGAACATCATGGAGCGATCTGTGGAAGTTGGGAGGCGTCTTGGCATCTCTTCGTTCAGTGCTTGTCATCTGCCAGTATGAGTCTCGCCCCGATAGTATGCATGTTCTTCTCATAACCGAAGACTTTCTTGAATTTTGCAGTCAGTTTCTCCCTTTTAACCTGGCATTGTTGTGCACTCCTGTGCACACCTTCCTCCCAAAGCATATCTTCAATGAGGGTCCATCTATCTACTCCCTTCCGCATTGCATCATAAGCCCCGTCATTAGCTTGGTGGTCATGATCTCGACGCTTGGCATCTTGCAAAATGATGCTCTCGTGAGGACTCCAATTGGTTTGTGCTTAAACCCTGATTGTGTGAGGATTGGATAAAACTTTCTCCTCCAAACTATTCAGATCTGGAGCTATGGCGAGGGGAAAAGAAGCAATCATTTGAAGAGCAATGCTTGTTGGCAACCTACACACAAATTCTCACACACAAGACAGAAGATCTTTGAGCATTCACAAACAATAGATCAGAAACATAAGTCAAGCCAAAAGGCACATCTTGATCCCACAAGAGCACTTGAGTGTCAACGGTTACCTATTATACATGTCTTCAATCCTTCAGTGACTGGCACTTGTAGGTCAAAGATTCTTTACCATACGCATGGAAGTTTAGAGGCCCATGTCAATGGCCCTCTAGATGTTGGCAGACCGCTAGAATGTGGAGGACTGTAGACACATGTTGCTAGACTTCCATGCACTCAGTCAAGAACTTTAAACCTACAAGTGTCGGTCACCGGAGGATTGAAGACTGCTTCTAGGAGGAGGAGGAGGAGGTTTTAACCTAGAGAAAGAGGTTAGTAGGTGGGCATGGCTTTGAGAAGATGGGAGTAGCTAGTGTGGTTTTTTACAATTGCATTTGTCGTAAATTTATTTTAAAACCCAATCATCTGGGGTCGAGCAAAATCCGTTTTTTTCGGTTTTATTGCATATTAGTTGAGATTATAGGGCAAAGGGCCCAATGTCCGCCAATGATGGTGCCGATTGCCAAGTGCCAAGTGTTGGAATAAAACCATAGTTTTATTCACAGGAAATCATTTTTTTGGCGTTGAAACCAAAAACTCAACGCATCAACTAGAAAAAAAAAAAAGGTGGGTATCCTCCACCCTTGGTTGGCACATATGAACCCTACCCCACCAAATTCCATGTACATTTGAATGGGTTTGTCCTCATTCACACTACAATATGGTGGGCAAGTGGCCTACACGGATACCCATTCTTATCACACTAATATGTGCAATTAGTCTTGTTACTAACCTTTAGGCTTCCTGGACTCTAAAATCAATTTCATTTTAATTTATTAGGAGGTGATTTGGAATTATTGTATACAAGTGTACCTCTCATTCATCGAACATAAAATACCTTAAATAGTATGTAGCTCATAGGGTTTTTTAAGTTTATTTGACATTGGAATTAGACTAAATAATCCTATTATTGTGGGTGGAGAATTAGTGTGGAAATAATTAGCATGGTCTACACCGATCTTCTAGCCAAGGTGGAGTTAATGTGGGTCCAAAACTTTGGGTCTTCCCCTAAATCCTCATGAAGACTTCTAATGAACACATTAAATATGACTTACATGACAAAAGGAGCACAAAATAAGATAATCATCCACATTGATTTTCTAGAAAAAATAATTAATGTGGCCCATACTAGTTCTATACTAAAAATTTAGCAAGGGTTAAAATATAATGTGGTTCACATTAATTCTCAATCAAAGAAATAGCTCGGGCTCTAGAAAATTAGTGTGGCCCATGGTTTTAGGACTATTGAGTGTAGTATTAAAGACCCCAAATTAATCTATTTGAGGTCAATTGAAGACACATCAACAACAAATCTATAGGGGTCAAGTTTTTATGTTGGTTGGATGAGAGGTACGCATACAAAATAGTCCCCCCTCTCCCAATTAGGTTGCCCACACTAACATATCGACATTCCCCACTGTTCAAATATTTACTCTGACAATCATGATATACAATCATTAATGTAGTTGGCATATTAACGAATATACAAAGTAATAAGTAATAGTAATTTGGTTATAACCCCTGGTAATTTACATGTGTAAAGAGACAACCTATTCGCGAAGGTAAACCTAATTGCACATATGAGTGTAGATGGTCTCAACTCAAATCCATGATTCAATTCGGGTTTTCCATTGTAGGTTGTCGGATGAGGTATCTATATGTGGCCATGTTGTGGTTACATGCTCATAACACCTACCATTGGGGATGATGAAAATGCTAACTCCTATGTAAAGTTTGGATGTTATTAGTATTGGAAAAATGAATACTTACTAAATTGGAGTCAAGGGCCTCAATGTAATCTACCAAAAATATGGATATGAGTTTGCAATTGAATCGTTAATGAATTGGTCTATTGTGGGCTCGTCCAACTCCATGAGTAAAGTTGGATGTGGAATTGGATTGGGAAATGTATTGTTTAGATGGCGATTGCAAGTCCTACACTAATGAATCCTTCTCTCAAGTATCAAAAAATGGAGTTGAGTTGAACCACGTATAAAAGGTCAAAGTGAATTTTCTCTTCCTTTTCAAGTGGACACGTAGGTCCTCTTGAGTGTGTTAAACATTGAATTTAGAATAATGTCTAGATAGTTTTGAGCAAATAATTCAATCTCATTGTGACAAGCGTTGTTACAATGTCCATTCTATATAGAAGCCTTGCCATATATTGCCACCCCAATATAGGTGTTTGATTAAGAAGAGTGATTGTGACATTTGTAAGGCCCTCATGAAACACATGACCAATGTGGTTGTGACTCTTCTTAATTACCTTAATTTAACATCTTGACATGCCAAAATTCCATGGACAAGATTTTGGTTGCAAATTATCATTATCAAATTGATTAGTCGCGAGGCATTATATCACAAACCTCTATTACATTAATATGTCAATTGTATTGATTTCACTTTAACTCAAATATCACATCAACTTATAACTGATTAATTGAAGATCAATGCCTACCAAACATAAGGTCACACTTTCATCTTTTGTTTCTATGCATGGCCTAAGAGTTGAACCATGCGTGTGTTGAACCAATCATTAGGTAAATGACAACTTAGATATTAAACCCAAAGAAAATTGTACTAACAACACTGACTGAACCTTAAATGTTGGTGGCTTGCATATTGAAACTAAATTTACTTAGAATTTGAATGTTTACCAATAACCTTAAGGTGACATTCATTTCTACATTGTCCAAGCAACCTATGTGACCTTTGTTGGCAAGAAATGAAGTTTATAGCAAGAATTTACAGTATTACATAGTTCCAAGGACAGTGAAATCACGGTCCAAGATGACCCAAAACCACTGGATGATAATGGAAGGGTACCAAAAACCAAATGAAGTGGTTGACGGTTCGATTCCTCGCCATGAAATCTCCTCTCTACTTGATAGAAAAACTAGCTAAGTGGCCATGTGCCTCTTGTATTCCTAACAAAAAACAAAAACAAAAATGGTGAAATCCCTCCCGACCCCCAAACTTGACTTTTGAAGGTTAATACCAGGAGTTTGGCAAATGTATACCATATATAAGAGGGGCCGGGGATTCGTGGCACTCGTGTATTTTCATTAGTGAAAGTTCATTCATCTTTGCGGATGAGATGAACTTTAGACACTACCTCACGTTGTTGGCTCCTTGTCTCAAGGGTTTCAAAAATACCAAGTTTTAGTAGTTCTAAATAATCCTAGTCTAATCTAATACTTAAGGCAATAATACAAAGGGGGTTAGATAAAATAAAAATGCCTTGTATAGAAACAAGTGGGTGCATCATGCGTTGCCAACCTATGATTACTAGTCCAATTATTTTTAAGAAATTAATATGGGCGGACATTAAATACCCCCTCACAAACTTTCAGGGGTGTCAAATCCGGGCTAGGGCAACCCTCTAAAGAAATTTTTGAACCCGATAAAAAAATGTTGCCCATCCCACCCAACTTCGAAAAAAAACATTGCCCTTGCATTCTTGAAAGCCGCTTGACTACAAATCCCATATTGAGTGCACTTCACTTCAAGGTCTAAAATCCAATATATATGTGCACTTCCAATTAGTAAATAAGCAATTGATTGGGATTTCATTCCGGAAGTGATACCATCAATGAAGCACTTAATTAACTCGGAGGTCAAAAACATTACAAAATTCTCATTAACATTGAGGTTATAATTTTATGACTTAAAACTATCTTTGTCATCCTAATGATAGATTAGTGCAAGTGTTCATAAAATGACCAAAATGAAACAATGAATGTAGAATATAAAACATACAATGAAATAAAATAAAATAAATCAATCTTATTTTTTTAGGTAATATAATATGAGATATAAATAGATGGCATGTTATTTGGAATTAGACTTGTGGGACAACGTTATGGATGGGGTATACTCAGAAAATCATAAGTTTCTGATTATAGCCTATCTAAAATATTGTGATATTTTATCCTCGTCAAATATTGTATTATTTTTAAAATCACATGGTGTATATTAATTATTTTCAAATAATATTTATTAAATAATACTAATACTAATAATACTAATGAATTTATTTTTGAGTTCACCAATTTGTCATAAGTTGATATATATTATTTTGACATATTACAAATGTTTGAGCAATTACACCCGTGCAAAATAAATGAATTATGAACAAAAAAAGAGCCTATGACAACACATCATTATTATATATTGCACACGTTGATATCTTGCGATATTTATCAAAATAACCATGTGGAACTCAAACCCACATCATGGCCTTGAAAACAACTCATGGGAGGTTAGAAAATAGGCTTAGAACATCCAATCCCACATCATTGCCTCTTGCCAACTAATTGATATTTACAAAATAGCTAGTAGTTCACAATAGCTATGAGGGAGAAAATAGGTCTTACATGCCAACTCGGAGGCGTTTCACTAAAGTAAGCTTCATCCAAGCTTCTTGATGGACTCATCCGATTTTTGTTACCAGATGACTTTACTTGAGTGCCACGAATCCCTGGCCTATAAGAGGTAATGTGTACCATATGTAAGAGGTAAAGTATACCATATATAAGAGGTAATTTATGCCATCATTGGAGTTTTACCATATAGCCAGTAAGTCCAGTGCATAGCACAATTATTGTAATACTAGGTCCTGCATAAGGACAACCGGAAATTCGGAATCTCCCCTTCTTATCGAAATAGGACTCTACCATATAACGAGTTCCTAAACCCTGAACCCTAAATCCGCAAAGATTCGTACTTTCCCTACAAGGCGCTTGTTATTCACTGATTCTCTGAATATTGAGGAATAGGAGTACTAGGAAGTTCAACAGAGTTAATCGAAAAAGTATAGGGATCTTATTGTTTGGCACAATTTGAAAAATCAATTGCAAGAATGGAACCAAAGTAGAACCACCTCAAGAGAACCAGTACAAACCGAGGGAAAATCAAGAAGTAATATCCATATGGGGTCTAATTTTCCTCGTGACCACTGAGCTAGCTACTTCATGTCACAATAAGACCTTTGACAACCCAAATCGAATTGAATTCATTAAGAACGTCCTGGTAGGCCACGTCTAGGGCTTCGAAAAGTATAGGGATCTAGTGGGGTCAAATTGCCTTGATGGTCCCTTGTTTGAGTATGACCGGAAAGTCTTGGAGGGTTTCTTTGAGTTGTAGACATCTACATGTTTTATGTTTACATAACTAAGAACCTCCTCGTTATCTTTGCCATCTATGTGCACTATACATTGCACTGATTATTTGAAATAGTGAGGGAGGGCTAATAGTGCATGTGGGAAATCAGTGAAGGTGATATTGAATTTCTTTTGGTCTAAGACGACCCTAAACTACCGGATGATGTGGAGAGATACCCAAATCTCAAGGAAGAGGTTGGCGGTTTGATTCCTGGTTGCGAAATCTCCTCTCTACTTGACGGAAAACTTGCAAGTGGTCAACTACCTCATGTGCTTTGGCACTGGCCTATCGGTCTTCTATCTCAAAAAAAATACTATATATATATATATATATAGAGAGAGAGAGAGAGAGAGAGAGAGAGAGAGAGAGAGTTTCTTTACGCTATGAAGATCCAATGAAGCATTGTTCATCTCGGCATTATTTACTAAAAATACTACTCATGACAACCATGTTCATTGAAAGTATTGGCATTGTTCATTTTAGCATCATTGACAAGAATATGTTTGCATTTTTATATCACTTTCCATGCACCTTAGAGCACACACTAATTTTCTTTAAATGTATGGTAAATAACTTGTATTCATGAATTTAATATCACTTAGTGCAAATTCAACCCTCACTAATTTTGAGACTTGGCAAAGTAGTGTGTGTTTCAAGAATTAGTACAACACACATTCATTGGGATAATCAATGTAAGCTTAACCCCTTAAGTTATTTGAGACCATATTGTGGTCTCAAGCTTGGAGGTACAACCCCCTAAGCATGCGGTTGGTGGTTTTTTCTAAATGATTTTTTTGTTTTTTGTTTTTCGTTTGAAGGGGGGGGGGGGTGTGCAAGGTTTATTTTGTTGTGATGTTCTAAAGAGGTAGGTTTAGGTTTATTATTTTATTTGTTCATCTCCGTTAAGCTGATGGCCAACCTCCCAAGCGATGAACGGTTTTCCCAATTGAATCACTATATTCATTAAAGTTACTGACAAGTTTCAATCCTAGAATGATGTATAACTCCAAAGAGTAGTCGTTGGAAGTATTTTTCCCTATTCATGAACAAAATTTAAACATGAAAAAAAGAATAAACTCTCTTAATATTATTTTTCAAAGCATTAAAAGTGAATAATTCATAAGAAATGCAAATTGAATCATTTTTGTTCTGAATTTGGTATATGTATCACCAAGATGATTGTGTATGCATGAAATAGTAGTTGTTATCTCTAATGAATCAAATGACAAGTTCTCAATTTCATTCACAAATTGTGTACACACTCTATATACATATGAAAAGTTAATTCATACACTTCAATTTATGTCACATGTGAATTTACATAAGTTAAACATATCTACAATATATTTACGCAAGCTAATGTCAACTTCATTATATGAAAATTTTATTAAGTTGTGGCTTTGAAAATGCTCATACAAAGCTTGACATGTCCTTATGTAAAAGGTCCAACTATACAATATGTTCTTTGACTCTGTAGCAATAGTTTTGCTACATGAAAGTTTTATAATCAAGATGACAATACTCACTTTATAAGAGCGTCCCCACCAGACCGGGTACACGCCAAATAGAGTATATAATATTTTATACCTTTGGGGAGCCCTCCATCTTGGGCGGGGCAGCTCATCTTGAGTCAGGGCCCACCAAAGCCTAGGCATACCCCCGGTATAATTAGGAAGCAATCAATAAGACAACGACACCTATTATCTGACATGGGATAAAGTAGGATATCAGAGTATCTGATATTAAAGTAATCTCTTGGCGGGCCGGAGGAGGGCCGCCATATGAACCATTTATGGCGGGGGAAGGCCCTTACTATACCCGGGCCGGTTCTAAATTATGCCGGACCGGATATTGGTGGGGCTCAATTTATGCCGGTACCGCCACCTAAGAACCCGGGATGCCCCATTTTTGGCGTTGGCATGCCCTATGCCCGGTCTGGTGGGGACGCTCTAACCAATCTTGAAGATACACAATACCTTGGGAATGATGAGAGTTACATGTTGGTGACCATTGGAATTTAAAATACGTCAATAGTAAAATATAAATAAATAAATAAATAAAACCTAAGATGTCCCATTTCACTTTACATTAGACTTGGAGGGCCTATAAGGGACCGAGGATGTTTGAATGGAGAGAAACCCATATGGAGTCAAAAATGGATAATTTTTTTTATGGTTTATCAAGATTTGTGTCATTGCATGTGCATATCTTTAAGGTGGGATGATATAAAATCTAATAGATCATAGCAGACAACTAATCGGCATTGGCTCATGATGATAATTTGCTATTTATGTGGGGATTTAAACTGAATACCTTTGGATTTGCCACCAAACACTTTCAAAGATGAAGCTTGGACTAGACTATGCACAAACTATGGAGCCACTTTGATTCTTACATGTTGAAAGGTGTTTGCCAAATGCATGGCAAATCCAATTATTTTATTTTATTTTATTTTTTATTTTTTTATTGTCCAAATACACGGGTAGATCACTCTAAGGCATTTTTGTGTACCATGTGCGGCTGGGGTTTTTTTTGTTTTGGGGCTATTTACCTTCAAGGGTTGAATTAAAGCCTCCCTATAATTACTTAAATTTCAAAAATGGCCCATTTGTTTGCACCCTTCCATTACTTATATTGTCCAAGTCACTGCAATTTTTTGTACTCTGTATTCCTTTTAAGTAATAAAAGCTAATCTACTTCCTAACGCAATTGACGAGTGTTGAGGGAAAGCATGGAAACAAAGAAGGGTGCAAACAGTAATACCATTGCAAATATAGTTATGAAGAAAACACATAGGAGACCATAGCAAAGTAATACCATTGCAAACACATAGGATCCTTCTAGGATCCTTATCTTCAACCCCTATATTAATTTTACAAAAAAATAATGGCCCACGTTTTATGTCCATCTAACTTACTTATAATGGGATTGTCTACATTAAATGGCCCCTTCATTATTTGGAATTCCTTTGTAATTTTTACTTCAAATGATTTTAATCCTCTCTATATTATGCTGCACGTTGTTTTTAAAAAGCACTAAGTGATCTACCCGTGTCCAAATACTTGAATGCCTAACCAAGACATGACATATGTCAAGATATCATGACATTGTATAAGTTACCCTTCATGTGATGAATTGCATCGTACTCGGGGTAAATAAGTTGGACACATGGCAAAGATCTAAGTTTGTGAAAAGGGAAGAATGATATTAATACTTAAGTATCTTATAACCTTAATCCTTGCCCTGATGCAATACTATTTTAAAGATCCTCCTTGACAGAAGCACAATGTACAAGGAGACATGGCAAATCAAGTATAGTGGAGATACTTTGTAGTCTTCTTAGATTCTTATTTTTTATTTCTTTTATTTTTATCATTTGTATGCTTGTGACAACTATAACACGTGGGTTATAGTTGCAAACACTTGTTGTATCCTCAGTAGCCTCACAATCTATGTTTGTGGGTGTTTTTAAAATGGGCACATGTGAAGTTGGACCTTCAAGTCAAGCTCTAGATATTTTTAATGTATAGCAAAGACTTGAGTTATTCTCAATTTGGGGTTGAATGTGTTGATGATTTATAAACCTGGGATGTAAGAGTGATACTCTACACATGTTGAGCATTGTCTAAGTAATACTTGAATACTTATCATGTTTTACTGTAGGTATTATTACATGAGTTTATGGTACAATGCTTTGGTTGTTAATGTTCTTAGCCATGACCAATGAAATTTCATTCGCAATTTTTTTTTCCATTCCTCTTATGCTTGCATGTCTACTTACATGAATTGCTTTACTAAGTTCAAAACAACTTAATAGCCAAAAAAGTTCCTTGGAGAAACGCTTACGTAGAAACAAAATATAGCTAGGGTATATATTTAGAACAAGACATATTTAAGTGTATGTCCCCACCCACCTGCCCAAGGTATCTATCTATCTATCTATCTAGCTAGCTTAACATACATATGTATATGTGTAATTTAACCTGGCCTTCATCAAGAATTTATCATAGTGATAGTGGGTTTTTTTAAAAGAAAATGAATGGATGGATTAAACTCCATACCCGTATGGTTTTCACTCTCCGTAATGTTTGCATATCAAGTACATAGTGCACAATCATGTGCAAGTACCAAGACAAAGCAAAAAAAAACCTTTTTCTTTTCTCTCATAGTCATGCATTATGAAAAATATACTTGATAGCAAGTTGATAACACAAATCTTGCTTCTTCTTTTTTTACCTAGCTTGATCCCAATATAAAACATCAAATGAACCAAAATAGTCTACTAAATACAAAATCCTATTTTTGAGACTAAGGCCAAAAAGCCAATACTAAGATGAATCAATAACCAAGAAGACATGCCTAGTCCTTGGAGGGGGGGGGGGGCCTCAACCGCTTGACACTGCCACATGAAAGGAAAGAACAAAGAACCAGCCACAAAGGACAACCTCCAAACCTACCAACAAGAACAACCCCCAACCCCCAACCCCCAACCCACCAACCAACCAACTCAGGCACAAACTAAGAATGAGGAAGCTTCCAATTCCAACTAATCTTGAGATCACTATGACGACAACGCCTTCTACATAGAGTTAGACACTACATAGTACTGGGATAAGTATGGGGTGAAAATATACGATCTACTAAAATGTTCCCATGATATCAACTAGGTACATCTTCAAAATACCTACCATTGGGGAGGATGGAAACCTTGATCCATGTGCATACGTTAAATGCTACTATTTTAAGCCACAATAGCATGTAACATGAGGTTGTAGACCCTGAATTAGTCTGCTAATGTTATCTTGGTATAAAACGCCAATATAATTATAATAGGATTGGTTTTTTACAACACCTCGATGACAAGTGTGGGGAAACAACATCCATATGATTTTGATGTTCTTAAATATAAGATTAACGTATGGTGATGTTTTGTAGCACGTGCCAAGGGGAAAGTGAAATTGATGATTGCTATGTCGAGCCCCAAGATTTGTTGGTTGCTTGTTCATCCCATATTTAACTCACTAGACTAAATTATGATACTTGAACCTTATTTAGAAAAAATTAAGCTAAAAAAATGAAAAATTTCAATATCTACAATTGGAATAAGCGTATTCACTCTTTTCTCCTCCTGCCCTTAGTAGATGTTGTGAACATTTACTCTTTTGGGCTCTCACTATTTCATGGTCATGGCTTGTGTGTGAAGTGGCCCTCATTGTGCACTATAATCATGCTCCACTCACATTACTTAAGTTATCCCCAAGTCCCAAGTCCCAAGTCTACAAAATAAGATTGCTTGGTTTTAAAGTTGCTTGGGTCTAGGACCTTAGTATACATTGAGTAGGCTCACATTAGAGATAAGTCTCCATCACAATTTGAGATTATAGTATTAGGGAGTCTCATGTCTTTCTTTCAATTGGACCATCAAGTTGACATTACCCTTTAGCTCACAAAGGCTATTGCACTCCACCACTTTAGGGGATTAGCCGGTTTGAAACCATCCCGATGTACTTCAATCCCATCGGCCTTTTGGCTTCCCTTTCATTTTTTTCCCTCATTTCATTTCGTTAGGGTTTGGGTCCAAGAAACTTTACACTAGAGTCTAAGTCCAAACTTGGTATACCCTAAAATCCATAATATCAACTCCATAATGTCACACACTCTCTAAGATCATGAAACCCTAGGGAATGGATGCTTGTAGTTCAAATTCACTCCTTATTGTCACATTTCTCTCCCTTATATCACAAAATGTATCATGACTGCAAACCACCAAAGAAGTCAACCCGCACCCTTGCATTGCACCACGTGTCAACATGTGGAGTGTCACCTTCTTATTCTTATTCTTCATATTCCACTTGTTGAATGTTGGTGCATGCATTTGCCACATTGGCCAGGAAGGCCAAGTGGAGTGGACCACACTAGCGTAGGTGACGGGAGAACAAATTCAAATTGTCCTCACATCTCCTTTGTGTTATTCCATAATGTCACATGCTACACTAAATCTATAGCATCACACATCCATGTTAACACTACAAAACTCCGTAATATCATGTGCACTTTCGTTTGCCACGGGTGTGATACTACGGAGTTTAGAGTGTATGAAAAGGAAGTGGCACTGATGCCTTTTCCCTCCAAATCTTGTGTGGTCCCACCCGTGAAAACACTCCTCATGGGTTGAGAAGCCAATCTTTTGTTTGGGGTCCACTCTTGAGTCCCCATATAAGGTCCATTAAATAAGGGGTGTTTTTAAGAAGTGTATGGGGACCTACTCCTTGGACCACCCTATAAGGGCATGTTTACACCAAAGGCTTTTGACTCTTAACCCCTAATGTCATGTGCGACCATAATATGGTTGTGAGCAGTTTGCTCCTACCCCTTTGACATTAGTTTGATGGTTTCTTGATTGTTTTGATTACTCCTCTTGTTCATGTTCAAGTGTGCCATGTTATGCCATGTGGACATTTTTTATTCAACAAAGTTAGTTATTTTTGGGTTCATTCACATATGAGAGTGTGCTCTCGATAGGTTTATATTGGAACTGGTGCACGAACCAAAAACTTGGCATTATGGTTTAGGGGGAGCATATCCTAACCATGTGTGTGTGTGTGTGTGTGTGTTTTTTTGTTTTTGTTTTTGTTTTTGGTGTGTTGTTGTTGTTGTTGTTGTTGTTGTTGTTGTTGTTCCCCATGTGCAAATGATTCTCAATTGATATGAAAATTTGCATGACATTCAAACACAACATATCCTAAACATTTATTGTTGGAATTTTTAGTTGGACATGTGTTGGTGATTTTTTTTCTTGTGGAAGGTGCATAATTATGGCAATGTTGCCTTAAATTGTAAAGCTTCCCAAAAAATCATGCAAATAATGGTTTCGAGATTTGTGAGCTAATTTGAGTAGGTCTATTGCCACTCTTTCTGAATGAAGGTAATATTTTGTCATTTGGAGATGATTTGAGTGAAGGTTCGATAAAAAATCAACCCAATGTAATTTCTAAACTATTGTCCCTGAGGACCACTATTGACATTCTTATTATAATCTCTCACATAATATAACTTCAATGTTTAAAATTTGGACTATGAGTAGTCACCTCTACATACAAACATCTATACAGTTGGATTTGTCAAAAAAAACTTTAGATCTTCAATTATGATTGTTGAAATTGAGGCCACATTTTCTGGACAAATTTGAGGGAAAATGGGTGTGAGAAGTTAGGGGTTAAATGATCATGGTACCCCACTTTTTGGATGAGACCATAAAAAAGTCCATGGACTATGCCCAACATGTGGAGGGCACAAGCCCTTAGTGTAAACCCAAATTCCCGCCGGAAATTATGTTAGGTCTGCCCTCAAGAACCGTTTTGGAAAAAATCCCCACAATCACAGCCACATTATTTATACTTGCCATGTGAGATTTTTCATCCACTGAAGATGTTATGGGTTGTGATCACAACTGCCCTCATGTAAACCTAATGCGTTTTATACCCTTGGATTCTCAAGAGCCATGGCCTAATGGCTTTCGTGTAAACAGGTCTCAAGTTTCATCACCTACAAAAACTCTGGCAAGGAGACATGGCGGGAGACTGACACTTGGCGGTCACTATATGGAAGCTGCGTTGCTTTTACCCAAGCACGACGGCCATGGCCGACCATAGCCATGGCCATGGCGACTCTGTTTTGGCTATGGCGTAAGTTAAGAGAGTTCTCTTTCCTAATTCTTCATCCCATCAATCCTTCCGACATCGCTCCTTCAGTTCTTAATTTTAGATTGGCTTTGTAGTTGCACTGCAGAGCAACCTTAGCAGCTCCCGCGAAGCGAATACTGCAATGAGAGGTTTGGCGAACAGCACTTCGTCCAATTTTTAACTTCAAATTCTCATCCCTTCTTCTCTCTCTACGACCACTCTAATTCCGAGAAACTTCAGGAAAAATTATATGGAAGGGACTTAATGTCGTTTCTTCTTTTTCATCTTGCGGTTGTCGATGAAGCATGCGAGGGGCAATTTGGCATTCGATTAAGATGATTTGATCTCACAACCTTGATTTCTTCATCATCCAGAGATAATTATCTGATTCCTGAAGTGATTAGGTTGACTACTTCCAAGACTTAATTGCTTGATTGCAGTTTACTTTTATTATGATAGTTGGCATTTGGCCACGATGATTGTAGTGATGAACCTTTTCCAAATCCTCGTCACAGGTACTAACTTACACACAGTATGTTATGGAATAGAGTAACAGTACACGCTGGTCGTTAGGTTTGAAAACGTTTGGATATGAGGGAGGATGTCTCATTTGTGTTTTCTTTCGTCTGTGGCAGGAATATGATCAAGTGGTGCAGAGAAGAGAATTAATTCTTCGTTTGATGAAGTTCAGTCGACCCCAGCTTATTTAGGTGCCCTAATATACTTCCAGTCTTGCATCTTACAACAAGCTTCACTTGGTGAGTCACTGGAGGACCGGTTGTGTACCTAAGCAGTGATATGTGAATTAACTTATGGCGGATACATGGGAGTTTAAATTGTGAACTTTGGAACCGAAATATGGACATCCCGGAGCTGAAGGATTCTGTGAACCTATCTGGCTTACAAAAACAACGTTAGGTGGATAAGAAGCTTCACAAGCTCAGAGCATCTTCATGATGTACCTCCACCACTTTCTCTACTCGTATCCAGTGTTCAAGTCCCTCAGCCTTTTCGGGATTTTATGTATTATATTATATGAAAGATTGCCACACATTCAAGCAGCTGAACTGCACCAGGTTCTCACTCCACCTCCTCAGTGTCTGGCACCAACTCTGATTGAGAGGTTGGCTCCTTCTCATGATATCTGCCCCGTAACTCCTCTCCACCAGGATGATCTATATGTACAACCACAAGCTTCGCGAGTTGCTGAGGTAATTTTGCCACTGCTTTTCCACTCTACAGCAATGGATAATAGGGTTTATGTCAGCATTAAAGGGTTTTGCGTGTGTCGACCGACATGCATTTGCTCTGATATTTATGCATGAACTAGAGTCTATGGCTTCCATCATTGAGGGATAATATATGTGATCTTTTTGTTCTTTCAATGTTTTCAAAAGAAAGTATACATTACTATTCATTTCACAAATAGTTTGAGAGAACCGATTTCTTGCACCGCAAACAATTCCATTTCTTCGTATATTCATCCCTTATTGCCATTTGTCATCTTTCGTATCCAATTAGAGGCATCAAATGTGGGAAAAAAGTGCAGATCAATTGCTATAAGGAGGATTATCTCAGTATAGATATCAAGCATATTCAAGGCCCTCTCATTCTGCTATATCTTCTACATACTGTGTGTTTCACAGATACTGGAAAACTTCTTTCCCATCTGCAATTGCCAGATTTTTGAAGGGTCTAGTTGAATTCTTTACTGAACTCAACTTCATTAATCCTCTTTAGGGGAGGGCATGCTGTTAAATTCCCTCGCTTGAGGGATCCTTTACCTGAGTGAAGGAATATCTTAAGATGCTGAGCAGTCAAAGGAGTGTTCTGAGAGAAGTTTAATACTTAGGGTTGGTTGTCTTGCAGCTCAATGAGACCGCATTTGAGAAAGCGTTATATTTAGTGCATAGTGGCAACGGATCGTATCTGGCAGTGCTTTATCATGCATCCTGGTGCCCTTTTTCAAAAAATGTGCGACCTGCATTTGATGCCTTATCTACAATGTTCCCCTCAATATATCATGTTGCTGTTGAGGAATCTTCAGTCAGGCGAAGGTGATTAATCTTACCAGATAAGCCGGGGGATGCATGCTATGGTAATATGGTCTGTAGTCTTCAATATGTTGTTTGTTTGTCCATCGTTCTTTAACACTTGCACTTCTGAAGAGACTATAAGTTTGTCTCCTTCAAAAACTGAATGAGAGGCTGGATCATAGACTTGCACATACTTATATATTCTATGCTGGCTTTCCGTGTATGTCATGTGTCTAATGTGAGATGTAGGATCCATAGCTAATTTCTTGATCAATTTTGGGTATGGTTGTCAGCATTTTACTGCAGTTTGGAATCCATAGTTTTCCAGTATTGGCTATGCACAATAGCACATCAAGGGTACGCTACTATGGACCACGCGCACTGGAAATATTGATATTCTTTTACCAAAATTATACAGGTGAGCAATCTGCTTCAAGCTAGGTTGCTTTTGCTGAAAATCAGGCACAAGGCATCAATTATCATGGATGTGCAAAGCCCCAACAAATTATATGTTACTTGTGATATATGATACCTTACAAATATATATCATGATTTTAGTACCCTTATCATGTATTGTTGAGTAGTTTGTTCATTGTTAAAACTAGTGGGTGCCTCCTTTCTACATGTGGCGTTCAATCTGGACCAATGCAACAAACATGAAGTACATTACATAATCATTTTTGGTTACTTGTTCACGAATTATCAAAGATGCTTTTCCACATACTCCCTCATGCAATATTGGTTTACCAACCTTGATTACCTTTGATCGAGGAGCTTATTATGGTTTACAGGTCTGAGGGCATCGAAAGGTCAACCAGGACAAGGAGAAGATTCTGCCTTGGCAAGATTCATTTCCAGTGCAGGTAAGGAAACCAAGGAGGTCCGTCACATTCCTCCAGCAATCTCCTCAACGAAGTGGTTACAGGATGATTTGTTCTTGAGTCTGGCTATGATGTTCCTCAGTTCAAGGTTGCTTTACGCCATGATACTTTATCTGGCATCAAGATTGAAACCCACCAGGAGAAGAAGGAAGTACTATTAGTCTTTGAACTATGATAGGTTTGATGAAGATCAAGCCAGGTGGTTGACAACAGGGGATGTTTCAGATACTGAGCTCCTTGCACAGGTAGTGGAGCAGGCAGAATGTGTCCACAAAGAGATCGTGTGTAAATATTAATGATTTCAAGATGGATGGATGTTTTCTTCTTGATATCAGCAGGAAATGAAATGTTGAAAGTGCATATACAGTACCGGAACCAGGTGCTCTAGCAATGCAGTGTATAGCCACACTATAGTTGCTTTATCTAGTGCACTCGGATCAGAGGATTCTAGTAAACCAATTTGGATTTTTTTGATCTATCTGTAGGTGGCCTCAAGTAGTTATGTACATGTATTCCTAGGATAGGAAATTGGGTTATGTTTCATAGGTGCACAAAATGTAGAGAATTTGGAGTTGGTTTCTGGCACATTTTAGCCCAATGAGGAGTTGGACAGGACAAAGTTCCTTCCATACAGTATCAATCTTGTCATTTACATTTCACACAGTTGTGTTTGAAATCAGAAGCTTATTGTCATCGATCTATGATCAGTCTCGAATATACAACCGAGGTGTTAATTCTTAGAAGAGATTGACTTGTCCAACTTGTTCCTACTAGACTGATCGGTGCAGAAATTATCAATGTTGCATAGATACAGACTCCTTCGGGCAGGGTGGATTAAAACTCTAGAATGAGATATGGACAAATATATATTCAAGTGAGAATTGACTTGATTATAACCAGGGAAGTCTTCACATACAGAGAACACTCAACAAAGGCAGTTGAAATCATGTGCTCTGAGCTGTGAGAGCTGCATACATCATGTTTGGTCTTGAATTTATTCACTGACCTGCGCTCATCATGTCACTAACCCAGATTTTTCGACTTTTGCTTCAATCTACTCGAACCCATTTTCAGTTTATCAGGAGTTCCAAATAACTTGCTGGATGATGAGCTGATAGATGGAAACTTGCGCATATATATCTTGGATACTTGCTCTGTGGTACTGTTGGCCAGGAAATGCAGTTATAAGCTTATCCCCGTGATAGGAACGTCTTCCTGCAATATGCACAGTGCCATCCATCATATTACCTGACAAGTCACGTCATAAGGAGTATGGAAAGTATCTAATGTCAATTTCAACGTCTGCAACCTGAAAAGATGTAGAGAGGCTGAGATGCAAGTATGGCTGAGACTCAACTGCAATGAGGCAGGTAACCAGTTACAAACTCATCCTCAAACTTTGGTGACCTACCTGATCAGGTTTCAGTTTGTTCACCTGACACTCATGCATTTTGCCTTGATAAAACTTGATACGGGAAGCTAGTGGATCATGTGGTGGGTAGTATTGCATAGCTGTGTAGCTTTGTGCTGGGTTTGGTTTGCACAGAATCAGCCGGATCTGAAGTTACAAAATGGACATGTCAAACAAATCTAGTCTCAATTGTCAGTTGATTACAGACTCAAACCATGCCATAGGAGAACGTGGCAACACAGAAGAGATATGCAGAATATATTGCAGATGGGACCCTGCTTGTGGTCGTGTTGGGTGTTTGAACCTCGCCCTCTCCTGGTGAAGTTTGAACGTGTTTTTCTCAAGGTGAATCTGGACGGACAACTTCCGAGCTGCAACCTGTAGTACTTGTAATAGTCCTGGTTGGTTCTGGAGACACTATTTTAGAGCTGCCCTGACTTGTATTTTGATGAAATCCATGTCAGAATTTTTTCTAAATCCATCATTTCTTTTTAACAGAGACAGACCTAGTAAATGCCAATTTAAGTCTGCAAAGTATTAGAGTTGCTATGATAGTAGTTGATAAACACATCACTTTTCTCCTATGGATCTGAAACGGAAGTAAATTTTGCTAGGTAGGTTGATATTTTCCAAGAGGTTGGAGATTAGTAAGTTGGCGATTCATGAAGACAACTACTTATGAATCATTGACCTGCAACTCGTGGTGCACTAAAGTGACGTGGCGGGGCCTCTCAGACTGTCACATGTGGGCTGGAATTAGATGGAGGTGTAGTGTTAGCACCTGCATAAAATCAGGACCAATCGACAAGATTACCTAATTACTATCAATAGAGTTAGAAACATACAACACAAGTTTGGCCATTTTGAAACCATTTGGACCTATGATCGGGGAGAACCGACAGCTAGTTCATTATCAGCCGATGGATTTCCCCTCATGGCCGGTCCAAATTTCCAACCATCGGATGGCAATCCGACTGTAATTTCAATCCTCCGGCAATTAGTCGATGGACTAGAAAATGTCACGGAAATGTAGCCGATTCTTCTTGTGAGTTACTGGATTTCAGCCGGAAGAAATATTCAAATTTCAAATACTGGCCGATACCCGTGTCTACATCTAACTTAGAAAGTATGATGTGTGTTGCTATGGAAGGCCTAGACAACGATTTTGATGACATTCTAACAAGTGCTCTAGATCTTTGGAAGGATGCTGCTAAGTTTCGCTATTTGTATAGCAATCCATAGCGCTATTTGTCTGGGGCATCTGATGATGCACTTGAGGAAGTACCCTAAACCTTAAACTTTTTAAATTATGCAACCTTTCCATGACCAAATCCAATTGCTCCTATGAAGAATTGGGGGACCCTTGGCCTTCAAGCGGTGAAGGCATTGCTAGGTTCAATTCATGCCAAGGATATTAACTCTTCAAATTTAAAGTTTTGAACATGCCTTTCTTTTCACTTATTCAAGATTTTGTACTAAGTGATGAAATGAGTGTTACGTTCATCCAAGTTAAAGTGGACAGTAACAGACTCTGTTAATCAAATTCATTGGAACATTCCAGAAATAGAAGGTTCTGGTTAGAACAGGTGAAGCAAATAGGATTTATATCAACAGGTAGTTGAGCCTAGTATCTTTTGTACATGTAGTGTATTTGGAGCGAGTATAGCTCAGACAGATATAGCAATACATCATACATTGATCAAGGTATTCTCATCAGGCGTAGGAATTACAATGGCTAGTATTCCGTAAGATGTAACAGTTTAGCATAGCAATAAAATTTTCACTGAATTGCAGAGTTGATTTCTCACATAGATACATGTGCAATTAATTCAGTTTGCATCAGGTTATGGGCCCACGCATGCTAGGAAAGAATTAACTGTGCGTTGGAAGTTTATTGTCTATACAACATGGATAAGAGAGACTCTGAGTCCATCAGAGTATTCGATGGTAACAAGTTTCCTGTCTGGAAGTTCTACATGGAACTTTGTTTTTCCACCAGAGAAGTAATGCATATTGTCGACGGCACCACTCCACAGCCGGGCGAAGACGCATCAGAAATCGAAAAAGCAGCCTGGCAGAAGAGTGATAACCTGGCAAAACAATTAATAGGAGCATCAGTGACTCTACCAGTTCTAGAGAACCTTGTCAATTGTATGACTGCAGCTTCTATGTGGTCTACATTGTGTGCATTCTATCAGCAGAAGTCCAAGGAAAATATCTACATGGTACAGAATAGTTTCTTCAAATATGAAATGAGTGCAGGAGATTCTATTAACACACATGTTAACAAGGTTGTTAGCATGGGAAACCTCCTGAAAGACCTAGGGAAACCTGTTTCAGAAGACATGCTAGTTACTAAAATCATCTGTAGCTTACCTCCAAGTTACAATAGCATTGTCACCGCTTGGACTAATGTTCCAATCGAGGATCAAACTGTCGCAAATCTCAAAGTCCGACTGCTACAATTGGAGAATCTCTTGGCGTTACAAGGAGGTGAACTCACAAGTGATTCAGCATTCTTCACCCGCTCCAACAGAACATCCTCACCAAACAGGAAACACACTCATGAGCAAAACAAGGAGTATATTAAAAATCTGAAGAGTCGCACTCGCTGTTACAACTGTGGAGAACACGACCATTGGATAGCCGAATGTCCATATCCGTGACGTGACAAAGATAAGTCCTCGAATCAGAAGAAAAACAGGTTTGATCGCCAACAGAAGTTTACAAAAAATAAACGAAGTGATGCATGCGTTGTTACATCTGAACAACCTAACTCTGGTTCAAGTAATTCAGCATCAGATTCTGATCATAATGATTGCGCACTCATGGCAATAGGCAGCTGGTCACAAGCATTGAGCGTCAATTTTGATAAACAAGCTTGGTATGCTGATTCCGGTGCTACTGAGCATATGACAGAACACCGTGCCTGGTTTTCTACTTTTAAAGACATACCATCGGGAACATGGCCTGTTGCTATCGCAGATGATAGCAATCTGTGGGTCAGAGGAGTAGGTGACATCAACATAACACGACTGATCGATGGTGTACACAAGAAGGGTGTTATGAAGAAAGTGTTATTCGTACCTGACCTGCGACGAAATTTGTTCTCGATTGGTCTTGCATCCAGAGCTGGATTCTCTTTTCAGACTATCAGAAACAAATGCGCTCTCTATGATGATTTTGGACAAGGTCCAAAGGTATTGGAAGGCAACTTAGTCGGGACATTGTACAAGTTGTCTATTCATCCTGTTCCTCCCGCATCGACAAAGGATGTTCGACCTGCAGATCAACTCTCATCTACAGTTCTTGCAGTCACAACACCCCGTGACATGGATTTAGTACTCTGGCATAACAGAATGGGACATGTCAATATACATACCATTAAGAGTATGAGTGTGCACGAAAGCATCAAGGATCTTCCAATACTTTCTAACAGCAAGCTGGCTCAAGTCTGTCCCGGATGCGCTTTGGGAAAACAGCATAAAGCAACATATTCTTCAAATCCACAGAAAGAAAGATCGAAACTACCTGGAGAGTTGCTGCACGCAGATTTATGTGGAAAGATGTCCACTCCCTCCTTAGGTGGTGCTCATTATTACATCTTAATCAAGGACGACTGCACTTCTTTCAGGTTTGTTGCTTTCCTTAAAGCAAAGGGAGATGCTATCCGTTTCTTCATCAAGATATTACGCTTCATTGAGAAAGTTACAGGGAATTCCGTCAAGACACTTCGAACAGATCGAGGCAAGGAGTTTTGCAACATTGACTTTGATCTACTTCTTGAAAGAGAAGGCATACTACGAGAAACCAGCACATCGTGCACCCCTCAACAGAACGGCTACGTTGAACGTGATAATCGTACCATCTGTGAAGCAGCTCGATGCATGCTGCATCTCCACAATCTACCTCTGAAACTCTGGGCAGAATCCGTTCATACCGCCGTTTATATTCTCAATCGGACAATCAACAATCAGGTTGGTTTTGTGACTCCCTATGAATTGTGGTTCAAAACAAAACCCAGTGTTTCTCATTTCAAAACTTTTGGCACCCTTGCTTATATCCTTATTGACAAGTCGAAACGTACTAAGTTTCAACCAAAAGGATCTCGGGTTATCTTTGTTGGCTACAACGACACGAGTAAGGCTTGGAGGTTCTGGAACCCTATCACAGACCTTGTCTCAGAGAGCTCTGATGTCATATTTGATGAAGCCACCGCATATTCATCCTCTCTTTTCTCGACGAAGCAGCCTCTGCATGTCGATATTCCTGTAGTCACAGCACTTCCACCCAACCCTCAACCAGTTCCCATTATTCATCCAGCTCCAATTATTGATCCAGTGGGAGTTTCCTCTACAACAGATTCTATCGATCTACCATCTCTCGATCATGACAGTCCTACAGATTCTCTTCATTTATCGGGTTCCTCTTCTATTCCACCAATATTACCTACAGAGCCTATCAGTTCTTCTCCCGCATCTGTTTCATCTGATCCATATGCTCTTAATATATCTTCCTCTCTGCCCTCCTTAGATACACCTATCCAACCTAAATACAGGTCTCTTACCGACATTTACACCGCATCCTCGGAACGCGCTCAAGCCGAAGCTGATCCGCCTGGTTCCCCTGATTCATCACACAACAGTTCATTCGCGAATATGATTCATTCAGCCGAAACCTACAGAGAACCGGCAACATATAAGCAAGCTACTATGTCTCCCCAAGCTGCACTATGGAAAGCGGCTATGGAAAAAGAATATGATTCACTCATGGAGAATCGTACCTGGATTCTTGTTCCACCCCCTCCTGGTTGCAATATTGTTAAATGCAAATGGGTTTACAAGATCAAATATACATCTACAGGTGCTGTTGACAAATATAAAGCTCGCCTCGTCGCCAAGGGATACAGTCAGGTACACGGCATCGATTATGACGAAACCTTCAGCCCTGTTATCAAACATGACTCTGTGCTTGTTCTTTTTGCAATTGCTGTTGTCTTGCGCATGCATATGCGTCAATTCGACATTGGGACAGCCTACCTTAACAGTGATCTTACAACCCGCATATACATGCATCAACCAGAAGGTTTTGTTAACTCCAAGCATCCAACTCATGTATGTTCCTTACTCAAAAGCCTTTATGGCTTGAAGCAATCAGGTCGACTGTGGAATCAAACCTTTGACACATTTCTCAAGCTATATCATCTTTTAACAAGCGATGCTGATACTTGTGTCTACTACCGACTTACAGCCACCCATTCTATTGATCTTATTGTGGGCATATTTGTGGACGATGGCATTGTCTGTGCCACAAATGAGACAGATCTTGATACAGTTATTCAACATCTTCAGAAAAATTTCAAGGTTACTCATGGCCCTATGGACTATTATGTTGGTTTTCAAGTTCATCGGGACCCTGTTACTCATACTATTCTTGTAAATCAAGCTCGCTATATAACGGACATTATTCGTCGTTTTCAGTTAGACAATGCGAACACTGTGACGACTCCCGCAGACACTCACCTACCACTTCAAGCAACTCTGGGTCCAGATGATCTTCCTCTTTCCCCATCCATACCATATCGAGAAGCTGTTGGCTGTCTCATGTACGCAATGGTATTGACTCGACCTGACATAGCTTTTGCAGTCAGCAGGGTTGCTAAATTCACAAATACTCCTCATCAATCTCATTGGACGGCTGTCAAACGGATTTTTCGTTACTTATCAGGTACCATTCATATGGGTGTCGCTTATTCTGGACACTTACCAGATTTATCTCTTCGTGGCTACTGTGATGCTGACTACGCCGGTGATCATGATGATCGCAAGTCTCGAACTGGCTACCTGTTCCTCATTGCAAATGGAGCCGTCGCCTGGTGTAGTAAGCGTCAGGGTTGTACAGCAGATTCTACAACTGAAGCTGAGTTTGTTGCAATGGCTGAGTCCGTCAAGGAGGCTATCTGGCTACGTCGTCTCTTAAATAGTCTTGGTATCTCTTCACCAAACCCTACACCCATATTCTCTGACAACCAGGGAGCTATTCAGTTAGTGAAGAACCCCAAATATCACAAACGGACCAAGCATATCGAGACAAAATATTATCTCATTCGGGAAAAGTTTGAACGCAAGCAGATTGATGTATTCTACATTCACACCAAGCAACAATTGGCTGATATCCTAACTAAGCCACTTCCTCGCGAAGCCTTCCAACATCTTCGTAGTCTTCAAGGTCTTCTTGCTCCCCCGTTTCAAACGAGTGGGAGATCATGAGGGAGTGTTTTCACAGACGAGCAATAAGACTGAGACAAGCAAAAGACTGGCAACATGAGGTTTTCTACAGATGAGCAACAAAACTGACAACATGAGGGAGCATTTTTCTACACAGAAGAGCGACAAAAGAAAATTGGCAACGAGCACACCTGATTCGGGAAGTACATCAGTCTTTTTCCTTGTATCTTAATTTCATTGCTAAATCAGACTCATGAAAGAGAGATAAAGATGTGATAAAGGTTAGACATTCAAAGGATTGGAAATAATAACGCAACTAGGAAACGATAGCAAGGAAACTATGAACTGAAAGAAGAAGCGAGTTAAGAGAACTTCGAATGAAGAGCAGTGAGACCATATGAAAAGAAAGAAAGGAGATCTGAATGAGAACCATGGAGCATGATCTGACGAAAACAAGGAGCCAAGAAAGGAAGAAAGGAGATCTGGATGAGAACCATGGAGCATTAAGAGGGGGGGTAGATATAGGGTTTGATTCACACCTCTCGAAGGCACCAGAAGAAAGATCAGAGCAACCTGTCAGAGCAGATGGGAAGTGGAAGCGAGGCGCGTCATCATCAAAACAAGAGTGAAAAGATGGAGTGATGCACAGCAGCAACCATAGGAGTGGGAGCACCACCCAAAATCATCAATTAGGGCTAGATATAGGGTTAGGGCAGCTAGCACCACCCAATAACATCAATTAGGGCTAGGTATAGGGTTAGGGTAACTAGGATTCTAGAGCTAGGGTTTCTACTCCACTTGTAACTCGATGAACGAGTGGGAGTGATGAAATGAGTGTTACGTTCATCCAAGTTAAAGTGGACAGTAACAGACTCTGTTAATCAAATTCATTGGAACATTCCAGAAATAGAAGGTTCTGGTTAGAACAGGTGAAGCAAATAGGATTTATATCAACAGGTAGTTGAGCCTAGTATCTTTTGTACATGTAGTGTATTTGGAGCGAGTATAGCTCAGACAGATATAGCAATACATCATACATTGATCAAGGTATTCTCATCAGGCGTAGGAATTACAATGGCTAGTATTCCGTAAGATGTAACAGTTTAGCATAGCAATAAAATTTTCACTGAATTGCAGAGTTGATTTCTCACATAGATACATGTGCAATTAATTCAGTTTGCATCACTAAGAAATGATTTCTAATAACTTTTCATACATTTTTTAAACAATTAGTGCCGATATGAATTCCATTTAATCGGATATTGGCCAATGAAAATATGAAAATATAGGCAATTGGCCGATTGATTTTACAAAAGACCGGCTCTTGCCGATGTAAATTGGAAAAAATCCGACCCTTCGTAGCAACTACCGGCAATTAGCCACTAAGGCTTCAAAAACTTCCCGAACTCTGATTTGGACATCATAAGTTAAGGACATCAGGTAGTGATTCGAATTCAAATTAGACTCATGCAGACGAGGAGAATGCACCAGAATTTTGCAGCTGTGATTGGCAACTTCGAAACTGATATGGAGTAGGCAGTCGATTGATTTGGATCCAACTCACAAGTATGTGGAAGTAATGGAAATCTAGAAGTGTGTCCAACAATAACATTTTAACAGTAACTGGTCGATTTCCTACTTGCAGCAAGTGGTGAGATCACTTGTGGACTCCAGTAGGTCGACGTGCGCCAGACCTAGCACCTCCATACAGTCAAGAATAAGTGTTAAGAAATAGTGCAATATAGATCAGTTGAAAAGACATAGAGCACCTTGAAACAGATTCAAAGTAAGGTCGGGCTGCAAACTCAAACACCAAACTGATTCATGCGGAAATCTTGGATGATGCAGCTGCAAGTATCAAGCTCTAGTAATTACTAACGCTGAACTAGTCCTTATAGACTGCTTTGCATCTTATAGCTTACAAAAAAATCTTATCGCAATCAAGGATACATGGAAATACGCATGGGTTGATTTCCTGTTCACGCAACAGATGAGGAGGTACCACTGGCGGTGGTGGCTGACGTGCAACTCTGCTGGCTTGAAGAAAATCTCAATGTCGGCTGATGTAATCATCCAAATTGTGTCAAGTATCGCGTTAGGACGCACAGGTTCAACGAAGGTGGATGTTGAAACTGTTTCTCAGAAATCCTCTCGATGTTAGCAATTACATTTTGGCATGCAATTATGGGCTAAATCATCAAACCGCATGCAATGAAATGATGAATGTCTTGGTACTTTGGTCGGAGTGAACCTGGTGGAGGTGTTGGGAAGTATTTCTGCTGCCACTGAGGATCTGCAACAACAGCCTTGTCTCTCTGTTGAACTGCAGGTTGCCGCTGAGAATCCTCTGCTGATAACGAATTTGTCGTCCATGTCTGCTTCTGTGGTTGGATTCTTGCAGGACGACCTCTGTTGGGTTGAAAGAGTATAGGTGAGGACTTTCCAAGGTTGAGACCACCAGGCTGATGAAGATGATTTGTCCGGTGAAGTACATTGAATGCCATCAACATTTTCTAATGAAGGAGACTATAATATTATAGATTCAATGTCTCGAACATTGTGGTTATGCTTACGACTGTAGTCCATACCAAAGAACGTGCTATAGCCCAGAGTTCAGCTTCATTGCCCAGAGCGACTACTAGAAGCTGGGCAAAATGTGTGAAATGCTGTCAATCGATTGGAACTATAACCACTCTGCCGGAGATCATAGAAATGATTCAGTATTTAAGAGATGAATCAGATCTGTTGCAGGTGAGCTTTCATCTCTAGATGATCAAAGAAAATTGATATATAGTTCACTTGCATATAACTTTACTCCTATGGTTGCACCTTCTGCGTGCAAATTGTTTACGTCTAAAAACCATGTTTGCCAAATTAAAGTTTGAGCATTGCTTTAAACTTGCAGGTAGTAGTAGCACAGAAGTCGGTAATTACTGTTGGCCATACAAATGGGACCTAATTCCATGGCCCTTCTCCAGGATACGACATTTGACATTTCGTTGATAATGAGCAGCATTATGAGTTGTACAATGCCCATTGTAATGTACGCTGTGCAGTGACTTGATCAAATGCGTTTGACATCAGCCTGCAAGAAAGGAGAAGCCCCATGAATGAGTTTCCATTCGAGATGCAACATAATTTCCTTCTCATCCTATGCTGGAGGTCAGTACTCGTGGCTTTTCACAAACTGATCTCTTACAACCTTCTCATAATTGCATCCATTCTTATGAAACAGCAAGGTAATGATTATCACTAATATAAGCTGCTCATATGAACATCACTAGTCAAAGCTGACACATGCCATATGGATGGTTTCTATTTAATAAACATAAGCCTGAACCTAATTAAGTACCGTGATGTCACCAACGAAAAAGCACAATCATATATTCCGAAGTTTGTTTCTCTGACGCCGACTAATCTACAATTTCTTATGTCGACGACGAAGGGAAACTTGATCTGGACAACACTTGAATGAACTTCTTTCCTATTCTCAGATCAAAGCTCAGCAATATGGAAAGTATTTTAATTACAATTCATGAACTTGTTTTTGCATCAAAAACAAGGAAACAAAAAGGAGTAATTACGAATCATGGACCCTTGTTTTCACGAACCAAAAAGCACATTCACACATTCCTTTGCTTCTCTGACGTCTACGTGGGAATTGTAGCGATGTAAAATGCTTTAATCATAGAAGAAGAATGTGGACTTATACTTGGTACTGAAAGTGGAATGCTATACAAGAAAACTAGCATCTTCAAGTGATTGATCTTTTCGATGCAATGAAAGCTGGAGTAAGGGAAGCAATATACTTAAACAACATGGGTAATCCAGAAATGTAAGCTACACCAACAAGTTGTGCTCTCATACAGAAGGCATCGCCAGCCGCAGCTTCCAGGTCTCTATAAACTTGCGATCCATCGTACTAACAAAAGTTGAAGGATTCCAGCTCTACGAACGAGTTCCCGCAATTGAAAAAGCAGAGCAAAGATGTTGGACGACGACCTATTGACATGAATCACCTGGAAAGGAAAATTCTTTTGCAGCGACTCTAATCCAGAAGCTTAATTTACATGGATAATTCACAAAATTAAGTTACAACAACTTGTGCTGCCCATTATACAGCCATCCCAAGCCGTAGCTTCTAAATTTCAAGAAACATACACTAGGCAGGAAGACAAAGCTTGCGAACCTTAAAAGAAAAAGAAAAAAAAAGGATCGATTCAGATCTGCGAAAAAGCTCTTGGAATTGCAAAAGCAAAACGATGGTGGACAACAACCATGACATGACTCATCTGGAGAACCAACTTGTACTTCTGCAGCAGTAACTTTGATCGCGGAGGCTTGTCGACAATGAGCGAAGAGAGGGGAGGTGGAGGATTATGTATCCATGTGTCTTTGAAGAATGTCTGTCTCGGTTGCTCGCATTGCATCTCGGGGAGTGGTGTATCAATTCGACTAATTAACCCTCCGGAAACTTTCGGAAAAGTGAAGGATCCCACACCTCGATTACTGAGATTGCATCTCGAGGCTGATTCGGTTGGCAGGTGATGAAGGAATTCTCTCTGAGGGTAGGATTTTCGTGTTGCGTACTGTACAAGAGATTCGACCCTCCCAAAAGGCGCTGCATCTACTGCTCGCTCTGAGGGAGGGCCTGCCAATATGCTACTAAGTAGTATAGGTTCTATGCTTCACGAGTACATGTGTGTCAAGAAGAAACATCAGAGAGGATGATTTGAACTAGCGGTTGAACTGATACGAGTTACTTGAAACTTAATCCTGTGTTTATACAGATCATGTCTACCATCGGCTTCAAAGACTTCACGATGCAGAAACTGGGCATCCTGGGTCATCAAGAAGAACACCAAAATGCAACTACGTCAACAGATCAATTGAAGGGCCCCTGAACGACCAACACGTCAGTCCCCTTGCATTGTAATTGACAAAGTGAAGCTCCGAACTGCATCACGGAACGACGATGGTCATCATGTGCTCCTGAATGTTTCGCCTGTCTCGCCAAACTCATGGAAGTATTAAAAGAAGTATGACTTAATTATAAATTCGTGGTGCCAGGTAATTTCTCAGAGATTTGGCACTCTGCGTTTGTGAATTCAAGCAGCCCTACTACAGCCGCTTGAAATGAGGATTGTAATTTAGTAAAGAGTGCAATTCATGCTTCATGACCCATCCCAGGAAAATTAGACGGGATTCATGAGTCCAATGCCAGAGTAAATTTTGATAATTGAAGACTATTTGGTGGTAATTAGGTTCCCTGACATGAAACCGAGAATATCAGTGGGGTTCAAGTTCTGAGCAGGGAGAATCATTTGGAATAATGTCAAGGCCGAAATTGAGCTCAATATTGTATAAAGCTCAATGGCACATGATGGATTTGCATTGGTTACACCATAGCCTTAGTATTTGTATATGCACAGTGCAAAATACCTGGACATATAGCCTTTTGTCCAGATTTGACCAAAGTATATGTTCACAACACAACTAAACAATGCATCTGCAGGTGTTGTGGTAAACACAAGTCTTGAATAGTGATGAGTTCCTTGCTAAATAGAATTGACATCTACATTATTGCTAGCTAAAAAAGTACTTGAGATACATAACATTATTCAACTCCTATCAACTGCTTCATTCTAATAATATGCAGTGACAGTGCTTCACCTAAATCTCATTCGATTTTCAGGAATCTACTTACTGACAAACATCCATAAAGCATCATTCTAGCACTTTACATGACATATGCTTGGCCCCACCCAACTTGGTCACTCATCTGAATAATGTTATGAGTGTCAAAGTTGAGTATTTATGTGACAAAATTAATGTCAACATGAGTATGTAGTAGGTAACTTGTTGGTAAATTTGAGCTTGTGGGAACACAGGTTAAATAACACAAAGTGATCTCTACCATAATGGTAAGTTACCTTCAACATAATGCTCAATCATGGGGATATTGATTCACAACACGTACCGGGGGAGGAGAGTACGTAATAACTTGTCCTTACCAAGTTAGTTAATAATTCATTTCAATCAATGGGTCCCGCTAAACTAAATTTGGGTCTTTGATTCCAAGAGTTTGTTCAACTATAACAAAAAAAAAATTGGACATCTGATGTTTCTCAATGTTTTCACTCCCGTTCCCCAAGCTTCATCCCTCCATCCTACTAGGTGTCGCAACCCTTGCTAGCGCCCCTTAACTATCTTGACCATTGGTCAATTCTAGCAAGAATCACTATATTTGTTAATTTGGGACTTTTTCAGCATTTTGAGACAGTTACAAATATAAGAACATGGATAAAATCACACAGATATTGGAGAATGTTGTAAGATGCAAATATTTTGAAGCGGGTGTTCATATCAAGAACCCAATTAAGAACTCATATCAAGATGGTTTAGGTAGGACGACCCAAACATTAGACCATGTTGTTGTGGTTCATATATTAATTTGAGACAAGAGAAAGCCTCAAATTAACGAATATAGTGATAAGAGTCAGGATCGTTAACCCTTTGCATTCCACCATGCTAACAATTACTGTACGTTAAGGGCAGGTTCGGCACAAAATAATTCTAAAAATAGATGCCGAAAATTTTGGAAAATTATTGGCATTTTTTGCCGAATATAAAATTAATTATTTTTCAAAATTGCCAAAAAGTAAGAAATTTTTACTTCTCACTAGAGTTTTACTTACAATGGAAGCATATGTGAATTTTGAAAGAGAGAAGGTGCTCCTTTTGTAATCAAGCTCACTTACATTAGTCCACAAAGAATATGGGTTAAGAAGTAGCAAGACTCTAGGTGAGGCTTTTCAAATGTGTTGTACACAAATTTTTGGAGTCCAATTGAGCATAGAAGATGAAGTTTTATAGAATTTTGTCCAACTAACAAAAGTTGAGAAATCAATCCTTCTTCCACCTCCAACAAGTTTTGTGTCAAAATAAGTCTTTATGCAAAAGATATGGACAAAACATTGCAGCCGTGTAAAGATCAAAAAATTAAAATGCGTTCATAACAGTTTTTCGGAGCTCATTTGTGCATAGAAGATCAACTTTTTTGGAATTTTGTTGGTCTAAGAAGAGTTTAGAAATCAAGTAATATTTCACCTCCAAGAAATTTTATGTCATTTGAAGACTCTATGCAAAAGTTATGCGTGTTATAAAAATGAAGCCTAACTCGGTGCTTCACCTCAAAGTTTACATATCCCATATGCATTGTTGAACACAACTCCACTCTACTTGCATAAAGCACAGAGCATTCTCAACTCTTCACTCACATCTTACTTGTCATTGAATGCAAGAGAGATGTACAAGATATAAGCTTAAATAGAAAATTAAAAATGAATTTAGGTTGAATTTTTAAAAATTAAAAGAGAAAATTGCCAAAAATATGAATATACTATTTTTAGGTGCCGAACCTACTTTTTGAACTTTAATTAATTATTTGGCTAACATGTGTTGAAGCTGCCCTTAACGTATGGTAGCTCCCCATACCGTGGACCTCTTCGCTCATAGGTGGAGGACCAACCCTCCTACACTTGCATTGGTGACTTTCCCCTTAGTCGGTAGCTAATAATTAGATGTGGACTTCCATCCATGGAAGTCCAATCTTTAGTTGATCATCATGTTGCCAGAGCAACACTACAACAACTTGAACCATACTAGGCAACTATGCTCCCACGTTGGGCCAACGCTCGTGAAGGCGGTGATGTTTGGCCTTATGTAGGTTTGGTTGGCCACACCACCTCACCCATATAAGCCTCTAGGACTTTGGGCAAGGATCCTACCCCACCATCAAGAAACCTTTTGTTGGCTTTGTCTGTAGGACAGAGACTATGCATCAACTTCTTCGTTTCAAGAGCAAATTTTCTAACCACTTTGTGTTCACACTTGGACGTTACTTGTTCTTGTTATTTTTGGTCCATTTTATTTAATGTGGATGTTAACTATAGTTTATATATATATATAAGTGCTACCTAAAATACATTGAAAGAAATTTAGTCAACTATAGTTATTTCGGCAGTTCTTGATTATTTATTTAAAAAGTTTCGGGTGATAAATGAGTAGCTTCAATCCTTGACCCGTATTTGAGAAGAAGGTGCACAAAATCCAAGAAAGGTTTGGTATAGTGAATAGCCATGGATTGGCATGAGCAAAGTAATTAGCTACAATTATAGTCTTTCATAGAAAAGGACAGAGCCTCACGGTTCTACCGTTTTCTTGTTTCTCTCCCAAGGGTTGGGGCCAAGTAGACATTTTCCCTTAGCCGCTGCGGCTAGAAGTCCCTAGCAGCTTTAGACCATCATAACTTCTTCCTCTGGTCTTTGATGCTATCCAGCCACCACTCTATCGACATCTACTCTTTATGTAGATGCCGATGGACCCCTCACTTGTCTCATTCAGGCAAGTATTAAGGAAGTTATGGCTGTTCAAACCTTGGCAGTCCCGGGCGCCACTCCCAGGTCACTGCTGTCCCGGGACAGTGCCCCACTCAAATTGCCATATCTCCTAAATCACACCTCTGATTGAGGTGTTCTTGAACATTCTAGAATCCCGACGCCATAAGCTACTCATAACTCATGGCCTTATCCTCGTGACTCTTAGTCTATGTGGGTGTGAGGCATTCCCAACGTCTGGGGCCCTCACCCACACTAGAATCACTTGGGCCCTCTCACCAATGGCACCACAAGTCCCGGGTGTCACTCCAGGGTCCCCCTTGTGCCCATGGTGTTTTGGGCACTCATCATGGAGAGGTGCGCGATAGTTGGTGTCACCATATTTTACACATGCAATGGTAACTTAACAATGATGATATTAAGCTTACCTTCATTTTGGTAAATTTAAGATGAGCTATTGTTTAGGATACCAATGTATGTGAACCAATATTGGTTTGATATATAAGTGAATGCATAGTATCAATAATCAACACCAATAAATGGTATCAACAAACCTATTGGTGGGTATCAAAATTGTAATAGGTGCCCGTCAAACATTGATATTTGGTGGATATCCTAAGGGGAGAGATTCTCTTTATATCCTAGTTATTATTTGGGTATAGTACCATTTTGAACCATATTGATACTAGGACAATTTCACCTAGGCATGAAGATCCTTGCATGGCATATGAACCTAAATGATAAAGAAAACTAAAATACCGTCAAATGCCATCACAACATTATTCAACTACATGGTTGTGTTCAATTTAATATTTAGCATTTGACATGGGCCTCCGCTACCTTACTTTCATGAGAAAAAACTTAGAATACAAAAAGAACCTAACGTTGGTACGAATAGTAAGAATATTGTGAATAATAGTGTGGGTACTTCCGGTGATAGTGCTATTATGAATAATACTTTTAGTGAATAATACCAGGGCGAACAATGATTCTTGTTAATAATGCTGGGAATATAACTCCACGCAAATTGCCAAGTGTCAGCGTGAATGTATGAATAATAAACATATATTCTTTCTTTATTCGGGGCCCACATGATATAATTGACATATTCGAGGACCATGGAACCGACCCATATGGCTAAATAATGTTATGATACCCAATGAAGGTATCAAAATATGTGAAATCCTCCTCATAATTACCTGAATGGTAAGAAGAAGAAAAGAATACCAGGCCAACACTGGTGGGAACCATCCCTGAGATAAACTTAATGCAGCCACATGTATGAGAGAACTTTTGGAGGATATGGATGACGAACTGCGGGAGAAATAATTCATTCATCCTCCTCGACTTGGTTGTCAAACACAACGGCACATGATCCAAGTGGATGAATCCCTTGATCAACGTTTGCTTGTTTGGTTTCCCTCCAATACTCTCATCCTTCAAACACGACAATCAGATGTCTTCAACTACAGCTTCTATGAGAGGATGCCAATTAATCCAAGCACACAACGGAGACTAAATTCAAGGGATTGCAAACCCAAAAAATCTTGAGAGCTGGTTGAAGGTATGTGTGCAGATTCTAAGCTGAAATCAACCTACAATTGTGTCTGAACAACGACAACCTTCTAAATTTCAGGCTGACAAAAGTCCAGAGTTCAATCTGGGAAGTTTTTCGGTTGGAGTTTGTGTCCACTTTTGGTCGACTTCAAGGATACTGCTTGCATGATTGTAGACATGGAATTCTTTGTGCTTTTGGGTGGCCACGTGTGGGTAGGGTTTGTAGGGTTTGTTTGTTTGGGGTAGTCCGAAGCGAAATGAAAAAGTTGAGAGAGCAGCTTCGCAACAAACGTCGGCGATTCAATTGCATTGGCATTTTGTGTCTAAGTGAGAAACTTACTGAAAGTTCTGGTTATGTGGGAAATTGGAAAATTCTAGGAGCGCAAGTGTTGGGGGTTTTTTAAAAACAAGGGAAGCAGAGAGCAAAGACTTTTAGAAGGCTTGAAGAACTTAGATTGCGGAGCCAGGCACGCAACAACAGGCTCACGGATTTCATAAGAGAAGCAACCCTCACTTGCTCACCGTTGTCGCTCACAGCGGATTCTCCTCTCCCTTCGCCATTTTGCCACCGCCGACACCACCTCATCCAAGTAAGCCTCTGCAACAAATCATTCATGTTATGCCTGCTTCTGGAATTGGCTTCATTCAAGGGTGATTGCGCGCAAATGCATCCCGTGTTAGGGTTTTCATAAACGTGAGCAGACAATTTACGAGGTCCCTTAGATCAAGATCGTAAGGAAGGCTATGGACTTTAAGATGGACGGAGAGTCTTTTGTTATCTTGTATGGACACAGGGATTGCCGATGAAATCATTCCTTTCGAGACTTCGGAGAGTAATCCCCTTCTACATCATTGAGGTGCCTCGAGTGGTATAGAAAGAGGCCCTATGAGGATTAGGATTAGGGTTGAAAGACAGAGGGTTTAGCATCAGAATTGACTGAAGTATTGCTGCTCTTGGGGAGAAAAACAATTACATTGCCTTGAAAAGGAGAATGTTTGGCAAATTCCTAATGTGCTCTCTGAGTTTCTGACCCCAAGGAAAATATATCAATTTTTGTCATGATCATGACTAAGGTTTAACCTGAGTACTCAAAATTTCTCCTCCATTGCTGTGTAGGCTAACTTTGGCAGCGCTTTTGAAAGATTGCTTTCAATTTGTTGAGGTTAAACTTGTTGAGGTTTTTATGTGCTGCATACTTTTGAAGGAGCTTTACTTAACAGATAGAGAACATAGACTGTTGAAAAGGGGCTAAAGACTTGAAGAGATTTATTCACATGTTTTTGCTAGATAAGCCTCAAAACTATGTAGTCACAAAATTTGTGCATTCATGTGCTATTTATCGTGTCGTGGGCAACAAAGGTTTTTGGAGTGGAGATAGTGCACAGGCGAGTGTTTGATTTGTGGCCATACATTTGAAGTAGTTGGATGACTTGAGTAGCATAGACTCAATTCTCTGTATCTTATAATGAAGTCTCCAGTTAACTAGGCAATGGGCATAATCTTACAACCTTCAGCTGTAGTTCTGGGTGTCCCAATGTGAGCAAAATTGGTTGCATCTTTGGATCAATTGACTTTCTTATGTGCATTCTAGAAGCTTGAAATTATCATCCCTTTTGTGCCTTATTATACTAATGTATGGTTTATTGATCATGTGAATAGAGTTTATGTTGTTTTTGACATGGTTTGCAGCTCCTGATTCAGATTTATGGAAAGAGCTGAAGGAAGAAGTTGGATGCGCATATTTAGTGAAATTTAAAAGAAGAGTGATGTCATTGAGGGAGTTGAGGGAGTCTTTAAAGACATGCTCTGGGCACACCCAAGTCCAAGCTCACCAAACCCTAGCCCCGTCCGCAGTTGCAACAGGTCGGAAGCCGCCAAAGACGAGCCTGAGGGAGCAGGTAGCATCATTGGAGCACCTTCTGTCAAATTCCAATCCGGGAATAAAGAGGCCAACAGATGGCGAATACGGTGAGGAGGAAGAGGAGGTGCACCATGTCAAGCGCAAAAGAGTGGAAGTCCTTGAATCAGCTCGGCCAAAAGAGGAGGAAGAGGATGTGCACCATGTCAAGCGCAAAAGAGTGGAAGTCCTTGAATCAGCTCGGCCAAAAGAGGAGGAAGAGGATGTGCACCATGTCAAGCGCAAAAGAGTGGAAGTCCTTGAATCAGCTCGGCCAAAAGAGGAGGAAGAAGGTGATGGACGTTTGTGTGACAGTGAGGCTGGGTTATTTATCCAGTCGGAGAGAGAGGGTCCCTATGAGCCATTAGTGTTGTGGCCACTCCCTGGAGAAGGCTCCTCAAGTGGCGTCGATGCAGCCCGAATTGTGCAGGTCCCTGCGTCCATTAATTCTCGACTCCTTCCGCACCAGCGTGATGGTGTGAAGTTTTTGTACAATCTGTACAGAGAAGATCGAGGCGGCATCCTTGGAGACGACATGTATGTTATTTACTGTCTCTTGTTCCATTTCTCACCCACATTAATAGGCTCAAGTATTAGTGTACCTTTGATGGAATTTTTGGGCACCAGGTGACAGTAACAGTTCTTGTTGGGTGTTCACAGGGGTCTTGGAAAGACAATCCAGACAATCGCATTAATTGCAGCACTTTTGCAAAGAAATGATGAGATTTTGTGCCATGGGAAAGTTACAGCTGCTGCTCATTCAGAAGGGGTAATGCTGCTCAAAAAAGTTTTTCTTATTCTTTGTCCAACTTCGGTAATCCAGAATTGGGAGCACGAGTTTCAAGCATGGGGGAATTTCAAGATAGGAATTTTTCATGGTGCGAACCGAGACACTGTTTTATCCAAAATCGAAGCCAATCATTTGGAGGTGCTTGCTCTACTCCTTGAATCTATCTGTAATCTTTTATGTATATTGTTGTCAAGAACTTGTATGGTCTTTTATCTTGATTTTCTTGAAATGACATCTGGGTTTTTGATGGAAACAGGTGGTGCTCACAAGTCATGATATGTTCCGGATGAATGTGACAACTCTATGTGCATTTGATTGGGAGTGCGTTATCGTAGATGAAGCTCATCGACTAAAAAATGAAAGATCTCAACTCTACAAGGCCTGTGTAAAATTACGTACAAAGCGTCGGTATGGGTTAACAGGTACTATAATGCAAAATAAATATATTGAGTTGTTCAATGTTTTTGATTGGGCTTCTCCCAACAGCTTGGGTCCACGTGAACACTTTCTCGAGTATTACGGGGAGCCTCTTAAGCAAGGACAACGTATCAGTGCACCTGAACGGTTTGTGCGAATCGCCCAGGAGCGCAAGCAACATCTGGTGCAAATCCTCTTAAACTCATCATTTATTTATTTCCATTTATATTTGAGTTAGAACTATCTCAATTTGCATATATGGCAGCATTAAAGGTGAAACATTCGCATATTGAGTAACTCTTTGTCTATGGATTCTAGTGTAGTAAATTTTGCAATACCCTTGCAGGTGAAGGTTCTCAGCCAGCATCTCCTTCGCAGAACAAAGCAAGAAACAATTGGGCATCTTATGCGAGGGAAAGCAGATAATGTGGTATTTTGTAAAATGAGTGATGTGCAGATTCGTGTTTATAGACGCCTTCTTCAAAGCCCAGATTTTCAGCTTCTAATTAGTAAAGATAAGCCATGTAGTTGTGGGAGTCACTTAACAAGGGTGGAATGTTGCCACCATACTGCTCCTGATGGTGTCATCTGGTCCTATTTGCATCGCGAAAATCCTGATGGGTGTGAATGGTGCCCTTTCTGCATCGTCCTTCCATGCTTGACAAAATTGCAACAGGTTGGTTTCTCAAACTGACATTACTGATGTTTTTGGAAAAGAAAAAAAAAATGTCTCAGTAGAGCTTGATCAATTTTCAAGCTCTCAAAGTGAGAGTACAAGGGGAAAAAAATTGAAAGGTACTTAACAAAGGAGAATTCATGACAAGCCACAGAATGCCTGAAAGGATTTTGGTTTGGGGCCCACAAAACAAGACCTTGGACTCATGATATTTCCTTAGCTTAGGATTTTGACATAGATTGTCAAAAATGATCAAGAGCTTGTCCCAGTTGTTAAAATGGGATCCATGAAGGTAAAAATCAAGTGTGGGAAGCCTGATAAAAGTTCAAGCTCTCGAATCAAGTCTAACGTGGATTTTACAGAACAATTGTGACTAAGAGGCTCCATTCTTCAAGCTCACAATCTGTCTAATGTGAAGGGGGCCCTATGTTGATCACCTAGCCTATTCCTTTGTGCCAGTAGTGGAACCTCAATGAATTTTTCCTGACATTGAATGTTACTGTGGCCTGCAGGTGAGTAACCATCTAGAGCTCATCAAACCCAGTAGCAAGGATGACCCAGAAAAACAGAAAAAGGATGAAGAGTTTGCTTCAGCTGCTTTGGGTGAGGACGCAGTATTAGTGGGTGGTCTGCAGCAGGATGAGAGCTTTATGGGATTGAGTAATGCTCAGCACTGTGGCAAAATGCGGGCTTTGGAGAACCTGCTGGCAACTTGGCTAACTAAAGGCGACAAAGTTCTTCTGTTCAGCTACTCTGTCAAGTGGGTGGCCCACTCTGACCTCCATACAATAGACATGATATATTTGTCACTCGTTTCAAAATGTGCATTGTGGATGCTTAGATAGATGTCCTCTATGTTTATTTCCTCTCAAAACTGTTTTTATAATGAAAGAGAGTGTAAGGTTAGGTTTTGGAGCTGTTATAGTTGACAGTCCAATTGTTTAGGCTGATTAATTCATTCCTTTGGAGTTCTTTTTGGTGTATAAACTTGCAATATTCTGACCATGGTGCTGGTTCAGGATGCTGGATATATTAGAAAGGTTTATGATCCGGAAAGGCTACAGCTTCTGTCGGCTCGATGGATCTACACCAATGGGTTCACGACAGACACTTGTGGACGAGTTTAATAACAGCCCTAGCAAACAGGTGAAGGTTCTTATATGGTTAGATTAGTGAAGGCTGGTTTTCAAAAATTTATATCCATTTCAAAGGAGCACATAGGAAATTGGATACTACAAGTGCTGTCTACATGTTTAAGCATATTTTGTAGGTTTTAGGTTTTAGAATTACATGTCTTATTGAATTGTTGAATAAGGAGTAATGTATTGATTGGCTGATTTAAAATGAAGCTTAGTTGTACTGTGTTGTTTGGATTCAGGTTTTCTTGATATCAACTCGTGCTGGTGGACTTGGACTGAATTTAGTTAGTGCGAATAGAGTGGTCATATTTGATCCCAACTGGAATCCTGCTCAGGATTTGCAAGCACAGGATCGGTCGTTCCGATTCGGGCAACGGCGTCATGTTACTGTATATCGGTTACTTGCGGCAGGATCCATAGAGGAGCTTGTTTATTCTAGGCAAATTTACAAACAACAATTGTTCAATATTGGGGTAAATGGAACATTTGAGAAGCGTTACTTCGAAGGTGTTCAGGTACGAGGAATTCTTGAGTTGAGCTTTTGTGTTACTTGCCAACTGTAGATTTCTGAAAAGAATATGGAACTGTCACATTAAAGTGTTCAGTGTATTGATATGCTGCAGCTTGACCATTTGGAGTGTGGATGAAATTGTGCAGGATTCAAAGTTCCATAAGGGTGAGCTTTTCGGAATTAGCAATCTATTTAAGGATCTTCTAGAGAAGGTGTTTACAAGTGAAATAATTGAAAATTATGATGAAAGAGTGGCAATTATAAATCAGAAAGGCACAATTCCCAATACTTCAAAACTCAAAATCCTCGAAGAACAGATCGTTGGACATCCTGAAGAACTGTGGGGAGGGAATACCCATGGCCTGGTTGAACAAAATGGTCCAAGAGGTCAGATTGTACCAACCCCTGCAGACAGTATCAAAAATGACAGCGAAACTTCTGCAACACAGGAGTGGCGGTCTGAAAGTGATGCGGAAGACTTTGACGAAATTCGAAGTGATTCTGAAGAGCAATACAAAAACTTGCTGAAAGATTCAGGTAATTATTTCTATGAATATGCCCATCACATGTATGTTCTGATTGTTGAATGCTGATTGCATGCCTCCTCAAGGTTTGCAGTTCTGCACATAGGTTATTGATTTTGTTGGAACAAAATTTCAACTGCAAAAACCTTTTGTGTTCACTTGAAGCTTGAAGGTTTGTTGTAAGCTGAACTAAAGAATCTTTCAGACTGTTCTTCCATCCAAGATTCAACTTGAAGATGAAGCAACAATAGTCCTCTGTTTTTGTTGTGTGTGGTTGTTGAGAAGAAAGGTCTCAAGTGAATCAACTGCAGGTGTGGTTTATGCTCATCGGAATGAGGAGGTAGTGAATGTTGTTGCCAGTTTGAGAGTATCGAAAAGCAACAGAGATGGCACGGAGTCCATCCCACTTGAGCATAAAATGGAAAGGAAAGCGACAGGTTTCAATAGTTCCTCCATTGGACAAAGAAACTCAACATTGAAGGCTACAATTGTGAAAGAATCACAATCACCCAAAAAATCTTCACCCATGGAGGTCCCACCAATTGAAGAATGTGAGAGAGGTGAAACTAGTGCTGCTCAAAGAAAAACCGCGCATGAGGAAGATGTAGCCGAATCCGAGGAAATGGATGAAAATACGAAATGGCTTTTTTCTGCAGTTGGATTATTTCCAACACGACTGATGCAAGACCATGGCTTGTTGGTAGCCCCTCATCAGAAATGAAGTCACCTCAAAATGCAATGATGGCGTAGGATCCATTGTTGTCTTAGGTGGTTATAGTTTGTAAATTTTGTAGCTGACTTTGCGCCTTCTGACACTAAATATGTAGATTTAAAGCTTGTGCTCAGCTATGACAGTGCACAAATGAGTTGCTTGTATCTATATCACAGAGAAATGATTTGTATCATAATAGGTGTAGATTGCAGGCAGTCAGTTTGACATACTGTATTCTGCTTTGCAGTGGTCCTCAATTAGGCTTGGCCTGGTTATATGCTGAAATTCCTGAATGTACATTACATGAAATTACTTTGCCCAGGTTTCGAACTGCTTATATCAGGTGTATATTACAGGAATTTACTTTGCTCATGTTTCGAAGTGCATGCAAAGGGTACTTCGTGAATGGCAAATAATTTGCTATTTCTGCCTACTATATTGTAAGGAGTGGGGAGTCGAGAGTAGCCACATGTATTGTTTACATGTGATTTCTGTAAATGCAAGTTTTGATCAGGACAGAAAATGTGCTTAATCTAAAGACTCGTAAGATCTCCCATAAGATCTGGTGAAGAACTCTTGTTAGCAGCACTGCAATTCTTAGATTAATGTACTAGCTGTTAGGACAATACCCTCAGATTCCCTCAGTAGCCTTAGATGCTAGGCTAATTACTACAGATCCAGGGTCTAGGCGGCTGATTAAGGCTAAGTGCTACTAGATTAGGCTGACACAGTTCCCGAGGTAACTAAGCTTCGGTTGTCATTAAGAACAGTGGCATGCACATGCAGATATATAAATATAGCCCATACCTTCATATGGGCGAGAGCTAGTCCTATCTATAAGGTAGAAATACCATAACCCGTGAAAATAAGGTGGTTCGCATTAAGATCTGGTCTGACAGTCATGAGATAATTTTCCAAGATAGACGAGAAGGATTCATGAAGAATGCAAGTTGTTTCATATTTTTCTGCCCTGTACAAAAATTGCTACAATTTTTCAAAGTGGAAAGTTGTCCAACCCCCTACTCGTTCACTAGATTCTCCCTACACTGAACACGGTAATCCGCATTTTCATACAGAAGATCGCCTAAATCGGTTACCTCATGAGTACATTAATACTTGACTCCCATTGGCTACACTAAGTGTACACGCATTGAAGTTGATGCCGAGCCATGATCCGTTTTAGAAATGGCACTTCACCATTATGACAGCGGTCTAGTACACGGCTAGAGGGTGGTTAACGGGTTATGGTATTTCTACCTTACACTGTTCATCTCTTTCTTTTCGAAGCTCTCAACATGTTATTAGCACGAGTACTCTCTCGAGCTCCTTTCTTCCGCTTGCTCTCGATTTGCAGCTCCTTCGCTTACTCTCGGTCAACAGTTTTTCCTCACTCTCAGCATGCAGCTCTCTCGTTTGCTCTCATCCCACAGTTCACTCACTCACTCTCGGTATGCAGCTCTCTAGTTTACTCTTAATCTGCAGCTCTTTAGTCTACTCTAATTAAGTCTGCAGCTCTCTAGTCTGTTCTCGGTCTGCAGCTCTCCGGCTTGCTCTTGGACTACAGCATCTCTCGCTTGACCTAGGCATACAGATCTCTCGCTTACTATCGACCTAAACATCTATCTTGCTCTCAATCCGCAACACTATATCTCTCACTCTTAGTCTGCAGTTTTCTCACTTACCTGCAACCTCTCACTTATTTTTCTGTCTGCAACTCCATGCTCACTCAAGCATCAGAAACTACGGCAGTATCCGAGTTGCACAGAGTAACTGAGTTACCTCTCTCGATCCCTCTCCTTCCCTCTCTGCATCGTACCTGTCATTCTAATCAGGGATCTGATATCACACCCAGATTATTCCATCACCGCAGCTCCTCATAGTATAGTACAGTGCATAGCAGCAAATCACTTGGCATTTAAACTTCAGAGTTCTGATAAGGTCTGGTACAGTAGCCTTAGTATAATAGTAGCACTTATCTTTCAGTCACGGCATGACATCTTCTCACACAAAGTATAGTCCAGTCACGATGTCTACACTCAATAAGTTTAAAGAGTCACGCCTCCAACCTCTTAGTTTTGACGCACTAGCACCTGATCGTAGCAATTTTTTAGAATGGAATAATGATGCTAAGACATTTTCTGCTGCGGAGGAACTTGTCAATGTTCTTGACGCTGAAACTGCTACAGAGTTACCACCAATTTGCAACTGGCAGGCTCTCCTCCTCATCCTCCGCCGACACCTTGATACTTCCTCATAGCAGCAATATATCCACATTGATGACCCTGCAGAGCTATGGAATCAATAGCAGGCCCCATTCCACCACAAACACACAATTGTTTTTATACAAGCGTGCAATGATTGGTCAATTTACGCAACCTGGGCTTTCTTGATTTTCTCTCATTCAATTTCGAGCTGTATCGAATCACTGTTCACCTCCGTCCTTATGAAGATCGCATCACCAATGACGAGTTGATCGATAAGATACTCTCTACTTTTTTTTTGGCTATTACTATTCTTTCCCAACAATACTTTAACATGAACTTCAAGAAACATTTCCAACTAATGTCTCACCTTCTGTTGGCAGAAAACATCAACAGTTATTAATTAGGAATGCTGAAGCATGCCTTGCCTGCGAGGTGCATACCACATCATCTGAAATTCATGCAACTGAGGCACCAAAATGACCTCCCCGCCGCAGCTTCAAACGTAAACAACTTCTCAAACTCTCCATGTATGCTCATCGGGAGACATCCCACAAGCCTCCCCCATACCATTCATCTTCTCAAATAGGTATATGCCACAAGTGCGGCCGCAAGGAACATTTCGCCAAAGCATATAGGGCCCCACCATATCTTGTTATGATGTATAAAGAACTTCATAAATTGCAGGTTAAACAAAAAGAAACTTATATTTCGATGTTCCTTCCTTTTCTGAACTAGATACGGTGAATTATATGGTCTTTAATGATGCCACCCCGACAAGTGCCAATATTGCCTTGCTAGATAGTGCCTTCACGCCCACTATTCTCCATGATCAGAATTTTTTTATATTTTCAAACAATAATATGTCATGGAAAAATTGTGATATTATCACAATTAATGAAAGTCAAAACATACAATTTGGACAGGGCCGGGTAACAATAATATTGCCCGAGGGATTTCCTCTCATATGTGAAAGAGCTATGTGCGCTACTACTGCCCCCCAAAGCTTGATCAACTACATGGATTTAAGGGCTCATAATGTACACATTTCTACTATAGTAGAGAAAGGTTAAGAGACATTAGAGCTTAGGCAGGGACAAAATTACCTCGCCACTGCATCAACAAGAGCCAATGGCTTGTATAAAATCGTCATAAATTCAAAGACAATTGGTCAGATTCCCGCCAAAAGCAAAGAGGGCCACTTCCTGAATTGCCACATTCCACAAGAGAATTGCGAAGAGGATTGTTCCCTATACAACTACATTTTTTACCAAAAAAAAAAATGAGGAAGAAGGTGAAACCCTATAAAACCGCATTTCAGAAAGAAAAGACAAAGAGGTTCGCGACATGGGGTTAGCCAAGCCCACCGGGGTAGAAGTTCTGCGGTGAAGGCACGTTGGGGTGGAAGTCCCACGATGAAAAACAACTCATCTAATGACAAAATTGAATTTCTACTTGAATACCCAAACTCCATTCGAACTAATTTCTGGCCGATGACCGAATAACTTTTATCTTTGAATCTTTGGTTGTCAAATTTGGGCACCCACAACCAAACCCCATGGACACACCATCGGTCCCCATCGCCAGCAAGGCATTTATCTAGGTTTTGATTCACCTAGTAGCATTCGCTATCTTATTTCCGAGGCTGGTAGCATTCTCAAAGTCTGATTTGCAAATTCAGTGAAACTAATTTTCCTAAAATACCTTCTAGTTCTCCTTTCCCACAACTTGCATTTATTGCCTTGGAAACCCTTACAATCAACCCTGCTCCCTGAACATCCCTTGCCGAAACCGAAATTAAAAAACTTTTCCACCTTAAGACACTCGCTAAAAACATTCTAGACGATTTTTCGACCGTATCATACACAATGTCATTCTCGGAACGGGAAATTCCCTTCCCTCAAAACATCGAAAACTTCCCACCGTCGCACTAGCTACTAATATCTTATCCGTTTCTCCTCACGAAAACCCCGAACCAACCTCTCTTGTTGAAGTGAAAGCCACTCCTACTTGGCCTCTATGGCATGACGTCCTAGAGGCTGAATACGCTTCTCTTTGCAAACACCAAATATTCAGTCACTTATCCATCACCCTCCCTAAACCACCAATTGGTTGCAAATTGATTTTCAGTAAAAAAACGCAACGAACAAGATAATGTCATCAGGTACAAGGTACGTCTCGTTGCTTAAGGTTTCTCTCAACGCTTAGGTATCGATTTTGATCAGATTTATTCTCATGTCATGGATACCACTTCCTTTTGCTATTTGCTTGTCCTCATTGTTCTATTTTTCCTCCTCGATGTCATCACAACCTATCTATACGGAACTTTGGACACATATCTCTACATTATCCTACCTCTTGATTTTCTTTCGGCCATTCGCCCAGCCAAACCCGGCAAACACACTGGCCTCAAATACAAAAATCCCTATATGGGCTCAAGCAGGCTGGCCGCATGTGGTACCATCACCTATGAGACTTTTTGATCTCCAAAGGCTCTACCCATAACATTACCCTCCCTTGGATATTTACCCTCTACAAACCTACAGGTTTTGTCATTGTCGTCATCTATAACGACGACTTAAACATCATCAGGACAACTTCAGCTTGCAAACATACTGAACACATACTAACTGCTATGTTTGATATGAAGCTCCTTGGCAGAACTACCTTTTGCCTTGGTCTGCAGATTCAACACCTATTTGATGGCTGTTTGTTACTTCATCAAGAAGCCTACCTTCAGAAGCTGCTGAAGACTTTCCAGATAGACAAGACTCATCCTCTATCACCTCTGATGATTGGTAAGAGTTGCACGCACGTATCAACCTTGCGAGGAGGAGGAGGAGGAGGAGGTGATCAACAAAGCATATTACCTCGCAACAGCTGGTGCATTGATATATCTGGCTATTCATACATGACCTGATATCTCATTTGCCACAAGCATACTAGCAACGCACAGCCAGAAATCTACGATAAGACACTGGAATGGAGTTAAACATCTCATGCGATACTTGAGAGGGATAGAAGATTTGGAATTCCATTTTAGGAAAACTGATGCAACAAAAATCATTGGATATGCAAATTCAAGCTTCAAGACAAACGAGACAACTGGGAAATTTCAAACATGATACATATTCCTAAAGAATGGAGAACCCATTTCGTGGAAACCAATTAAGCAAACAATGACAACAACTTTCACCAACCATGCTGAGTTACTAGCCCTACATGAAGCCTCAAGGGAAGTTGTTTGGTTGAGAACGATGGAAAAAGTCTTAGTTGAGCAATGTAAGATTGAACTAGCACTAAACCAACAATCATCTACAAAGACAATGTTGCCTACATCAACTAGATGACATCATGTTTTATTGAAGCAAGTAGGATCAAGTATATTAGTCCACACATATTCAGTTTTACCCAAGATTTAACTGAATCTGGTGAAATAGATGTTAGGAAGATAAAGACATCTCATAACATTGCTTATATGCTAACTAAAGCATTACCAACATATAAGCATAAGAAGTTAGTCCATGGTGCTGGCATGAGATCCTTACACAAATGAGTCCCTTCTTAAGATTATACTATTTTCTTAATCAAGATTTTTCCCAAGTGATTTTCATTGATGTAAATTTTTAAACGAGGTAATCCTAGGTCAAGGAGGAGTGCTAGGACAACGATCCTCAGATTCCCTCAGTAGCCTTAGATGCTAGGCTAATTACTGCAGATCCAAGGTCTAGGCAGTTGATTAAGGCTAGGTGTCGCTAGATTAGGCTGACACAGTTCCCGAGGTAACTAAGCCACGGTTATCATTAAGAATAGTGGCATGCACATCAGATGGCCGGGGATTCGTGGCACTCAAGTAAAATCATCCGGATAAGCTCATTCATCTCATTGGATGAGATCAACCCCTTTAGAATGACCCTTGTGGTGTCAACTCCTTGTTTCGAGGTGACTGAAAATACTTAATCTTCGTATCTAAAACCATCCCAACCTAATTTAAAGGGTGTTAGTAAATACAAAGTTTAGTTCATCTAAAAATGAGTGTCTAGTATAGAGCAAGTGGGTGCACCATGTGTTGGCAACCCATTATTATTACAGTCCACCCTCTATAAACGTTACCCAAGTAGGGCACTCATACATGTATTTAATAACCCATCTGCGACGGAAGGGTATTTATCATGGGGCTATTTATGTAAGAAATTGGAATTCTTTACACCCTATCAGTACAGATAAATCTAAATTTTGTCATTTTAGATGACCCTATTTGTATTTATAAAGTCGCAAGTGAATTGGTTTCTAGTACCCTATGTTCCTTATAATTTTTATGTTTGACCCCATGAATGACGAATCATAGGACTCTTGAAAGTTTGTAGTGAAAATTCAATAAACCATGTCTAGACTGAAGACATCAAACAATGTACCAAAACATAAAAACTTGAAGCATTATTAGGACCTCCTATTGTTCCAAAACATACATCAAACAATGTTCAAATCAAACAAACTTGAAGCAAGCAACCCTAGGCAAAAATCAAAGATACAACGCACAAAGCAAAGAACACCAAAACCCTCGTCATCCAAATTTTTCATTCGGGAATTTGGATTGAAAATGGATAGTTTTTCATCCATTGACCACCATAAAATGCATTGTATACCTCTGCCTCAATATTTTTTTCTCTACCTACTATTTCCAACCCTATTTTAGATTAAAAGAATTAGATAAATTGATGCATTATATGGTACCCTTATTTTTTTATACACACAACTTTGTAATTGAAGAGGTGCTTCATTATATCGAAGAATTGTATAAATTTTCTCACAAATGAATAAAAAATACCCTACATTCTTTCTCACATGGTTTAATAAATTTTCGCGAGTGCCCTACCCGGGAAATGTTAGGCTCTGGAGTAAAATTTTCCTAACAGTTATAGTGAGTTAACATTGTGACAGTTATAAAGGGAGATTTTTGAATGCTTAACAAATATAAATTCATTACAATTATGGAGAGAGAGTTTTGCAAAATTATCATATATAAAATATGTGTATCAAATCAATCTTTTATTTCTATGAAACAAAATAAGAATCAATAGTCCTTTGGATTGATTCTGAAGCATTTACAATCTTCAAATGCTTTTCAATTTCCAACATCATACTAGCTGACTTTGTAGTGTCATTGGACCTTTGCTCCATGTATGTTTGGAGAGTCAGTACACATGACTGGACCTCACTAAACTTAACAATTGGTTTAACCTCTATTTGCTCTTCGCCTTCTTCATCTGAATTGGGAGAATTCGAATCATCACATCCTATCACATCCCACACCTCATCCTTTGTGATCTCCATTGAATTGTTGAGATCAAAATTGAACTCGTAGGCTACATACTCACCAACTTCCATATTTGAAACTTGGATGTCACTAGTAATCAATGAAAGTTTCTCAAGTAGGGTTGTTAACTCCTGCAATTCCTCAGCATGGCTCCAAGTTGTCCTCACATTCAAATCAGGTAGAATAAGAAGTCCAGCATGCCTCCAACAGTGATATATGGTTGAAGAAGTAACTTTCACCCTCCAAGCACATTCCAACATCTTCATGGCTTGATAAACATCAATCTCAGGGTCCTCATTGTTCATGAAGCAATCCAGTCTGTGCTCAACAAACATTTTGCGATATTGTGCTTTGAATGAGTTAATCACACATGCATCCATGGGTTGTAGGTAGCTAGTGGTATTTGGAGGTAGGAACTCCACAGTGATAATGTGTAATTGAGATTCAATAGTACTGCACTGATGACCTGAAAAATTATCCACCAACAATAAAACCTTGTCCTTTCCTGTAAGGCGCATTCTCCTCTCAAAATCCAATAAGAACTTTTCAAACAATATAGTGGTCATCCAAGCTTTGCTATTGGAATTCCAAAGAATGCCAAGGTTATCTGGATTTGAGATATTCCTCCTTGTAAATGCACGAGGACGAGCATACTTATGAATAACAAATGGAGGAAGTTTAGTGCTACCATCGGCATTTGTTGTCAAAGCAATTGTTATTCTTTCTTTCTGCAACTTCTTCCCAGACAATCGCTTTGTGGCAAGCGTACGGTTTGGTTCTAACCTTCACATAATTAGCAGAACACATTCACTTGCAACTCTTTCATTAACTTAACCACTAAACAAGTCTTGTAACCGTATTTTGCAACCTTTTGCATTCAATAGTCTACAAGTGACAAAATAAAAGATACAAAGCGAAACAATGATTCAAACCTGTAAAATAATCCAGTTTCATCCATGTTGAATACATTGCTAGGGTTGTAGGTTGCAATCTTGTCTTTGATCTCTTGAATTCTAACCTTTGTCTCTTCTGCATTATCTGCAGAGGCCGCTTCACCATGACGCACGAAACCCTTGATTCCATGGCGCTTCTTGAACCCGGCTACCCATCCCTTTGAGAAGTGATGCTCTTTGCTCCTTGGTGCTCTAGGAAGACGAGCATAAAATCTCTTTGCAATGCTACAAAGAACATCATCTGAAATAGTTGGTGATTTCTCTTCCATAAGAGAGAACCAAGCAAATGTAGCCCGCTCAACTGCAGGTGAGAGAACCTTACGTGCTCTCATTGAATTAGGTTTACCAGTAACCCTACCCAAATACAAAGCTTTGTTTTTCAAAAGCCTTGAAATTGTCATCTCACTCACATATGTGCTAAACTTCTCATTTGCCCAAAGTGTGAGAGACCAGTTTGAAATAGGAACACTTGCACACGGGTAGATCACTCCATTGTCAAGTTGAACACCACGTGCGACCAAAAAAAATCTTCTTTTGGTAAGTTGCACCACCAAAATGGGTCAAAATTTTATCAATTTTTTTTCATGAGTAGATATACACAGTACCTATGACATAGTCAAAAGTGGTAACTAAATTTGATGATTTGTTTTTTTTCATAAAACATACCATTTCTAACTAGAATGACACAAAATTGAACTAAAAAATTTACTAAAAAAAATAAAGATGACTAAAAATTTCAAAAAAATATACAAAAGATACTATCAATGGTTATGTATATGTAGAAAACATATCATACATTTTAAAATTATATTTGGCATGTAATATAGGGGTAGCAAACTTTGTCCGCACGTGGTGTCAACTTGACAATGAAGTGACCTCCCCGTGCACTTGCATGATACATGATAATCTCTCTTCTTTGAGCATTTGTAAACTGGCCTCCCATCTTAACAGACTATCCTCAACACAAAATGAAAATGAAACCTATTTGTGCTAAACTTAACAAAGATTCTTTGCCTCCATTACTTAACCTAACATGTGTCCTCGCTCTCACTCCACAGTCCAACAGTCCAATGCTCAAGCCGCTCCAGATGTTCCAAATCCTCACACCTTCAAAACCTTCCAAACCCTTACACCTTCAAGACCTTCCAAACCCTCACAACCTCAAGACCTTCTAAACCCTCATACGGTACCCTCCATCGTAATGGATGTCATCACACAGTATTGGATGTATTTCGTAGGTTAACATTTATAAGTGGCAAATTAACAAAGAGGGGAGTAAATTATTGTTAACATTTAACATAGTTAACATTCTAGTTAGCAATATGAGGGGAGTACGATTTTGTTAACAAATTTAATGAGTTAACGTTTATAAGTATAACATTTATCGAGGGTGGATTGTAGTTGGGATATTTTTAAGAGCAAGTGGGTGTATCATGGGTTGCCAACCCATGACTACTCGTGTGGTTATTTTTAAGAAATTAGCATGTCATTTTATTAAGCCATTTAAGGCTCTTTGCCCTCTCACCCTCTCATCTTTGTGTGAACTGTTCTTCTCCAACCTCCCGGGTTCTTCTCTTCCCTCTTCATTATTTCTCCTACACTCTCACCTTTGTCATATTCTCTCTCACATCACTCACCTTGTATTAATTTTTGTAAGGTATTGTTTAGTGTCTCTTAGCAATTGCAAAGTTGAAGTTTAGGGAGTAAACGATTTTTTTTTAAATCTTGCAACTTGCACTTGTTTTTGTGAAATCAATTCTTTGTGAATAAAATGTTGTGCATTTATTTAGAATAGATGCTTCTTGTAGTAGACTTTGGGAGTACTGGTGCGGAATTCAAATGGTAGCTGTCAACATATAACCAGTTGGACTTGGAAACACTAGAATCTTGAGTGAATATGCCCAAAAATCTTCCCGGACACTAATTAGTCATGTTTTGGAGCAGAGCGAAGATAGATGGGTCCATTGACGATCGATTGCATCTACTGATATTGTCAATGTATGTCGAAATCTTCCCAGACACTCATCAATCCTGTCTTGGACCAGAGCTAAGGTAGATGGGTCCATTGATGATCGATTGCATCTACTGATATTATCTAGCACCAAATCCAATTATTTATCTGTTCAAAGATTAGTTTCCAATCCAAAGTCGCGAATACCATAGCCTCTCCCAATTCCCGTGTATCTTCGCTAGCTCTCTGTAAAGTCTTCGATCGAGATATTGTCTCTACTTCCTTCTAATTGGCTTCCAGGAATAAACTAACCCAACATGAATTAACTTTGCAATATGTACCAACTTTGGTTTGAAATTACGTACTAGATTGTAAGTTTGATTGTTGTACACCATTTTGTATTGAGCAAGAAGAAAAATAGCCCAGATTGTGAGTTGCAGTGCTGGTTCCAGTCTTCTCGAGTACGATTCCCATTTCTAAGAGATTTTTTAGCAAGTGCTTTGGCCAACTCAAATTTGGAGGTTGTGAAGAATTTAATTGAAATTTTGTGTTTTTGAAATATTTAAACGAAAAGACATGTTTTGTGATTTTGCCTTGCTTTGATTCTTACTTTGAGGAAAATACTGCTTAAGAGTTTGACGAAAGTTTGTGCTTTGAGAAAAATACTACTTATACATTTAAGGGTTTTTTTTTTTTTCTTACGTCACTTGTTCAAATATTTAGACTGCGGTGTGTTTTAAGATATGTTATAGTTGAACAACTAAAGAAGTCTAATGTTTTTTTAAATGAATAATTTTTTAAAAACTTCAACTTGTTATTTCTCAAACTTAACTGGTTTTTTTTATAACTAACGGTTAGTTTAACCTATTTATTGACTAGATGTTATTTCTTTGGAATTTTTGTGTAGAATTATGGCATTTATTTCAATTATCATATCTACGGTAATCACATAAATTCGCATGGCTTTTAACACTAAACCGATTCCTCCAACAATAGTGAACATTGCATTTTCGGACTGTACCATTGCAACAACGGTGAAAGGTCATTCGTAAGATAATGTTTTAACCATCTTTGCTATTTTTTTAATAGCAAAAATGATTTTTTGTGTATTTTTTTGTACTACCCTATCCCGTGTATTGTTTGTTATAATCTATTAAAGTGAAAAATCGCCATATCTTATCTTAAATTTCATTTCTTTTGTACATATTTCACCCATTCATTTGAGTTTGACTTCATCATCAATTCTTATTGAAGCAACGGGAGAGAATAATGCAACGAATGAAAAAGAAGAAGCAAATTACATCCCAATAGACGAAGATGGAGCCTCCGAGGGTTTGCCGCATTTATAGTAAAATGAGCTCTCCGCCGACGGGATTGTTCAAATGGATGTACATTAGGCTATTCGAGGAAAAGGCGCCCGAAACAAAATTTCATTGTCTTTAGGTGGAATGCAAAAGTAATTACTTAAGTAAATAAAAATAAAAAATTAATAAAAAAATTAATGCTCATTATTTTGTTGATGTCGAAGGAGATGGCAAAGGAGGAAGACCGCGAATGGCGGGTCCAACGAGAACGCATTCAACTACGGTAGAGCAGAATCGAAGGAAAAATCTCTGCGTTTTATTCAATCTAGTTGTTTGGCTAAAACGACAAGATGCGAAGGCCAAATCAAAATGGACCATCGCCACCGAGCGACAATATGTTTCGTGATGCAGCTGAAAATCCTTTGCCAGACAAATTGCCCCCCCTCGTCTTATTTTCATCCGGTCAATTAAAATCAATTTTGACTTTACTAAATTACGTTATGTTATTTTTTATCCTGCCACTTGGACAGCCTTCAAGCGAAGCAAATCAGTTCGGAACCGGATAGCAAAATCAAGATTGCCATATATATTTGCGTTTGCATCCGTGTTTTCCAGCGAACGATATGAATTGGAAAAATATGAAAATATCCGTGACCTTGTTTTTTATGAGCTCGCGGACTATAATATCATAGCGCATGTTTATAAAAAATGGAGTTTTTTTAAAATTTTAAGATTTTTCTTCATCATTATATTAAGTTGAGAACCCGTCTTCGCACATCTTCTTCGAGCATTCATACCCTCAAAGCTAAGCGGGACGTGACATTAGCTCGGAAAATATAATTCCGAACAAGCAATGATGACATTGATTGGAGGGCAACAAGTCCTGAGAATAACGATGAAACTGATTTAGAGGACGAAGAAGAAGAATAAGTAACACTAAGAAATTAGTATTCGTTTTATTTTTATTTTTATTTTTATTTTTTATTTTTATAAAAATTTGTTGAACACATGGATAAGGTATCGTACACAATAATCATACGGTTGAGGTTTTTTAAAATAGGTTATAATCAAAATCCATTTATTTTCGTAGTATACCTAAAGTTTTACAAAAGTTAGCTCCATCCGAGCTTTTTGATGGATTCATCGAATTTTTGTTACCGGATGATTTTACTTGAGTGCCACGAATCCCCGGCTAGTGCATATACATAAATACAACCCATACCTTCATATGGGCGAGAGCTAATCCTATCTACACATTGTTCATCTTTCTTTTCGAAGCTCTCCACACTAGCGAAGTACCCATGTCGCGGCCAGTGTTGGACTGGATTGTCTTATATTACACTAGTCTGGTAAGAGTATAATGGATTCTAGAAATTGGTTCAAGTATGGAATTTGTAGAGGATCTTGGTATGATATTAATATTCCACTTTTGGATCTAGTTAGGTGTGTGATTGAGTATGGTATGTGGTATTTTAGCATTTAGTACTCGAGAAATATATGCGATATATAGTCTCGTAGGAATTATGGCTATTCTACTGCAGATATGCAAATGTCCACTATTGATGCCAAAACCAGCACTTTTTGGTGGGAAGTAGAGTGTTGCACATAGAAAGGCAAGTTATCGACAAACTTATCAACATTTCTGGTAAACTGGTTGACTGTATACAACTGAAAGTACTCACCTGTCTAACATAAGACATAAAGTATAGGTGAATATCCAGAGTGGAGTGCGGAGTGGAATTTAAGGGTACTACCCAAGGGTAGGAGTCCAAGGGCAATGTCCAAAAATTTCACATTGCACGACATGATGTGCATTCTCCTGCGTAAAAACAATTGGAATTCTTCTGGAAAAGTGTGCATTATCTGGGCTAGAATAGGCATAGTGGATTATGACTGCCCCTACCCTTCTCTGCCAAGAACCTTACGCTCTATAACGAGCGTAAATTAACCAAGGGAAGACATTCAAATTTGTTTATGAGTATTTTGGACACGCCTAGGAACTGATATAAAAATAGATCAATCCACATGTTCGAAGTGACATATGCAATGCCAAGAGAAAAAGTTACTCCATCATCCTCAATGGCGTTTGTGTCATCGAGTTCATCATCCTCAGCTTTACCTCATCTCTTGAGTTCAATTTGTTGCAAGAAAGAACAAGTCCAGATCTGAAAGTAATGTACACTAGAAGACTGAAGCAGATGCACTCGATGCGTGCAGCCTTGTACATTCAGCTCAGTTTTTGCCTTGTAATTGTTTCAGATACTTCTCCCTTTTCAGAACTCAATTAGGAACCACTTGAATCCGACTGGCATCCTCGGTTTCATGTCAGAAACTCGATGATGTAGCACCAAATAGTCTTCAATTATCAGAATTCAATCTGGTATCGAACTCATGAATGAGTTCATCTCTCTGAATCCCGTCTAATTTTCCTGACACGGATCATAAAGCATGAATTGCAATCTTACTAAATTATGTATAATCTTTGTTTCAAGCGGCTGTAGTAGGGCTGAATAAATTCACAAACGCAGAGTGCCGAATCCCTGAGAAACAACCTAGCAACACGAATTTACAATTCATGTCTTTTTAATACATGATGACTTTGACAAGCGGTCGACAAGTACCTGAGCATCCTCCGATCGAGATGCATCCCCACCAAATGAGATTGGCCAAACATTCACAACCACATGATGACCATCGTCGTCCCTTGATGCAGTTCGGAGCTTCTCTTTGTCAATTAAAATAATGCAAGAAGATGCCCGACTTGTTGGTAGTTCAGGAACCCTTCAATTCTGTTGATGTGATCGCATTCTGGTGTTCTTCCCTAATGGCCCAGGATGCCTGGTTTCACCGTGAAGTCTTTGTAGCCGGTGGGAGACATCATCTGTATATACACAAGATTCACTTTCGAGCAAATCATATAAGTTCAACCGCTAATTCAAACATCATCGTCTCTAGATGTTACTTCTTGACACACGTGTACATGTACTCGTGAAGGATAGGACCTACACTACTTAGTAGCATACTGGCAGACCTTCCCTCAGTCCGAGCTGTAGATGCAGCGCATTTTGGTAAGGTCAAAGCTCTTGTGCAGTACGCAACACGAAAATCCTACGTTAGAGAGAATTCCTTTGCCGACGAACTCAAGAAACCTTCGAGATGCAATCGGAGCAATCGACATGTGGGATACTTCATTTCTCCGACATTTTCCGGAGGGTTAATTAGTCGAATCGGGGAACCACTCCCCGAGATGCAATACGAGCAACCGAGATGGACCATGAGTTCACATTCTTCACAGACACATGGATATGTAATCCTCCACTTCCCCTCTCTTCGCTCACTGTCGACAAGCCTTCGCGAGCAGAGTTACTGCTGCAGAAGTACAAGCTGGTTCTCCAGGTGAGTCATGTCATTGTCATCGTCTGCCATCGTTTTCGCTTTTGCAATTTCAGGAGCTTATTCGCAGATCTGGGTCAGTCCTTCACTTTTCTTTTGTACGATCGCCGGCCCTGCCTAGTGTATGTTCTAAAAACTAAGAAGCTAGTTTATGCGGCTTGGGATGTCTGTATATTGGGCAACACAAGCTGTCGTAACTTAGTTTTGTGATTTATCCATGTAGTTTAAGCTTTTGGCATCAGAGTCGTTGCCAAAGAGTTTGCCTTTCCAGGCGATTCATGTCAATTTAGACATGGAGAATTGAGATGATAAAAGCATGGACTGAAGCGTAGGGGGAGATGGTAGTGGCAGTGATGTTGCGTAATTGGCATGAGGCTTGCCCATTCAGTTGATCATAGACAAAAATCGATGGGCCAGCAATGCTGTGATGTGATTCAAAAGCTGCAGATATGGAACTTGTAGAGGCAGTCATGATAATATAATCATGCGGATTAAGATGATTGCCACAATTTTGATAGCACAGCAATACACATGACAGCGAGAGATACCATAATCCATAGGGGCCATGAATGGGCATAGGCAATATATATTGACGCCGACCGACTTCCTCTACGAATCCAGTAGAATTGTGCGAAAATGATGCATACACAACTTCATCCAGAAATTCAAATACATTACAAAAGGTCTCATGTACGTTAAAACCTCTGACTTTCCAGTAGTGACATCACATGCCGAGATGGCTATCTATTCCCCTTCAACTTCTACCATGTATCGTTTCCACACCGCTTGAGAGCTTCAAAACCCTTCGTTAAAACTGGATTCCGGCACACGTGAACATGAAATGGAGCGCCATCTACGATACCCTAGCTGATTGCACAGTCAGTTAATTAACTCCAGTGGCTCGACAGTTGAGAGAGAGTTGAGCTCGGTGATCGGCGACCGCTGCAACCGGCAGAAGCTTAACGCTAAGCTTATGGGATTGAGATGGGAAGGGTAACATTAGGGAGGGGAGGGACACCAATGCAGGCTGGGACGGGGGGTAGGGCACCCTTCACGCTGGGCGGCAACGCATCGCCCACGACTGGGGGAACGGCGACGCAGGGTGGCAAAGTAACAGCCGACGTGGGAGGGATGATGTCAATATTGATGGGGGGCAGAGCAAGGGTCGTCGACGGCCCGGGTGACCCAAGCACGGTCAGGTTTAGGGCTGCTGCCCCTGCTCCTTTCGCTAGGTCGCCGGGAGTGTTGTGCAGATCCCCAGTAATTTTGGGGGTCAAGGTCACACCCCCCAAAATGCGTTTGAAGATGTCCCCTCCGCGAAGCTCCCGCGCAGTCGCCCCGGAGCTGCATAACACAAGCACAACCACGCACAATGCTGCGGCGGCAGCGGCTGACTGATGCGTCATCTTCATGTTGACAAACACAAAACTCTCTAGTTGTAGCTGCACTATGTGGGCAGCCAATTAGCAGGCCGAGGTTGAGGGCCACCGATCGGTGTCACTCTTGCAGGGCAGCTGATCAGTTGTCTTGGGAAAGCAAGTGATCATATGGCTGGGCTCGAGTGTCGACTGATGAGTGAGGAATGGCTCCCCGCCAGGTTAATATATACTGGCTGCTCCACCCTGCTGCCAGCAGATGTGGAGGACAAGTGTTGCGAGCTCCTGTTTTCAAGCTGTTTTTCTCGTCTTGGTGGGAATCATTTTGGTTGGAAGCTTGTTGATCAGGTGAGAGTAACATGGTTGCCAAATAAAGTGCACAGAAACGGCTTTAATTCTGATGCTGCAACCTGAATTCGCTCACACTGTCTCAGAATATTCGGGGAGCAGCTCATCGGCAAAACCGCAGGGGCTTGAGGTTCATCACTTTCTGTCCCAATATCTATAATTTTGGTAGATGTACAACTCTCATCAGGAGTACCATATGTATGCATCAGTCCTACATACAGGACAGAGATGATGCACTTGAGGGCTAATTTTGGTTTACTCAATTTCATCAGAGGAGGTAGAAGGAGGAGCTGCAAATTCGGAAAATAAGTGAGGCATGCAGCACTGTTCGTGAGTCTCGGTGATCCTGGTAAGGTATTTCAAGTTTTCGGAGTTCAATTCTATGCAAGCCGGTCTTGCAGATCCGAGCTTCGTCACTGAGCTGCTTGTGCGCTTGGAACTAAAGCAGGGGAGGCCACTCTCCCCTTTAGAACAACAATTTATGGTTTCTAAATCACTTCTACTAAGGGCCACTTCACACGCAAGACTGAAGGTCCGTGACCATTGCAAGTATTCAATAATTCTTCTAGTTTGACAGCATCTTTTCAGGTTACAACAAATTTATTGAAGAATATGGATGCACATATGACAACATTAGTGGAGATGTTGTAGTTACTCATGTCAGATTCAATATTCATATCTCGAAAACACCAATATGCAATAAGAATCCTCCCTTTCCTCTCAAGATTATCATTCGTGTTATTCTTTCCTTCCTCACCAATGTAAAATTTACAAAAAGAATGAGAAAATAATAATGAAGATATATAACAAGTGGTATAGGGTGGGCCCTCTTTTTCCACCAATAGAATATGCAATGGTCTTTCAACATGGTCCATTCTCACTTCACACTATGCTTGAGGACCTGTGACTACACAAAATGACTATCCCAACACCCATGGTACATTGTTTGGAGGAAGGTCAAGGGCCCTCACCATTACATGGTCATGGCCCTTGGCTCGTGTGTGAAGTGGCCCTAATGCTTCTAGCGCATTGAAGCTTTGTTTTTTTACAAGACGGAGCAACTGCATGCTTGATAGGAGGACAGTGAGAGCCAGACAGTGAGAGCCAGACAAGAACCACGAAATACCAATTGTGTCTGTGAGTAATTGAAAAGTTTGCTTTTAATCAGGTTATTCTTTAACTAAATTGTGCTTCAGGCTACTATATATATTATGAGAAACTTATAAAAAATCATACTATCATTTCTTTGAATATTTTATAAAGTAATTTGCTTGCAACATGAAACCAGCCCCAAAACAGTGCTTCCTAAAAATGTTTTAGCAAGTCCACTACAGTTTCGTGAGAGTTGCCACCTCAGGCTTCAAACATCGTCTGCAGGTGTTGATTGATTGTGATCAAAAGTTTTGATAATTGTTTGGAAATCCTGCACAAATTCGTTGATGTTTCACACTTGGCAGTCTGTTTGACCCAAATAAATGTGATTCCATGGCATTTGCTCTGGAAAACACCACTTCAGATCATTATTTACTACCAGAGGTGTCTTATCTAGTTAGATTGCTATAGATAGATTATACATGTACATAAGATTTTGCGCGTACCCGTGAATAGATTGCTAAGGGCCAAGAGCCTTGACCATGAAATTGTGAGAGCCCAAAAGAAAGTGTACAAATGCCGTATAAGACACCTCCGAATCATGTTCATGGTCACAAACTCCCAAGTGTAGTGTGAAGTCACATGTGATGGGGCCTCAACCAAATGCTATTCCAATGAATTTTTATTCATGCATGTCTTCACACATGATAAAATAGAATAAATCAATGATTGTGAGTATTCGGAGTGCCATGGTCTCCTGGTTTTGTGTTTGACCTACCTCCAAGAGGTGGTTTTTGTGAATAGTCCAAGTGACCATGAAACATGATCCATTGGATGCCATGTAGGAATCCATGTAGACTTTACGTCCATCTTGCATTCACATACTCCCTCAGGCATAGTGTGAAGCGAACTTGGACCGGCTCTGCCTTTTCCACCGATGAGAGTGCTTGAAAGTGGCGGAAACTCTACAGTGTCATGTCAGATGCAGCCGCTCGGCAGTCGTTACACACGTCCTGCTTATACAGCTACAGTTTCTGACGAGTCTGGATTACCAAAAGTTCTGGTTATGCAGTAGACTTGAGTGTCCTACACTGGGATTAGCTTCTTGTACTTCATCTATGAGAGACTCACCTTCCACGAGGAGCCTGGGATCTACATGCATAAACGTTCCAAGCTATGTCCGGGAAGAACCGGCGGTTAGTTACAGATGAACCAGTTGAAGTCGGAGACTTCAGGAGAATTGCCGATCATTTTTGAGGAACCTATGGAATATACCTCAAATGAATGGAGCAAAACCGGGAGATGCTAACATGTAACCGGCTGGATTTAGGATCACTAGGATCTTGACCTCAACTCAGGTTGAAAGAAAGTGGACTCTTTTTTTTCTTTTCTTTTCTTTTCTTTTTTGAGACAAAAGGCCAAAATGCAATGCCTGTGAATTAAAGAGGAGTCAACTAGTTGGGTGCCTTTATAACCAAGGTCTCAGACTGCTAACAATGAATTTTTTCCCATTTGATTCCATTTGCACTCATATATAAATATGTAGATATAGCTTCATTCAGAGTATTCTTTACAGCTCTTGGTGTCATATTTCTCGGCTTTCATCGAACAGCTTCATATCAGAATACTTCTCTGCTATTCTGATTCCCCTCCATCTCCTCGCTTCAGTAATTATCAAGTGTCTGAGAATCTGACAAGTTGCTTCGAAGGCAAAGTGAGCTAATGTAAGGTATTTGGGCCTTAAATGGGCATTTTTCTCCCTGCACCCACTTCTTGTAGGATATAGAATGCACAATTAATGCAGTACGACTAGCAAATCCAAATCATGTCCATAGTCAATTTCATCATATTTTCTAGAGGTCATATGAATATTTTAATTAGAATTTATGCATGAATTTGGGACAATTCCAACCACCAATATGACATACACTAGATCACAAAACTACACAAATACGGTCGTCGGCAAACATGAAGACTATTCATTGTCAAAGAGAACATATTTCCAAGTTCTTGTATGGTCATATAGGTCCCGCCAATTATGTTGACTATTGCATTTAGCATGGTAAATTATTTTGAAACACATATTTAGTCCAATCTCTTTCTTAGCGCATGTGGTTTTGACATTAGTTCTTAGATCCACTTCCAACCATTCATCACTCAAATATAGGTGTCCAGTGAAGACGAGGCACCAAATTAGGCACGTCCACCTTAGAGCAACCCCACACTCCAAAATAACATCATAACTATAATCAACGAAGAGGGGAGCTTCATTATGTGATTTAAAACTTTTTAAATGAATAGTCTGACAACTACACATGAGAATCCTCTGCTAATACCCATAATCTACACATTGACTGGCATGGGACTGCCTTTTGTATTCTATTACTGAAGATTACAAATTAGATGACATGCTCTGAGAAAATATAATAAACAAATCATTGGGTTTTGATTGGTATCCAGTGAGAGGCAAAGTTCAAGTATCGAGAATATATTATCTTGTGAGGACCAGAATGTCAATATGCTTAACACAATGGGAGCTGTCTTCACCGTCTACTGATTCAATTTGAGTGTGGGATTTCGATTTCCTAGTAAGGACCACACCTATAAGAATTAAATTGCTTAGACTTGATTGTATTTCCATGGCCTAAACCCTCATCTTGTCCTTTCCCATCTATATCAGGATTCACAGGATGGAGCTCCAATCTTCACCTTTTCATATCAACTCTATAAAGTCGTTTGATTTACGGGGGAAATAAACCCCCCGAAATATTAATATTAAAAAAAAGTCTGAGAGTTTACAGAAAACTGCTCTTCATTGAATTTACAGTCTCAAATGGAGTTAGAAGACACAGCAATTTTTTGAATATTAGTTGTCTCTTGCATTCCCACCTTTCCGAGTCTCAACGCTCAAACTTTCCAAGATGCTCCATGAGAATGCCCGGCTCTTTGGCATATTGCATAATATTAGAATTCACAGGTACCGCATATTTATACTTCACATAGAGAAAGACACGGACTCATACCACGTACAGGTGTGCCTTTGTCTGTCTAATAGGTGTTCAACTGCGGATGTGGCTGTCCAAATAAAAGGAAATGAAACACGATGGAGGACTCTACCGTAAGAGTGCTCCCTGGTTGGACACACTAATTATTTTGGAACTCTTGCCACGTGTTGTATTCACAGTGGTCAAGGCCATGTTGGAACCTATGTGGGAATTTGGTTCATGGCACTCTACATGTTGAACCAAACATCACTCTATGGTGGTAATCAATAAGGTCAAGGCATCCATAGTCGATCAAGTCCACTTAACTGTTCACTACTGTCGTGTAATGCCGACATGGATGAGGTCTATATTTTTTAGGCAAATAAAGGTAAGGTTTATTCTATGTGGTGGCAGTTTGTCAATTATTCCCCTCATAAGAGTTTGAACAACTATCATAGCCAAGCATTAGCGTTTAGATGAGCAGTTATGGGTTAACCTATAGGTGGACTATGTGTTACCCTAACTTTACCGCTTCAAAGTTTGTAGCAATTACCATATTCATGGAAACAATTTATATTATATTATATTATATTTGTTGCATTCTCTTTAGAGTTTTTTCTCTTTGCAAGAAAAATATAACCCCTTTATTATTCCTCCTAAACATATGCAAACTCTCTTATTTTATTGGTTATAAATGCCTCAACCTTAGTTATGTATGGACCTTTGTGATGCACACATGGTCTATTGTGGGCAGTTTCAATTCCACAATGGCCAATGTAAGGTAGACCAACCCCATTCCCATTACCCGTACACAATTTTGCATAAGTTTAGTACAAATTTGATATTGGAGCACGGGGAGGACACTCCATTGTCAAGTTGAACACCACGTGTGAACAAGGTTTGCTACCCTTATATTATATGCCATAGATAAGTAGCATACACTTCACACATGCTCAAGTGATAATAAGGTAGGTGACACTAATAGACCAATGACACTAAATACCATAAACAACATATTGGAATACATGTTGCCAACCAACTTGTATAATGAGAACAACCAATCTATAAGGGTCTAGAGTGAGAATGTAGATTTACCAAGCACTTGTCTAGAACCATCATGTTGTTTGGGGCCATATTTTCTACTTGTAGTAGGATAGCTTTCATACCATATCATTACTAAGCAACTACATGATGCTCTCTTTCCAAAGAAAGCGGCCACAATTCAAAAACTCTAATAATTCATAATTAGTTGTCAAAAAGTTCACAATACCCAACCCGAGTATTCTCCATATATAGGAAATCCCGAATTTAAAAAAAGATTATCCTCATGTGATACATGATCTCATGGAACCCGACCAAAAAGCTACGTAATGTTATGGCAACTCTTGAGAGTTGCTAAATTTAAAGCAACACTGTATTTACTTAACGGACATGCATGTGCAGATTAGGTCGTACACAATATTTGGCTCAGCCTCCACACATACTTGGGTCCACACCTTCCACGAGCTCGGCCCCATAGCCCATTCACAACTAACTTATTGGCCAAATCTCCCAAAACACATGTGCTCCAAGCTTGCGAGAACAATAGCCAAATGGAATGAAAAATTGCTTGCCACTTGTCACCCTTGCATTAGAGGTCTTGGCATCCGTGAGCATCACACCCCTCAAAAAGTGCACATAAGTAACTCTCAAGTGTGTAGCAAGTGCAATTACACTAAGTAGTCCTATTACTATGGTGGAAAATTAGTTTGGGCCACTTTACTTCTCTAGTTGGGGTGGAAGTAACGCGGGTATCAAGACCCTAGGTCTTTCCTTGAGACTTTCGACCAACATCTAACATAAAATAAAATAGTCACCGTACATCAAAAGTAGCACAAAAGAATAATAAACATCCAAATTAACTTTCTAGGAAAAAAATAGCAGGGTTGAAAATTAATGTGGCCCACAATAACATGATTGTTTAGTGTACTTCCCAAGATTTGGAGCCTAAAATCTCCCCATTGCTTAGTTGTCCCTCGACAAAGTGGGAGGCTCATAAGGTGGGCAAGCCCCATGCATTGACACTTATCTTGATTGGACACGTACATTTGAGTGGTGTGTGGTTAGGTGTGGAGCTAAGAACAAATACTTTGAGTCTCTTAATTTAACCCTTTATTTCCCATAGGTGGATTCCAATGAACTTGGAACTTTCATACCACCCTTGATATCAAGGGCAATACAACCCACTATCACTAACATGTTATAGTGATCACTCGCATGTGGAAAGCAACTCCATTATGAAGACATGGGAAGAAAATGGTCTTTGTATCAACAAAATCTAAGAAGATTAGACCATTGCAACTTTTTTTTGAAGTTCTCAACTTGGGGTAACTAGTGAAAACTTTGTTTAAATTCTAAAATTGGATGAAGAGATGGATGAGGAAGGTCAATAAAATAGAAATTTTGATATAGCGACATACTACACATATGTAAGAAAGTGAATTTTCAAATTTGAAGTGCAATTATGCCTATTATGCCTATTAGAGGTGGTCAAAGTTAATCAACTAGATGATGAATGTCTCTCACAATGAGCTTGAATGCCAAAAAATAATTTAATTGATTTAGGGTTGTTGTAACATGCCTTCACTACTAAAGATGGTTGATCCTTGCAATGAGAAGCATCCCAGGCATGAAAATTTGCTTCTCCTTCAAATCTCAATGACCTTCTAGAAGCTTCAAAAAAAAAACTTCAGGGCATCATTCTTCTTTAATTTCAAAGAAATCAAATGAGATTTGCACCTATTTGTTCTTGAAACATCAAAGATCCCCATGCTAAGTGACAAGGCATGGATGAAGAAGATATATGCGTCTCCACGAGCCCTTTTTTTTTAGGCAAATTTTAGCCATAATAAGATTAAAAAAATGGGGTGGGTGACATCTACATGTTAATAAATGGAATGGAAACAAGCCTAATTCGCCAAATTCTATCCATCAAGCATGGCCATGATGCCATATCCCACCCATCCTAGCATTGAGTGGTGCCAGTTGCTACCTACCAAATCCGATTGAATTTGGTCTTCATTTGCCACCTCCTACCACGAAGACGTCTCCCTCTTACCGCCTTCCATCGCCTCGCCTCCGCCTCCTCGCCACTTACCGTTGTGTAGGCTTTAGTAGTTGCCAACATCTCCCTCCTTCATGGTTCTCTATCGTCGCCATTTACTCCCTAATCCTTCAATATGTGTTGCCGGCTGCAATTGCTCATGCAACTATTGAGCTTTGCTTGCATTATCCTTCAATGCCTCACCCCTTGCACATCACATCATATTGAAGGCCAACTATTATTTCCATTACAATTTGTGTTGTTCAATTGAATTGCTATGATCGCGTGGGTTGATGTGTTGTTTTGCAATGGAAATTGCTTGTTGTTTTGGTTCAATATATTATGTCCACTTCCAATTTTGTGATGCACAACCAATTTGGCGCTCTTGGTGTTTGCTCACATGGTTTCTTGGTGATTTGTGGGTTTTCTTGCATCATCTGGGACTAATAATCTTGGGTGTTGGGGTGGTTGGGCACACTTGTGAGGACGGCTGGCATTGGTGGTTCCCCTCATGCAGGAACAAATTCTTCTTCGCAGAGGAGGAAGAAGGGTTGCACCGAAGCAATGCAGGCAAGTGCGAAGGTGGAGAGAGGTCGGGTGAAGCTTCAACATCGCTTTAACACCCTACTGTATTACACATCGTCCTACAACCCAAACAGTGCCAGGCCTCTGGAGCTTGTATGCAATAGCATGCTGCTCCCCAATTCTGCCATGGGTTTTGATGCTTCCAATGAAACTACATTGGCGTTCACACCGCCTTTGGTTCCAAAGCCCTTGGGTGACTCTGCCATTGTTGCAAGGACTCCGACATCATCCTCATATGCTTGCCATGGAGGTCATGCAGGCTTTATCGTCATCTCTAGCACTTCAAAGGATGGAGGTGCATAGACGACCAACGATCTCGAAGAGGTTAGTGTCCCCAACTTTGATGAGGAGTCTGATGAAGATGTTGAGAATCTAGCTCCTAAGAAGAAGCAAAAGAAAAACTATGATCTGACCCGCAAATTTCAGTTGGAGTGGGCATGTAAACTTCCATGGGCAAAGGGTATTCTAACCAACAATGATAGGTTGCACGTGGTGAAGTGCACAGTGTGCTCTACCATGGAGAGGATAGAGAGGTTGATGCAACCCAAGTGGGATACAATGAAGAAACATGAGGGTATGTGTAAGGCCATTAGAAACATGTTGGCCTATAATGTGAAAAAAATTATTAATTTTTTTTTAAAAAAATGGTTTATGGCTACGAACTCAAAGCACAAGAAGAATGTGGCTTTGTTCAATGCAAAGGCTCTTGAACCTGTGTTGCAAAAAATGAATCAGTCCAATAGGTTAGAAAGGGAGAAGAAAAAAATCCAATTCGCAACCCTGTTTCAAGTTTTGTCTGATGGTCGTCCTATGTTGGAGTATGAGAGTAGGGTAGGGTTGTATGAATTTTTGAATGTGCCAAACTTCCATAGGATGCATTGGTTAGACAACTCTGGTTGGATTACGGTTGAGTTTATGTATTATGAAGTGAGGACTGCCATTTCAAGGATTCTTGCTAATGTTAACTATGTGGCACTCAGATGTGACAAAGTTAGCATCATTGATAATGGGTCATGGATATCTATCCATGCCTATGTGGTCCAAAATTGGAGCCGTGTTCCCTATCCGATCTCACTTCACAAGGTTCTAGAGGGATTTGGCTCAGACAACCTAACCCAAGTGATCAAAGATGCCTTGAGGGGTGTTGGCAAAATGAAGAGGCTTGCACTGGCAAAAACCTTGTTGTGTTTTGGTCTAGATAGTGTTAGCACTTTCTAGGGCCCAAAAACGGGAGTCACATTGTAGATTCAAACTAAGTACACTCCATTCACACTTGGTGTGCATTGTATGGCCCATCGCTATAATCTAGTCTTCAAGACCTTGTCTCATATATCATGAGTTGTATTAAGGGATTGTTGAAGAGCTCTTATGCTTATTTCAAGCATTTGCTGAAGAGACATCTTGAATTCGTTAAACTTGCTAAATTGATGGAAACAAAAGGGTTGAAAATCTTGAAAAACGTGAAAAACAAATGCGTCTCTTTGATTGAACCTTTGAGACGCATAATACAAGAGTACATGGTTCTCTTAGTAAAGATGAAGGTGGACAACGATTCCAAACAGAGATCCGTGCAGGTAACTTTCTTGCCCCCTTCTATTTTTAAGGGTTTATTTTTGTCATGTTTTTCAGTTCACTTTTATTGCCAACCTTGTGCTACTTTCTAATGTTCAATGGTCATGCATGTGTGCATGTTGTCCTCGATATGTTGTGCGACCCAACATGCCTCTTGGGGATGGCAACCTTGGTGCCCCTCATTGAGTCCCTAGATTCCCTCATCATTTTCTCACAGAAATGCGATGTATTCATCTGCGACTTCATCGGTGCAGTGAAAGTGTGTGAGGGGCAGTTGTATAGCATGCACAATTGCCACTCACGTGCTTTTATTACTGATGAGTTATTTGTTTTCAAGAGCATCTTTAAAGGCACCATGACCACATTCACACCCGTTGGGTGTTGAATGATCTGGAGAGCCCAACCATGTTTGATTTAAGTTACAGGTTACATGCATGTTTATCCTAACTACATTGTTATGTTGTTTTGACAAGGGTTGCCGCCCAGCTCATACAAGAGCTCCAACGTTGTTTTCTTGAGCACGCACTTCTTGATGCACTTGGCATCATCTACCCACAGTATTGGTTGCAACCGGATGCAAAAATCACCTTTGCAAAGCACCTAGACACTATGAAGAATTGGTACTGCAATGTCAAGGTGATTGGAATTGGGATTGATAAGGAGGTTATTCTTGGCCTCCTTGATCGATGGTCGTTGGATTCCCAGCAAGGTTACTTCAAGATCACGATGAAGAGTATCGCCCCTGCCACCATGGAACTTCCTTATGACATCAACCCTTTCACTCAAATATGGCACACCGTTTCTACTTCTAGGTTGCTTTCACATGGGTTCCTAAAGTATTTACTGCTTGTAGAAATAGCCTTGGTCCACGTGATCGGAAATGTGGAAGATGGAGGTGTATTCTCATCCCTGTCTTTCCCAAAGACCAAGCTCCGCAACTCTTTCGACCCCCACCTTGGTGTAGTGGTTGGCATGTATAGCCAAAACATATATACCCTACAAAATTTCCCTTATCATTCAGTCTTTGATAGTTGGACGAATGCTGCAAATGTCCATGGCCGTTATGGCCTTTCTGTGTGGAATGCTCAAAAGTGAGCACATCCTACATATTGATAATCAATGGTTCAATTGCCTTGTTTTGGGGCATCTCTATAAGTCCAATTTGTTTCCATCAATTTGGCAACTTGAATGAACTCAACAGTTAATGTTGCTACATATTCTAAACTTTAGACTTCTACACTCTTGCAGAACGTGCACTTATTTTTTGCATTGCAGCCCTTGTTTGGTGTTTGATGTGCAGGTTGTGTTGTAGATGACAATATGAAGAACCCCATGGTCACCACACTTAGTCTCTTATTATCTTTGTTGTTGTATAGATTTTGTAGTCATTTCAGCATCGGAGTGTGTGTTTGTATGTTGTTTTGCAAGTACAATATGGCAGGTGAGAGTTGGCACCACTCAGCGCTAGGATTGGTGGGATATGGCATCATGGCCACGCTCGATGGATGGAATTTTGCGATTTAGGCCTCATTCCATCCCATTTATTAACACACAAATGCCACCTTCTTCAAATTTTTATCATTTTTTGGCTAAAATTCACTTGAAAAAAGGGTTGACTTAGACACCTTATTCTCTTTGTTGTTGTATAAATTTTGAACTTATTTTAGCATCAGAGTGTGTGTTTGTTTGTTTTTTTGTAGGGAGACAAAGGTTTGTAGATTAAATGTGGTTGCCACATTGCTCTTCAAAATTTAGATTAGATGCCATATGACCACATGAAAGAGCAATTACTTGCCATATGACTACTTCAAGCAACAATTAGTTACCATTTTACTAGGCATAATTTTCAGTAGTAGCTAGATTACCTTAGTGCATGGCAAATTGTTGCATGCTTTTAATTCTATTTCAATAAAGACCATCGCCAACATTTTTGCACATATTGTTTATGTTAGTAGCCAAATGTATGAAATTTTATGAGCATTTACGCCAAACAATTTAGCTTCAAACTCATCATAATCGCCAATGTTGAAAAACTTAATCCTTGGGGTGTAGCCAGATGATCAAGTTCCAAAAAAACAAAAAAAGGTTGGTCTCCACAATGGCTCCTCTTTCTTAGAGAGAGCTAGTGGGACTCTCACAAGTATATATATATATATATATATATATTTATTTATTTATTTATTTATTTATTTAAAATAAAATAAAAGAAGAAAAGAAGAAGGTGAATTGGATGCACATATTTGAATGGTATGTGGTTGAGATTCTTTGTCGCTTATCTTAATTGGACACCTTTATTGGTGCTAGGTGTGGAGCTAATAAAATCTTGTAAAGATACACATGCTTAAAAGAGATTGAACTTAATGCTTCTCAATTGCTAACTATTGAATCTTTAGTAGAATTGGAGGGGGGGGGGAGGCACCCATAAGATCATTTAAGAATTTTCACTATGACAATGAACAAATAATTATACAAATTTCTAAAGTTACAAGAAAATTGGCTATGATTTTGACAAAATAATATTAAGTGGGGCTCTCCCAGTTGGTTGTAGGGCAAATCATTTTTTACTAATCGCATCTTTAATGTCTTATAAGAAGGCTACGGTCGTTACTTTTTCTTTTTCTTTTCTAACCTATAAGAAGTGGGTTTAAAAAAGGGGGGGGAGGCACCATAACATTATTTAGATCCACGACAATGTTTTGTGGGACTGACAGAATTCCATAGAATATTCTCAAATATTTCTCACATTCATTTTGAATGTGGGATATATCCAGGAATGTTCCGTGGGATATTGTTAGTCCCATAGAACAATGTTACGGAATCAATAATGTTATGGACAATACCTTATTTGTAGCATAATTTATACTTTATGTGGTATATTTCAAGTTCAAGGGGAACCTCGCACTTATCTATCATTGAGAAGATTCCTATGTTGATACAAGGCATCACCTACATCTCTACACAATTCATTCATAGTGCACTTGTATAGAAGTAATTAAGCATGCCTTATGCAAACACTACACTAAATTTATCATGTAGTATGGCATTAAAATTAATATGCTATTTTAATTATAGTGGTCTCCATGACTTATCTTATGTCATCAAATGTCTTTAAGAAAATATTTTGGTTGCCACTCATAGGGAGGTCAATGGCAAAAACCGTAGAAATAATGTGCGATAAAAAAATAGTGTCTAATATATTCATTGTAGGTAAATTTTGCAAAAAAAACTACATATAATATAGGGGGGTTTTACAATAGTGAAACATATTTACATGTAAAATACCATCACATATAATGGCCTCTTTTATCTAGTCAATTTATGTAAAATAATGTGGAAACAATTACTAGGGGTAGTAGGTCTAGGGTAGGGTTTGTGCTAGTGGATAAAAAAAACAATTTTTTGTTGAAAATGCTTGGATGGATGACTTCGCACGCTGGCTTGCTTGAACGCTACTGAACCAACGGTTCCAATGTGGAGTTAATGATCTCTACCCACGTGCCGGGAGGGAAAATTTCAGTGCTTTGTTTGACTTTATTTCTAAGACAATGCTTTAGTTGCATGCCTTTGCCTTAGGTTTATTGTTTTGATTTAGTTCATGTGAGTTTAGCATTGTGGTTGAACTTCACAATTCATGGTCTTAAGAATAGAAATGTCCTTCATGAAAAAAAAATGTCGCTTATAGAACCAAAGAAAAATGGGGTGTACGAAATAAAATGTGGTTTAAGAAAAAAATGGACAACGGTTGGGCTCTGAGAAAAAAATTGGGGTAAAGTCAAAAAAATTGGTTACTTGGGGTATAAGAAAAAAAATGAAATATAAATAAATTAGGGTATTTTTAAATTATTCCCCCCCAAAAGTATAATTATTGATAGGGTGTATTAAGATACAAGCATTAACCTTTATTTTGAAAAATACCATACCTTATAATCTTTTATGCAAGGTAAATAGCCCCCGATAAATAGGTCTTGAACGCACGTGTATGCATTAATTAAAGAGGGAGTGACCTCCCCGTGTTGCCACTAAGTGGTTGTTCTACTAATCTTTAGGAAGGGGGCTGAACTATAGGGGGAGTGATGGGCTTTAAATTTTCATTGGTTGACCATTGAAACATTTCCATTGAATCCGATCAATGTTTAACTACAATGAAAATATCACCAGCCTGGATGACATTTGTATGGTTGTGCATGCCTTATGAGGTGCCAACATTCTTGATACAATTTTGAATTGGACAAAAATGTTTTAGGCAATTTTGGGAAGATTTCATTTTGACCTCTAGGGGTCAAGCCTCATAACTATCATTCAAGTATATTTGGACAAATCACTTGTCCACAAATAATAAGTTTGTGCACTTCTTGGAATAAAAACATCAAATGACAACATCAAAAGCAACAACACAACAACCACGACTTTGAATGTTGTATTCTATGTTGGCCAACCGTCATATTTGTCTAGTCTTGTGATCTAGTGTATGTCATATTGGCGGTTGGAATTGTCCAAAATTCATGCATAATTCCAAATATACTTAAATCCTAGGTTCGAGATGGCATAACATTATCCAACCAAGTAGGTCAAGTCGGTTCTATGACCTTGGAATATGTCAATTATATTTTGTGGCCCCCTTGAAAAAATTAAGAATATTTGTTTACTATCCATATATTCAGGCCGAACTTGGAAATTTGGGTGGAGTTATACTCTCGATACTATGCATAGGAATTACATTTCACCCCATGAATATTCACAAGAAACATTGTTCATTCCAGTATTATTCCCTGGATTACTATCATAGCAGCATAATCATTGGAAATTGAATTATTATAATTTGTATTAGTCTCAGTTTCTTCCTAGTTTCTAAGGCTGGACTTTAAAGCATCCCTATCGAGCTCTATCTGCCTAAGAATAATGTGTTGTGTAGAACACATGAATATGCATCATTTATTGAATTTTGATATTATGTTTTGTGATGAATGAACACAATTTCATTCAACATTTTAGATTCTATCCAAGCAAATTTTATTTCCCTCCCCCGTAAGCAACAAGCCTCTTGGATGATCCTCTCACAAATCCTTCAAGAAAGCTTCTATTGTATTTTCAATGAATAGTCGTCGGCGCATGTAGGGAATAGTGTTGTGTTATTTTATTTTACTTATAAAAATATGCCATCTCTCGCATTAAATCATTATTCTATCCTTTACCAATTCCCTCATTTTTTTGGGTAATGGCTTGTGATTTGAGAGCTGGAGATAACCCCAAGGTGTGCATTCTCACTACCCACGCAATGAAACTATCACTGCCTCCACCTCTTCGTGATCTTACCCATTGAACGAGAACATCAAATGTATGAGGATTCATGGCATTACAATTAATGTCAACTACTTGTGGATTATACCACACCCGAAACCAATCCATGAGATGATCTGTAGTGGATGAAGTCATTAGTTTGTTCATGAACTATGAAGTCATCAAACCTCTCCCGAGGTATGACTACATAGTTCATAGTGTTGTAATAATTGTACCGAAGATAACTTGTTGAATCCACTGAATGCCCTCAAATGGGAATGGGCCTTTCGGTGGTTATAGAATCTATTCTTGTAAATTCATTATCAAATTTGCATCCACAAGTGTAAAGGCAACCAGATCAAACTAGCAACTATCGAATTATAAGAGAAGTTACTACAACCTCTATTTCGATTTGCTTACCATATAGTACTAGTCCTTTGATTCATATCCTATGAGAAGTAGGCTAATAGAAAAATGTAACCATGTAAGACACATCTACCTTATATGCCATGAAAATTTACATGTTTAAAATGGTTAAGAGAGGTGGCAAATTGGATAGGTAAGGGATGTGGGCCTAAGGTGGACATTTTTATGCAATTAGCCCCACTCATTGTAGGACATTAAAATAGTAAATCCAAGTCGAGGCCATAGCCATTTTATTCTTAAGTTTTGAAGCTCGTAGGAATACCTTATTCACCACCAAGGTAAAGATTCCTTTTATTTTGAAACGATCACATAGGTATGCATAGTATGTTCTTATTATAGCATGTTTGCATGTTATCAATACTGGGCTTTACAATAGGACAATGCCGGGTTTAGCTTGGGAGCTAAACCCACGCTTCAAGCCCAAGTGCTATTATACCACTAGCAAGGTCCGGGAAGCTCTCTTGTGTTGAAATAGCTTGGATCTATTGCGGCCCAACTTTCAACTACTCTAGAAAGGAATCAACTATCAATACCTCTCAATCTTTGACCAAATACAAATTTAGCTTCAAATATTTCTATGTATAGCCTTGTGTATTGTAAAATATAAATTTGATCACGGGATTCATAATTTATGAAGCTCATATAAAGTGAACATGTGGAACATATAATGAGACAACTCCCCTCTAAAATAATGTTACTCAATTTAGCACCCCTTTGTGTTTGTGTTTGTGTTTGGTGTACAACGTGTGAACATACCCATAGATCCACATACATCCCATATTCCACTCACATATACATGTCTTTTTCATTAAAATGATTGAAGAAGGCATGCATACCTCGAGGATGGGGGTGGGGGTGCACTAGAGTTTAAGACATGTAGCATGTGGATGTATAAATTAGTATAAATTGTGCCTTTGAAATTGATTTACAAAATATACATAGGGCTCGGTATTATTCCTCTTCCACAATGGGTTTACTATGCTATATGGGTCCTTATACCCACGTTATTTCCACCCCAACTAGAGAAGTAAAGTGGCCCAAACTAATTTTCCACCATAGTAATAGGACTACTTAGTGTAATTGCACTTGCTACACACTTGAGAGTTGCTTATGTGCACTTTTTGAGGGGTGTGATGCTCACGGATGCCAAGACCTCTAATGCAAGGGTGACAAGTGGCAAGCAATTTTTCATTCCATTTGGCTATTGTTCTCGCAAGCTTGGAGCACATGTGTTTTGGGAGATTTGGCCAATAAGTTAGTTGTGAATGGGCTACGGGGCCGAGCTCGTGGAAGGTGTGGACCCAAGAATGTGCGGAGGCTGAGCCAAGCATTGTGTACGACCTAATCTGCACATGCATGTCCGTTAAGTATATACAGTGTTGCTTTAAATTTAGCAACTCTCGAGAGTTGCCATAACATTACGTAGCTTTTTGGTCGGGTTCCATGAGATCATGCATCACATGAGGATAATCCTTTTTTAAAATCGGGATTTCTTGTATATGGGGAATACTCGGGTTGGGTATTGTGAACTTTTTGACAACTAATTATGAATTATTAGAGTTTTTAAATCGTGGCCGCTTTCTTTGGAAAGAGACCATCATGTAGTTGTTTAATAATGTTATGGTATGAAAGCCATCCTACTACGAGTAGAAAATATGGCCCCAAACAACATGATGGTTCCAAACAAGTGCTTGGTAAATCTACATTCTCACTCTTGACCCTTATAGACTGGTTGTGATCATTATACAAGTTGCTTGGCAACATGTATTCCAATATGTTGTTTATGGTATTTAGTGTCATTGGTCTAATAGTGTCACCTACCTTATTATGAGTTAAGCATGTGTGAAGTGTACGCTAATTATTTATGGCATATAATATAGGGGTAGCAAGCCTTGTTCACACGTGGTGTTCAACTTGACAATGGAGTGACCTCCCTGTGCTCCAATATCAAATTTGTACTAAACTTATGCAAAATTGTGTACGGGTAATGGGAATGGGGTTGGTCTACCTTACATTGGCCATTGTGAAACTGCCCACAATAGACCATGTGTGTGTCACAAAGGTCCATACATAACTAAGGTTGAGGCATTTATGACCAATAAAATAAGAGAGTTTGCATATGTTTAGGAGGAGTAATAAAGGGGAAATATTTTTTTGCAAAGAGAAAAAAACCCTCTAAGGAAAATGCAACAAAGAAAAATAAATAAATAAAATTTCAATGAATATGGTAATTGCTACAAACTTTGAAGCGGTAAAGTTAGGGTAACACATAGTCCACCTATAGGTTAACCCATAACCGCTCATCTAAACGCTAATGCTTGGCTACGATAGTTGTCAAAACTCTTATGAGAGGAATAATTAACAAACTGTCATCACATAGAATAAACCTTACCTTTATTTGCCTAAAAAATATAGACCTCATCCATGTCGGCATTACACGACAGTAGTGAGCAGTTAAGTGAACTTGATCAACTATGGATGCCTTGACCTTATTGATTACCACCATAGAGTGATGTTTGGTTCAACATGTAGAGTGCCATGAACCAAATTCCCACATAGGTTCCAACATGGCCTTGACCACTGTGAATACAACACGTGGCAAGAGTTCCAAAATAATTAGTGTGTCCAACCAGGGAGAACTCTTACGGTAGAGTCCTCCATCGTGTTTCATTTCCTTTTATTTGGACAGCCACATCCGCAGTTGAACACCTATTAGACAGACAAAGGCACACCTGTACGTGGTATGAGTCCGTGTCTTTCTCTATGTGAAGTATAAATATGCGGTACCTGTGAATTCTAATATTATGCAATATGCCAAAGAGCCGGGCATTCTCATGGAGCATCTTGGAAAGTTTGAGCGTTGAGACTCGGAAAGGTGGGAATGCAAGAGACAACTAATATTCAAAAAATTGCTGTGTCTTCTAACTCCATTTGAGACTGTAAATTCAATGAAGAGCAGTTTTCTGTAAACTCTCAGACTTTTTTTTAATATTAATATTTCGGGGGGTTTATTTCCCCCGTAAATCAAACGACTTTATAGAGTTGATATGAAAAGGTGAAGATTGGAGCTCCATCCTGTGAATCCTGATATAGATGGGAAAGGACAAGATGAGGGTTTAGGCCATCGAAATACAATCAAGTCTAAGCAATTTAATTCTTATAGATGTGGTCCTTACTAGGAAATCAAAATCCCACACTCAAATTGAATTAGTAGACGGTGAAGACAGCTCCCATTGTGTTAAGCATATTGACATTCTGGTCCTCACAAGATAATATATTCTCGATATTTGAACTTTGCCTCTCACTGGATACCAATCAAAACCCAATGATTTGTTGGCTCTGTCTGTAGGACAGAGTCTATGCATCAACTTCTTCGTTTCAAGAGCAAATTTCCTAACCACTTTGCGTTCACACTTGGACGTTACTTGTTCTTGTTATTTTTGGTCCACCTTATTTAATGTGGACTCTCTCTCTCTCTAATTGCTCCCTAAAATGTATTGAAAGAAATCTAGTTAACTATAGTTATTTCGGCAGTTCTTGATTATTCATTTTAAAAATTTCAAGTGATAAATGAGTAGCTTCAATCCTTGACCTGCATTTGAGAAGAAGGTGCCCAAAATCCAAGAAAGGTTTGGTATAGTGAATAACCATGGATTGGCATGAGCAAAGTGGACAACTACAATTATAGTCTTTCATAGTAAAGGACAGAGCCTCACGGTTTTACCGTTTTCTTGTTTATTATATTTTCTCAGAGCATGTCATCTAATTTGTAATCTTCAGTAATAGAATACAAAAGGCAGTCCCATGCCAGTCAATGTGTAGATTATGGGTATTAGCAGAGGATTCTCATGTGTAGTTGTCAGACTATTCATTTAAAAAGTTTTAAATCACATAATGAAGCTCCCCTCTTCGTTGATTATAGTTATGATGTTATTTTGGAGTGTGGGGTTGCTCTAAGGTGGACGTGCCTAATTTGGTGCCTCGTCTCCACTGGACACCTATATCTGAGTGATGAATGGTTGGAAGTGGATCTAAGAACTAATGTCAAACCACATGCGCTAAGAAAGAGATTGGACTAAATATGTGGTTCAAAATAATTTACCATTCTAAATGCAATAGTCAACATAATTGGCGGGACCTATATGGCGATACAAGAACTTGGAAAAATGTTCTCTTTGACAATGAATAGTCTTCATGTTTGCCGACGACCGTATTTGTGTAGTTTTGTGATCTAGTGTATGTCATATTGGTGGTTGGAATTGTCCAAAATTCATGCATAAATCCTAATGAAGATATTCATATGACCTCTAAAAAATATGATGAAATTGGCTATGGACATCATTTGGATTTGCTAGTCGTACTACATTAATTGTGCATTCTATATCCTACAAGAAGTGGGTGCAGGGAGAAAAATGCCCATTTAAGGCCCAAATACCTTACATTAGCTCACTTTGCCTTCGAAGCAACTTGTCAGATTCTCAGACACTTGATAATTACTGAAGCGAGGAGATGGAGGGGAATCAGAATAGCAGAGAAGTATTCTGATATGAAGCTGTTCGATGAAAGCCGAGAAATATGACACCAAGAGCTGTAAAGAATACTCTGAATGAAGCTATACCTACATATTTATATATGAGTGCAAATGGAATCAATTGGGAAAAAATTCATTGTTAGCAGTCTGAGACCTTGGTTATAAAGGCACCCAACTAGTTGACTCCTCTTTAATTCACAGGCATTGCATTTTGGCCTTTTGTCTCAAAAAAGAAAAGAAAAGATAAAAAAGAGTCGACTTTCTTTCAACCTGAGTTGGGGTCAAGATCCTAGTGATCCTAAATCCAGCCGGTTACATGTTAACATCTCCCGGTTTTGCTCCATTCATTTGAGGTATATTCCATAGGTTCCTAAAAAATGATCGGCAATTCTCCTGAAGTCTCCAACTTCAACTGGTTCATCTGTAACTAACCGCCGGTTCTTCCCGGACATAGCTTGGAACATTTATGCATGTAGATCCCAGGCTCCTCGTGGAAGGTGAGACTCTCACAGCTGAAGTACAAGAAGCTAATCCCAGTGTAGGACACTCAAGTCTACTGCATAACCAGAACTTTTGGTGACCCAGACTCCTTAGAAACTGTAGCTGTATAAGCAGGACGTAAGTGGCTGCATCTGACATGACACTGTAGAGTTTCCGCCACTTCCAAGTTCCCTTCACACTGCGCTTGAGGTACCAACGGAGCATATGAATGCAAGATGGATGTAAAGTCTACATGGATTCCTACATGGCATCCAAGGGATCATGGTTCATGGTCACTTGGACTATTTTCAAAAACCACCTCTTGGAGGGATGCCTAACACAAAACCAGGAGACCATGGTACTCCGAACGCTCACAACTGTTGATTTATTCTATTTTATCATGGTTGAAGACCCATATGAATAAAAAAACATTGAAATAGTATTTGGTTGAGGGCACCGTCACATATGACTTCACTTGAGGGTCCGTGACCACACTACATGATTTTGGAGGTGTCTTGGACGGCCTTTGGACACTTTCTTTTGGGCTCTCACAATTTCATGGTCATGGCTCTTGGCTCGTGTGTGAAGTGGCCCTTAGCAATCTATTCATAGGTACGTACAAAATCTTGTGTACATGTATCTATCTATAGCAATCTAACGAGATACGACACCTCTGGTAGTACATAATGATCCGAAGTGGTATATTCCAGAGCAAATGCCATGGAATCACATTTATTTGGGTCAAACAGACTGCCAAGTGTGAAACATCAATGAATTCATGCAGGATTTCCAAAAAGTTATCAAAACTTTTGATCACAATCAATCAACACCTGCAGGCGACGTTTGAAGCCTGAGGTGGCAACTCTCACAAAACTGTAGTGGACTTGCTAAAACATTTTTAGGAAGCACTGTTTTGGGGCTGGTTTCATGTTGCAAGCAAATTACTTTATAAAATATTCAAAGAAATGATAGTATGATTTTTTATAAGTTTCTCATAATAGTAGCCTAAAGCACAATTTAGTTAAAGAATAACCTGATTAAAAGTAAACTTTTCAATTACTCAGACACAATTGGTATTTCGTGGTTCTTGTCTGGCTCTCACTGTCCTCCTATCAAGCATGCAGTTGCTCCGGCTTGTAAAAGAACAAAGCTTCAATGCGCTAGAAGCATTAGGGCCACTTCACACACGAGCCAAGGGCCGTGACCATGTAATGGTGAGGGCCCTTGACCTTCCTCCAAACGATGTACCATGGGTGTTGGGATAGTCATTTTGTGTAGTCACAGGTCCTCAAGGATAGTGTGAAGTGAGAATGGACCATGTTGAAAGACGCATGCATATTCTATTGGTGGAAAAAGAGGGCCCACCCTATACCACTTGTTATATATCTACATTATTATTTTCTCATTTTTTTTGTAAATTTTACATTGGTGAGGAAGGAAAGAATAACACGAATGATCATCTTGAGAGAAAAGGGAGGATTCTTATTGCATTAGCTTATATTGGTGTTTTTGAGATATGAATATTGAATCTGACATGAGTGAGTAACTAACTACAACATCTTCACTAATGTTGTCATATGTGCATCCATATTCTTCAATAGATTTGTTGTAACCTGAAAAGATGCTGTCAAACTAGAAGAATTATTGAATACTTGCAATGGTCACGGACCTTCAGTCTTGCGTGTGAAGTGGCCCTTAGTAGAAGTGATTTAGAAACCATAAATTGTTGTTCTAAAGGGGAGAGTGGCCTCCCCTGCTTTAGTTCCAAGCGCACAAGCAGCTCAGTGACGAAGCTCGGATCTGCAAGACCGGCTTGCATAGAATTGAACTCCGAAAACTTGAAATACCTTACCAGGATCACCGAGACTCACGAACAGTGCTGCATGCCTCACTTATTTTCCGAATTTGCAGCTCCTCCTTCTACCTCCTCTGATGAAATTGAGTAAACCAAAATTAGCCCTCAAGTGCATCATCTCTGTCCTGTATGTAGGACTGATGCATACATATGGTACTCCTGATGAGAGTTGTACATCTACCAAAATTATAGATATTGGGACAGAAAGTGATGAACCTCAAGCCCCTGCGGTTTTGCCGATGAGCTGCTCCCCGAATGTTCTGAGACAGTGTGAACGAATTCAGGTTGCAGCATCAGAATCAAAGCCGTTTCTGTGCACTTTATTTGGCAACCATGTTACTCTCACCTGATCAACAAGCTTCCAACCAAAATGATTCCCACCAAGACGAGAAAAACAGCTTGAAAACAGGAGCTCGCAACACTTGTCCTCCACATCTGCTGGCAGCAGGGTGGAGCAGCCAGTATATATTAACCTGGCGGGGAGCCATTCCTCACTCATCAGTCGACACTCGAGCCCAGCCATATGATCACTTGCTTTCCCAAGACAACTGATCAGCTGCCCTGCAAGAGTGACATCGATCGGTGGCCCTCAACGTCGGCCTGCTAATTGGCTGCCCACATAGTGCAGCTACAACTAGAGAGTTTTGTGTTTGTCAACATGAAGATGACGCATCAGTCAGCCGCTGCCGCCGCAGCATTGTGCGTGGTTGTGCTTGTGTTATGCAGCTCCGGGGCGACTGCGCGGGAGCTTCGCGGAGGGGACATCTTCAAACGCATTTTGGGGGGTGTGACCTTGACCCCCAAAATTACTGGGGATCTGCACAACACTCCCGGCGACCTAGCGAAAGGAGCAGGGGCAGCAGCCCTAAACCTGACCGTGCTTGGGTCACCCGGGCCGTCGACGACCCTTGCTCTGCCCCCCATCAATATTGATATCATCCCTCCCACGTCGGCTGTTACTTTGCCCCCCTGCGTCGCCGTTCCCCCAGTCGTGGGCGATGCGTTGCCACCCAGCGTGAAGGGTGCCCTATCCCCCGTCCCAGCCTGCATTGGTGTCCCTCCCCTCCCTAATGTTACCCTTCCCATCTCAATCCCATAAGCTTAGCGTTGAGCTACTGCCGGTTGCAGCGGTCGCCGATCACCGGGCTCAACTCTCTCTCAACTGTCGAGCCACTGGAGTTAACTGACTGTGCAATCAGCTAGGGTATCGTGGATGGCGCTCCATTTCATGTTCACGTGTGCCGGAATCCAGTTTTAACGAAGGGTTTTGAAAGTTCTCAAGCGGTGTGGAAACGATACATGGTAGAAGTTGAAGGGGAATAGATAGCCATCTCGGCATGTGGTTTCACTACTGGAAAGTCAGAGGTTTTAACGTACATGAGACCTTTTGTAATGTATTTGAATTTCTGGATGAAGTTGTGTATGCATTATTTTCGCACAATTCTACTGGATTCGTAGAGGAAGTCGGTCGGCGTCAATATATATTGCCTATCCCCCTTCATGGCCCCTATGGTTTAAGGTATATCTCTCGCTGTCATGTCTATTACTGTACTATCACATCTTTCTCAAGCTATCAAAATCGTGCCAATCATCTTAATCCACATGATTAAATTATCATGACTGCCTCTACAAGTTCCATATCTGCAGCTTTTAAAGCATATCACAGTATTGCTGGCCCATCCATTTTTGTCTATGATCAACTGAATGGGCAAGCCTCATGCCAATTACGCAACATCACTTCCACTACCATCTTCCCCTTCGCTTCAGTCCATGCGCTTATCATCTCATTTCTCCATGTCTGAATTGACATGAATCACCTGGAAAGTAAAACTCTTTAGCAGCGACTCTGATGCCAGAAGCTTAAACTACATGGATAGATCACAAAACTAACTTACGACAGCTTGTGCTTACCGAAATGCGCTGCATCTACTGCTCGGACTGAGGGAGGGTCTGCCAGTATGCTACTATGTAGATTAGGTCCTATGCTTCACGAGTACATGAGTTCATGTTACATGCTATATGTTACACCAGTTGGCATGTCATGATGCATACATATGTGTCTCCCATCGGCTTCAAAGACTTCACGATGAAACTGGGCATCCTGGGCCATTAGGGGAACACACCAAAATGCGATCATATCTACAGAATTGGAGGGGCCCTGAACTGCCAACAAGTCAGACATCTTTTTGCATTATTTTAAATGACGAAGTGAAGAACCGAACTGCATCAAGGGACGACGATGATCATCATGTGGTTGTAAATGTTTGGCCTATCTCACTTGGTGGGGATGCATCTTGATCGGAGGATGCTCAGGTACTTGTCGACCGCCTGTCGACCGCTTCTCCAGAAGAATAATAATAATCCAATTTTTTATACCCAGGAGAATGCGCATAGTGTCGTGCAATGTGAAATTTTGGACATTGCCCTTGGGCTCCTACCCTCGGGTAGTGCCTTTAAATTCCACTCCGCACTCCACTCTGGATATTCACCTAGACTTTATGTCTTATGTTGGATAGGTGAGTAGTTTCAGTTGTATTCACTCAACCAGTTTACCAGAAATGTTGATATGTTTGTCTATAACTTGCCTTTCTATGTGCAACACTCTACTTCCCACCCAAAACTGCCGGTTTTGGCATCAATAGTGGGCATTTGCATATGTGCAGTAGACCAGCCATGGTTCATACGTGACTATACGTCACGTGTATTTCTCGAGTACTGAATGCTAAAATACCACATACCACACTCAGTCACACACCTACCTAGAGCCAAAAGTGGAATATTAATATCATACCAAGACCCTCTGCAAATTCCTTACCTGAACCAATTTCTAGAATCCATTCTGACTGGTATAATATAGGACGATACCAGTCCAACACTGGCCGCGACATGGGTCTTTCGATAGTACATTAATCTAAGAATTGTAGTGCTGCTAACAAGAGTTCTTCACCAAATCTTATGGGAGATGTTATGAGTCTTTAGATTAAGCACATTTTCTGTCGTGATCCAAGCTTGCATTTACAGTAATTACATGTTAACAATACATGTGGCTACTCTCGACTCCCCACTCCTTACAATATAGTAGGCAGAAATAGCAAATTGTTTGCCTTTCACGAAGCACCCATTACATGCACTTCGAAACATGAGCGAAGTAAATTCCTGTAATATATACCAGATATATGCAGTTCGAAACCTGGGCAAAGTAATTTCATGTAATGTACATTCACGAATTTCAGCATATAGCCAGGCCAAGCCTAATTGAGGACCACTGCAAAGCAGGATACAGTATGTCAAACTGACTGCCTGCAACCTACACCTACAGTATTATGGTACAAATCATTTCTCTGTGATATAGATACAAGCAACTCATTTGTGCACTGCCGTAGCTGAGCACAAGCTTTAAATCTACATATTTAGTGTCAGAAGGCGCAAAGTCAGCTACAAAATTTACAAACTATAACCACCTAAGACAACAATGGATCCTACGCCATCATTGCATTTTGAGGTGACTTCATTTCTGATGAGGGGCTACCAACAAGCCATGGTCTTGCATCAGTCGTGTTCGAAATAATCCAACTGCAGAAAAAAACCATTTCGAATTTTCATCCATTTCCTCGGATTCGGCTACATCTTCCTCATGCGCGGTTTTTCTTTGAGCAGCACTAGTTTCACCTCTCTCGCATTCTTCAATTTGTGGGACCTCCATGGGTGAAGAGTTTTTGGGTGATTGTGATTCTTTCACAATTGTAGCCTTCAATGTTGAGTTTCTTTGTCCAATGGAGGAACTATTAAGACCTGTCGTTTTCCTTTCCATTTTATGCTCAAGTGGTATGGACTCCGCGTCATCTCTGTTGCTTTTCGATACTCTCAAACTGGCAACAACATTCACTACCTCCTCGTTCCGATGAGCATAAACCACACCTGCAGTTGATTCACTTGAGACCTTTCTTCTCAACAACAACACACAACAAAAAGAGAGGACTATTGTTGCTTCATCTTCAAGTTGAATCTTGGATGGAAGAACAGTCTGAAAGTTTCTTTAGTTCAGCTTACAACAAACCTTTAAGCTTCAAGTGAACACGCAAGGTTTTTGCAGTTGAAATTTTGTTCCAACAAAATCAATAACCTGTGTGCAGAACTGCAAACCTTGAGGAGGCATGCAATCAGCATTCAACAATCAGAACATACATGTGATGGGCATATTCATACAAATTATTAACTGAATCTTTCAGCAAGTTTTTATATTGCTCTTCAGAATCACTTCGAATTTCGTCAAAGTCTTCTGCATCACTTTCAGACCGCCACTCCTGTGTTGCAGATGTTTCGCTGTCATTTTTGATACTGTCTGCAGGGGTTGGTACAATCTGACCTCTTGGACCATTTTGTTCAACCAAGTCATGGGTATTCCCTCCCCACAGTTCTTCAGGATGTCCAACGGTCTGTTCTTCGAGGATTTTGAGTTTTGAAGTATTGAGAATTGTGCCTTTCTGATTTATAATTGCCACTCTTTCATCATAATTTTCAATTATTTCACTTGTAAACACCTTCTCTAGAAGATCCTTAAATAGATTGCTAATTCCGAAAAGCTCACCCTTATGGAACTCTGAATCCTGCACAATTTCATCCACACTCCAAATGGTCAAGCTGCAGCATATCAATACACTGAACACTTTAATGTGACAGTTCCATATTCTTTTCAAAAATCTACAGTTGGCAAGTAACACAAAAGCTCAACTCAAGAATTCCTCGTACCTGAACACCTTCGAAGTAACGCTTCTCAAATGTTCCATTTACCCCAACATTGAACAATTGTTGTTTGTAAATTTGCCTAGAATAAACAAGCTCCTCTATGGATCCTGCCGCAAGTAACCGATATACAGTAGCATGACGCCGTTGCCCGAATCGGAACGACCGATCCTGTGCTTGCAAATCCTGGGCAGGATTCCAGTTGGGATCGAATATGACCACTCTATTCGCACTAGCTAACCAAATTCAGTCCAAGTCCACTCGAACGAAATGATATCAAGAAAACCTGAATCCAAACAACACACTAAAAGTAAGCTTCATTTTATATCAGCCAATCAATACACTACTCCTCATTCAACAATTCAACAAGACATATAATTGTGAAACCTGCAAAATATGCTGAAACATGTGGACAGTATTTTTGAGATCCAATTTGCTATGTGCTCCTTTGAAATGAATATAAAATTTTGACAACCAGCCTTCACTAATCTAACCATATAAGAACCTTCACCTGTTTGCTAGGGCTGTTATTAAATTCGTCCACAAGTGTCTGTCGTGAACCCATCGGTGTAGATCCATCAAGCCGACAGAAGCTGTAGCCTTTCCGAATCATAAACCTTTCTAATATATCCAGCATCCTGCACCAGCACCATGGTCCCGGGGGGCAAGTAGTGCAGAATAATTTGTAATAGATAATCCATCCATATTATCATTGTCCATTTATACCAAAGAACAATTTTACAGACTTTAGAATGGAGTGATGTTGTGCACATTAAGACCGTCCATAATGCATAATAATTTTTTGATTTGAACATGTCTATGTATTATAATACATGAATAATTTGAAAATAATGTAGACTTTCTCTTGGACAGGGGGCTTGTTCATAATCTGGTCTCCATATACCTAATTATAATTTATATAATCTACAAAAAAATTGAAGATGATATAGATTATTTTGGCTTGTAAGCCCTAACCCTAGCTCTCTTCCCGACTTCTCTTGGTGGCTTCTCTCCCACTTCTCATATGACACTCTTCAACCCCTCTTCAATAGTTGAAAGTAGTAGAGCACGTGTTTGTGCACACAACATTATGAGCCTCACCTTTGTCTTGAATTTTGAACTTTGTAAATTATTGAAATAATGAATCCAAATTATTTGAAACATAATTTAGACTGTATGTACAATTATGTGTACATAATTTATGCCTTTGCAAAAAATTTGGACGAGCACCCTGTAATTATTTGTTTGAGTTGCCGCCTTGGGATCACGGTCAAAATATCGCAAGTTTATACACCAAAAATAACTCCAAATGAATGATGTAATCAACGTAAACAATTGCTCTGTCAAGTATAGCAGCTCCAAAACCTAACCTTACACTCTATTTCATTATAAAAATGGTTTTGAGAGGAATTAACATAGAGGACATCTATCTAAGGGCCAGTTTACACTATGGACCATGAAGTCAAACCATGGAAGAGGGCCCTTTTCAATGGTCCGATTTCATGGTCCGACTTCTTGAAAAAACAATTTTGAAAGCCTTGGGCCCCGCACTAGGTGTAAACCGAATGTGGACCAAGGAAGAATGGCCATGGACCAGAAAGTGAAGGTGTTGATTATATTAATGTATACAAAAAAAATGAAGTTTTTTTTAAAAATCAATTTTGACCATTCTCTTGGCTTCAATAGTCTTCTTTTGGCCTCACTTCTTTTTTTAGCTTGTTTTCACTTAGAATTCCAGCAAACATGGTTGCAATGGAGAAGAAGGAGGAGGAGGAGGAGCCTTGTTTAGTTGTGAGGATTATATATATTTTTGTTCATGCTTATGGGAGAAGTTTGCAATTTTGAGCTTGGTTTATGAGAGCATGGGGTATAGAAAGAGAAACATATGGAGTCAAGAATGGATGTCTGGATTTGTGGACCGCTTGTTGTTGGGCTCGTGGACAGAGAGAGAGTTTGGAAAGTGAACTCGAGTGAAATATAATACTTTCATATTTTTGTATGAGAGGTTGGGCCCATATTTGAAGAAAAAGGACATTCAATTTAGAGCAATTGTGCCAGTGCAAGAGAGGGTAGCAATGTCATTGCATAGGTTAGATAGCGGCGATGGACTACAAAGCATAAGAGACTTGTATGGAGTTCATAAGAACACATTGTCAAAAATAATGAGAATTTTGTAGGGTTGTTAGGAGGCATTTGCAACATGTTTTCGTACAAACTCCGAATGAATCGCAGTTTAGGATTTTACAACAAGGTTCAAACAACTGCATGGTATACTGTATGTTATATGGACAATGAACGGTTTTGCAACCAGTAGTTGGTGCAAAAAACTATTACTGTAGCAAGTCATTTCATTCAACAATTTTACAAGGAATTGTCGAACTAAATTATATTATGTTTTGGAATTATGAATTCGGATGCGCAGGAAGTCTACATGATGGGGTTGTTTTTCAGGTGACGAGAATTGGACGAACATATAAAGAAGAAAAATTCCAGCCATATAAATTTGTAAGAAATGTAGCGTATCCGGTAAGGTCTTAGATGTATTGTTTGTTTAAGGATGGGAAAGTTGTATTATCAAAAAATGAAGCAAATTGGAATTTTATCAAGTCTTGAACCAAAATGTATGTAGAATGGGCATTTGGTATTTTAAATGGTAAATGAAGGCTAATAATTAAGTAATCGGAGGTACATTTGAATAATATAACAAATAATATAATAACATGCATAATATTGCACAATTTATGCATTGTAAATAATGAAAAGATTGAAGTAGACTAGATTATAGAATCATAATAAAAAAACTAGCTAGAAGAATTATTAAAAGAGATTTACAAGAAAAAGAAAAGGCGAGTTTAACATCTTTGTTGTTTGTCTTGTAGTTGGATTTGAAGTTGACTATCCTCTAATGAGAATTGTAAGTGTTTTGCACAAATAACAACATGTTTCCAACCATGTCTTGATCAACTATGCTGCAACCGCAAAAGTCAACAAATCAATAATATGTTATGTGCATGTGGGAATATATATTAGATCAACAAGTTTGTATTATTAAATCAATTGGATTAACTAACCAATTAGAGACTCAAAAAATTCATAAATGATGATCTAGACGAACAAGTACAAAACCATCATGGGTCTACATTAATATGAACGGTAAATTATAGTAAATCAATGTAATTATTAGATGTAGCAAAATTTCATAACACCACATCAACTACCAACATATTATCGAATTGAATGCAATCAAATATACTCATGTACAACTTACAAATCATGTGTATAAGCACAAAACAAGAGGGTGTTCACACTAAGATATAGAATTTTGGCATCACATGCTTAGAAGGAAGATCACTTTATTACATGTATTATTTGTATGAGATAGTTGTGCACATTAACAAGTTTGAATCGTTAATTTTGTTGCATAACACATTTGTGGATTTGGTGCATCACACATTTCACAAATTTTTGTGCACAACACATTAGGAGATGTGATGCGGAACCAAGAAGATGGGAGCAAGGAATGCTCTTAATATCTAGGAGGGTCCATGGCTCAAAGGATGACTAATATCGTTGGAGCTGACTCCATCCATGGTTTCATCCAATCAAGCAAGTTGCGGGCAACAATGTGAGCAAGACCAGTAAATTTTGGTATGGGCACTAACCCGTGGGCTAGGGGCAACAAACTCTTATGCGGACAAAGCTCAATAGGGGTGCTTTAGCGTTTGATGTTTCTAAGTTTTTTTTCCATGAAGGTACGATTGTAGGGACATGTGTGCTAAATATAGCATTGAACATAACCATGCAACTGTCAGTGAATAATATTATGGGCTAAATGTGTGGATTGTCAGAGAACATGCTACCTCCTAGGGACAATGTCACTCTTTAGATCACCTAGAATTGAATTGTAATATGATTTGGATGATTGAACTATTGTTGGAAAGCTATTCTCAAGTGCTTTCCGAATTTGTAAGAAACAACCCAATTGGATAAAGCAAACAACATGCAAAGCTTGTCCAGGTATCCAAGGATAGTAGCTCCAAAAATGATGATTGGCCTTATTTTGGGGTGGACATTCCATTATTTGACAGCGAGGTGGCCCCTGCATGAAGGCCTAAAGGTTGGTATGAATGAAAAAGGGTAATGAACCGTTTTGGTTGCCAAGCAGAGGTTTTTGGTTACAAAATTTGCAACCAAAATAGTTTATTAATGCATTTTTCATGCCATGAGTTACAACCAATGGTTGGAATGGACATGGTATTTGTGTAGTTTCATTTCAAGTTTTGAAATTGGAGGTGAGATGTAAACATTATAAGAAATCAAAGCGAAACATACTCCAATCTCATTTGTCTTCTTGAGCTTTATACTTATCTACAAGTCTTGTCATACACCACTCAAATATGATGTCTAATAAAGGAAAGCAACCACATAAGGCCCACATACCTTACTTAATAATGTTCTAGTGGGCTACCTGAACATAACATTATTCAACACATAGGTTAAGTTCCATTCTAAACTGGGTGTGTGATAATGAACATATAAAAAACAACTTATGCCTTTCCAAAAGTTCATTGGTGTTGTGACAGATCATCTCGGGGTCATGACCGTTGCTTGCCACCTATGACTTTCCCCCTAAGAAAATTCGAATTTCATGTTGATTATTATGGCTAGGGAATGTCCAAAACACAATTCAAGAATTTTTTTTGACATATTCCCAAACCTGCCCAACCTATCTACTCAGCTAAATAATGTTATGAGCACTATCTACCTAACTACACTAAATATGGTATTTAGTGTCACAATGGTAACTTTTTGGATTACACTTCTCATGAATAAGTGAGCAAATATTGGCATGGATGATGAATGAGTTCACCCATTGGCCAAACCCCAACTTTCTCATGTCAGCAACTTGTGATGAAATATTGTCATGAATGGATGATTAGAATTCGGATGGAATATCACTTGGTAAGTGACAGTAATTGCAATAATGTAAATATATAATCCCCCAAGTTTTTTACAAGGAATGACAAATAATGTTGAATAAAATTTAGTGTTGGTGACACTAAATGTAATATTTAGTGTTGTAAGTTTAGAACGTAGCGTCCCATATAAAGTGGAGGGTAGGAGATGCTCTACCCCGCCCGAGGACTTTTCAAGTCGTTAAACCCTAAACCCTAACTCTTGCTCCATGAGCTGCGAAACCCGGACTTCACTTGAATCCTTGCGCAGTTCATCGCAACGGAGCATCGCTTTGAAAGTAGGGAGGGATTTTGTGAAGCAGGATGGAGGATTCCTCTGCGGTTGGGCCCAGTGCCCAATCGTTCATGGAGATGAAAGAGTGCTTAGATGACATCACAAGCAAATTGCGTCCTCTGATTAAGGATGTAAGTGACTAAGACTTTGCTTTCTTTTACTTCCATTCTTTGGCCCACATGGCAGCGAAAATCATAGAGATGACAGCCAGCCTTTTCGAATGCCATCAGATTAGTATGCGATGTTGGTTTTGTTTGTATCCCACGAGAATTGTTTGGAAAACATTTATTAGCATAAGAGTGGAAATCCTTGCAACTCAATAGGTGAATAATCAACCTCGTTTTCGGGTACTAACCCTCTTCTGTGTTAGCATACAATGTCATTTCTGCAAGAAGTATGTCCTTTTTGTTTTGGTATGGTGGTGACAAGATGGGATTGTGGTAATTACTGAATTGTGAAGGTTAGAGAAGGGAGGCTTCCCACAAAGAATGGACTCAGTTATTTGGAGGTGAAGCATCTGCTGCTGTTTAGCTACAGTGAGACTCTTGTGTACTACATATTAAGCAAGTGTCAAGGACGAAGTGTAAAGGACCATCCTCTTTGGCTTCGACTTGTGGAGATAAAATTCTTTTTGGAAAAGGTGAGAATTGTTTGCTTTCCAACCTCAAATGAGGTTTGTTAATAAAATCGGGGCCAGATCATAAAATTTCCTTAAGTATTCAGCGGGGACCGTTGTAGAGTTTATCTTAGGGCATTGGTCTTTAGAAACCCTCGAATTTGTCAGTTGTGTTACGAAAAGCTACAAAAAGCTTTTGGCCGATGTGGGAATTGGTCACGTTTATAGAGCTTTACGATTCATAGTCCGTCTTGACACTTAGTAGGTCATTTTCTTGTTTCTAAACCTCCATGGAGAAATGAAGTTGTTTCATGAGAGTATTATATCCAAATCAGGGTAAGATTATATGATTTCCTGTAGCATTCAGCATAGACTATCAGAGAGTTTATCTCAGGGCATCAAAGCCTCCCGTTTGTCAGTTGTGGTACTACAAAAAGCTTGTGGCTAATGTAAGAATTACAGTCACGTCTATTTGTATAGATCATTAAAATTCATAGTCGTTCTTGAGACTTAGTAGGTCACATTCTTGTTTTTTAATTCTTATGGATAAATGAAGGTGTCTCATGGCCATTCTATCAAAATCAGGGCAAGATTATAAATGTCCTGTAGTACTCAGCGTAGACCATCATAGAGTTTATCTTAGGGCATCAGTCTTTTGAAAGCCTCCAGTTTGTCAGTTGTGGTGCTACAAAGAGCTTGTGGCTAATGTGGGATAACAGTCACATCTGTTTATATAGAGCTTGAAATTCATATTGTTTCTTGAACTCAGTAGGTTAAAGAAGGGTCAGTCTGTAGATGTTTACTTAGAATCTGAAGTTCTCTATATCAGTTCTCAAAGCTGGGTTCCTAAACTTACGCCTGAATGTGACACGTTTGGATTGGCTGGCTTGGCAGATTCGTCCCATCGACAAAAAGCTCGAATATCAAATAGAGAAGTTACTGAAAGCTGGCCAGACCTTGATGTCAGAAGAAACAGGAGAGGAAGCTGCAAAGGAAGATGCTCTTGCTTACAGGCCAAATCCAGACATGCTTGTATCTAAGCTGGACCAAATGGTTGAGGTAAAACTCCATCTAAGGTTTTTGTCTCTAGTAATTACACACAAACCTTAAGGTAGAGCATGTTAAAACCATTACCCTACCCAATCTAAAACCTGAAAATCATCTGCAACAAGTATACATTGGTATTAAGAACGTCTATTGCCTGATCATCAGGCTCCTGTGATGGGTTTGGTCCATCTTATCAATAAAGCTTTCAACCTTTAAAACTTTTTCATTTGGAATTCAAGTAAGGCATACTTTGGTGTGTTCAAACTCCCTTTCAATTGCTAACAAGGATCACAGAGACTTTTTGTTAATCACACAATAGTACTCAAACCCAGTAGTAAGGGTTACAGTTTTAGCACTGTTACCTTACTCCTGGAGGCTAATACACTGAGCAAAGTTTTAGACAGTTGGACAAGTATCGTAGGACATATTTTTGATATATATTATGATTTTAATGTGAGCAGGAAGGTGGAGGAGTATATAGGCCACCCATGTTAGCACCAGCAGCCATGGAAGGTGAAGAGACTGGTCGGGAGCGACGAACAAAAGTGCGATCTGAGAAGGAAATGCAGCGCCGTGCATCTCGCAGTGCTTTCATTAGGGAACTGGCTAATGAATTGGAAGGCAGACCTGAAGAGGTGTGGAGCCTTTACAATGTATTTTGCAGAATTTATATGCAAAGCATAATTGACAATGACGCAACTATGGACAATACTGTCTCTTCTATTAAAGACAGATTTTAGGTGACTAACCTTATGCTGTTGTGTTGTATTCTAGGTTCGTGAAGTGGTGGGCACAGAGAGCAAGGAGTTGCTCAGAGATCGGGCACGTTTAGAAAAGCGAGCAGAAGAAGAGGAAGACCTGTTTGCTCGTGTGCCATTGTCCAAGTCAGATCGCAATAAGGTCAAAAAATTGAACCAGTCCAGAAGCGGGTAAGCATCATGTATCTGAACACTTAAAGTTTCTTTACTGTAGTACCTTATCAGATTCTGCGCAAAAGAATCGTTTTCTTGAGTGAGGGTGCCACATACCCACATAGTGGCTGCTTGGAGCATGTGAAAAATTTGATGTGGCTTGAAAATGAATTCAATCTCTACAAGCAAAATGCGAAAATTGATAATGTACTATGGTTGCTCTGGCACCTAGTCATAATGGTCTCTTGAGAGATTATTGACGATTTTCATTCCAAACTCCTATTGCTTCTAACATGCTGTCTTGTTAAACAATAAACTTGTTGATCGAAACAGAAAATTGAGAACAGACTTTGCAGTCTGCTCTATGTTCCCTTGATTAGTGTCCGTCGAAGTTCTTGTTTTGTGATGAAAATGCTGCAAGAAATAAGAGCTTCATGCAAGTTATGCTATTCTTCTGCTATGCAAGGAATGTTTTCTGTCTGTATGTTTCTGTGCTAGTTATTGTTTGCTGCAGGGAAATCTGACTCCTTTGTTTCGTCTGAGTAGGCTATCAGGCATGCTGGATGACTTTGAAGATGATATTGTGGATATTGCAAACATGGATAATACTCAACATGAGAAATCAAATGCGCTACCTTATCGGAAGTCCTCAAAACAGCGAACACTTTCCCAAATGGTTGGTGAAGCTGGCTCATACTCCAAGAAATCGAAGGTATGAATTTGTCCACTTCCCCATTCTTGTACTGTCTTCACAAAACTCATGCCCTAATGACATGCTTTGAACCTTTTGGAAAGGTTTTTGTCAGAGTTATTCAATTAATTACAATTTTGTCACGTCTGCATTAGGGTTGTGGGTAGAAGGCAGTGAAGAGCATGCACAAAATAGATATGAAGGCCCATGAACATTAATGGCAAAGTGATAGGATCAATGTATGAGCCCTCTGGAGGCAAGGGATACATGGCCATTGCTGACTTGCTTACGGTAGACATGTCTTATTCAAAGACCTACTTCTGGGTGTAAATTGATTCAATTTTCTACTAAAATGAGCACTCCTAATATTAATCTAACGATCAACATGACAGCTTATTGGTTGGGATAGCCCGAAAGCTAATGCTCAACATTGACCACTTTGTGCACACCTACATAGCCACTTGATGAAATTGCATATTTTCTTTTTGAAAATTCTTCACAAATTGAGTTTCAGTCACCTTGATCTCATTCTTATGGCATTAGATTTGAGCTGAATATGCTAATTAACTGGGTCTCTTTTTCCTTGAATTTATTGCACATTAGAAGAGGTCAAACCTCTTGGAAGTAACCATACTAGGCTCGTCTACCTCAACATTCTTTGTCCATATTACCACTTTATTAATCTGCTTCATGTTTGATCTTGCAGTACGGGTCTAGTGACATGGATGCTCCGGAGGAACTAGGAGGAAAACCAAGTAAAAACAAGAGCAAGAAGTTGCGCAGATAGTCAACATGAAATCTTGACAAACACAACATGGACATCTTTTTTCCATTCTACCACTTATCACCTCTTGTGACAAACGTTTGGGATTCTGTGCACTTCAGAGGGAGTTTTGCAGACCAAACTTGGAGGTCAAGGTGGGAAGGGTTTTTAGTAGCAGCTCACTGCTGCTACTACTTACAAACATCGCTTGCAAAAAATTACAGTTCTTGTGACCTCTCAGCGAGAAAATGTGCAAGAGCAAATTGTCTGCCCGGGAGTAAGATGTGACTTTCTCACAATAGTTTTGTAGTCTAGGTGAGGATTACAAGTTACAGCTTAGCCAAAAAGCTAGCAAGTCATTGTGTACTACAGGTGTTCAATTACATCTCAACTAACTCTAGGAGAATTGTACCAGTTGCAATAAACATTGTTTCAGTGAATGTAGCTCTTGATGGAGTCAAAACTATGTGGATGGTACAGTAATGAGATTAAGCTTACATAAAACTCCACATTTGGAAGTGCTTAACAGGAAGGTGCTTGTTATATTCAGCTAGATTCAGTTTGAAAGGAGGTTCTAATATTTGTCATTTCATTTATTCTTTACACCATTTATTCTTTTCTTTTAGGATCTTGGAACAGAGAATCTCCTTGCAGGACCTCAGCCTTGCAATAAGCATAACTGTAAGCCACAAGGCACCAGCCCTCTTGGGAATTGTGTGGTATGTATGATAATATGTAACCTTCACTTAGAATTCTGAGTAGAATCTCCCATTCGCGAGTGATCTTTGTTTTGGGACAATCAAAGATCTTAGTCCACAATTTGTTTCTCGGTAGTTGAGCTTCACTGTACCTCACTAACTTAGGGCTCCAGTGCTCATGCAAGAAAAATATCTCTAATTTGGTTTGAGGATGGGTTAAGGTCTAAGGTTGGGCCTAAGTCTGTTGCTTACATCAATCATACACCTATATTAGAGTGGTATGTGGTCAAGTGTGAATATAAGAATGGCCAATATAATCGGACTTTTAGACCCACTTACCTGAGACTTTCATGCAATTAATGAATGAGCGTGTGACAATTGCAGGGGATCATCATTCCATGATATGATAAATGTTTACTGGCAGCTTAAGTTCAACCTTTTCCATTATGTCCCCCACCAACCAGATTAACTTTACCATGTAACTTATATAATGATTGATCCGAAGTTTACATACCTTGTCCTTTACACCCAAAAATTAATATGGATAGGTCTCCCTAAATCATAGTTTCAGCATGTAAGCTTAAGCTGGCCAGGAATGAAATTTGGGAGGCATTTGCCGAAAATGTGTCTTTCGTTTTTGAGGAAATGCTATTTGAAGGTCAAAAAGAGTTTGCGTAATATTGCTCAAAATCTAGGTAGGATATTAAAACTTGCACTATCACTACAAATACACCCTCTAGGTAGGATATTAAAACCTAGGCATTTATGTCTTGCTATTGTGAGACCCTTTAGGAATTTGTTTTTGCATAGGGATAGCAGATGTGGTCATATATCTCTTCTTTTTTTGTGGCATAGTGTGCAATTTGGGTTGGTGTGCGTTTCACGACGATTGTTTTTCATAGATTGTGCAAATCGGAACTTTAGCAATTATGTCATCTGTGCATTTGTGATTTGTTTTGTTTCCCAAACATTGATGGAGAGTTTGGAGTGTATCTCTTCATTGGTTACAACATGATAAAGCAATCACAAATGAAGCTAGAAAAAACAAGAACCAACACATACTCCCACCAGAGAGATATGAGGCACTAAAAGAACCAGGGCAAATTCATTTCACCATGCTAGAAGCCATGGTTACGTCTAATAGTGAGAAAATTAGGAGCGAATGCTTCCTCATATGAGGTTTGACAAGGTAGATGAGCGTTTAGAAAATGGTACAAATTTACTTCTCTACTAAAGTATCTATTTGTGTGTAAACCCTAATAATTTGTATTCAATTTGCCATAATTTTGTTGTTTATGAGCCATAGGCTAAATATTGTTTGAACTCCAAGTTACACTTCCAACGTGAGACATTATAATATAAGTGGTTCTAAGAAAAAATAATGTTAAACAAAAACATTATTTACAAGGAACGAGAAACCTTTGAGCTTAAAGAGAGCATTCCCAAGAGGGAGGGTGGAACATCCTCGAAACGAGACAATTGGAGCTATTAAAATTTTAAAATGCAACATAACTTTTCACATACAAAAGTTCCAATATTGCTTTGTAAGGTTACTACTTAAAAATCTTCTCAGTTAAACTTATATACATCATCGACACCAATCCAACTATGTCTACACTTGCATTTGCTTCAACTTTCACACACAAAATTCATGCAAGAGAACATAAAAAAAAGTGTATATTTCTCTAAGTGTCTTCAACTCCAAATTCCTTATGAGGGAGAAGACCTTACTTGTGCCCATCCCAAGAACATAGGACACCCAACATTGTGTGGGAGTGGCATTACAAAGTATATGTCTTCAACCTTCTATGTGTGTTATTGCTTTCCCATAATTCAAACAAAGTTAAAAGAGCTCATATCTTGTAAAAATATGAACTCAACTTGAGAAACTACAATGCTCCTCACATGCGAAGCAACTTTTTAATCCATGTGCGTACACTATAACCCTAGTGCAATTGTAGAAATACATGTATAACCTTAGACTCTTAGTGGACCAAACACGTCAACTAGGACAATCCTAACATGTGAGTTGTGAGCGGTAAGCAGTAGTATATGAGCAATGAAGGACAAAATTCAAGTGGTATTGCATGCACATGTTTCCTATAACCATGGATTTTTTGCAATGATGAGATGGACCATGTACATGGGTATAGATAATTTATATGGTTATTGCATTTACCAATCAATATTTTCTTTCTAATTGTAATGTCTTGATCAATATAGCGGTACACAGTGGGACCAAATAACAATTGCCAGCACATTTAAAGGTAACACATGCAATAAAGTAAGAAAATTGGGCAATTGACTTAAATAATATCTATGATTAAATGATGGAAGGATAAATGAAATTGGCACATAAAAAAAATCCACTAATTGTGATTTATTCAAAGAAAGGCACAACATGAAAATAAACCCACACAAATCCAAGCATAATCTTTATGACTAACCATGAGGCTATTCATTCTCAATATCCTCTTCATTACCCCCTTTTGTCTCGTCATCTATATATGAACATTGAATCAACCATCAGGATCTTCAACGAGCAACCGGTGTCAATGTAGCCGCCATAGCCTTAGCTATTTTCTCTATATGTGGAGGAAGCACCATCGAGTTGGGAGGTGATGAAGCCTTTGCTATCATGCTTCTGTTGAGACCGAAATAAACTTTCAGCTACATAAACCACTAGAATATTGAATAGCAAATAATGAAAACTATAATGTTGCTTATTGTTACAAGATTGCTACGCCACCTTACGAATATGTTCATTATCATTTGCGACATTTGTAGTGTGAGGCATACTTCCACATGTCACAAGAGGAATAACATCGCACAAAGAGCTAGTATTACATCGAATGTATTAGAGTCCCCTTCAATTGCGACAAGGTGTCATCCGCTACACTTACAAGCATGAATAGAAGCCCTTAGAAACTACAATGAACACCATTCATTAGTTGGGTCCCAACAACAACAACAAAAACATATTTTAGACTTGATGTGATACTTTGTGGATGCATGGGCATCAAGAACCAAAGTACATGTCTACTTTATTATAGACAAGAGTAACTATAAAGATAATAATGTATATAGCTACATGTTCTTGTTGTGCATTGCATCCAACAAGACGCCAAGAATATGCAATCCACCATGTAATGTTACTTGGGATAATTGTGATAACACTTGTCAATATGCCTCCAAGTAGTAACCCTATGATTGCCTTCCCGCACCCAAAACGTTTTGCCTTTGAACATACCTAACTCATCATTTGTTTACAAATACAACTCAAAATAGTCATTGACAACTCGCCATTGCTCATCCCATGAATCATACTCGTTTTTTGTAACCTCCTATTCTTTTCCTTTATTGTTCATGATGAAGACATAGAGAAATCTATCACCTTCACAATATGCATTGACAAACTCGTTCTCTAACAACTGAACATCTACCTCCAATATGAGTCTAATTAATAGCAATAGAAGTAGGCGACATATGAAGATATTGAGTGATTATTTCCACCTTAAGCCTTATTTAACTTTCTATAGTCTCCTATGTATGTATGCCTTTGTTGTTCATTTACATATGGGGTCCAATGTTCCATATGGCATAGTAAACCCATTATGGAAGGAAAATATAACCGAGCCCTATGTATATTTTGTAAACCAAAGGCACAATTCATACTAATCTACACACCCATGTGCTACAAGTCTGAAACTCTAGAGCACCCCTCTCCCCCTTCCGAGGTATGCATGCCTTCTTCAATCATTTTTATTGAGCGGAATATGGGCTATATGTGGATCTAAGGGTATGTTCACACATTGTACACCAAATACAAACACAAAGGGGTGCCAAATTGGGTAACATTATTTTAGAGGGGAGTAGTCTCATTATATGTCCTACATGTTCACTTTATACGAGCTTCATAAACTATGGGTCCCATGATCAAATTAATATCTTACAATACACAGGGCTTTACATAGAAATCTTTGAAGCTAAATTTCTATTTGGTCAAAGATTTTGAGGCATTGATAGTTGATTCCCTTCCAGAGGAGTTGAAAGTTGGGCCATAATAAATCCAAGTTTCATGGCACATAAGGTAGATGGGTCTTACATGGTTACATTTTTCTATAAGCCTACTGCTCATAGGATATGAAGCAAAGGATTAGTCGATATGGTTAGCAAATTCAAATTGAGGTTGTAGTAACTTTTCTTATAATTTTTGGAGCTCTTATGAATATGTTACTCGTTGTCAAAGTGAAGATTCTTGTGCTCATTAAATGTTCATATAGGTCCCCCAATAATGCTGACTACTGAACCTAGAATGATTATCATATTTTGACCACATAGTCCAATCTCTACTAAACACATGACTTTTTAATATCCGTTCTTGGAGCCACACCTAACCACATATCACTCAACTCTATGTGTCCAATTACTGTAAGTGACTACCTTAGACACATCTACCTTATGTATCCTTGTGCATGTCACTAACTCTTGAATGCCCAAGGGTTTCCTCACTACTAGATATAATTTTAAAGAACACACTAAATCACTTAAGTTGTCTTTAGTTCCTTCTACAAAGTTGTGGAGACTAATTTTAAGATCACTTCTATAACTCTAGAGCTCATCAACATGTCACTAACCAACTTGGGAGTTAATTTTCCATTTCTTGTGCCCCCCTTTATTTTTATTCTATTTACAATACATGTGTTTAAAAGCGGTCAAACTACATGCTTAAAATTTGTTTATCATTTTAGTTTCAATAATCAATAAAATTTAAGGGAGGTTATATGATCATTTGATAAGATAAAGAGTCTTCGCTTTGATATTGAATAAGAAATTCATATGAGCCCCAAAACATATGAGGAAAATGGTCCAAGATGACCCTAAACTACTGCATGATAATGGAGAGGTACCCAAACTGAACAAAGTGGTTGGTGGTTCGATTCCTGGCCATGAAATCGTCTCTCTACTTGACGGAAAACTAGCCAGGTGGTCAAGCGCCTCCTATGTTCCAAAAAGAAAAAAAAGAAAAAAAAGGAAAAAAGGACTAAGTGCAGAAGTTTGATTTGCTAATCATCTTGCGTTGATTTCGATTTCATATCCTACGAGAAGTGTGACTTGGAATGTAGAGCTAAAAGTGTCCATTTCAGACATGCTTACCTTCACAAGAACGCTTACAATAAAACCCTCAAAAGTGTTTTTAGACTTTTGACATCATGTGAACAACATGGAAGGTAAAGTGCAAATAATCATAATGGCAAGAGTAGGTTGTACTTACCGGTATTTTGCCGGTGTAAGGGAGTGCAACCATTGGCCACTTGCATGTGGCAATGAATTCCACTTGCCAAGGTGTCCAAAAGTGCCTATCCGCTTGCTACCACATGGCCTCCACAATTTGTCACAACTCCACACAAGCCCTGCACAATTCAATGGTAACAAAAGCAATGGACTGCACTAAAATGTGCGATTAGGTTGCCCCACGCTAATTTATTGACATTCCACACTATTTTGTGTGTTTTTGTTATCATATTAACAAAATATAAGAAAATTGTTGTTGTTGTTGTTGTTGCCATAGGGATTGATGAACACAATTATAAGATTTTTGTGATACGATTTTGACCCAAGGTAATTTTCATGGGTAAAGTGATAATCTATTCGCGAAGGCAACCTAATTGTACATATGAATGTAGATAATCAACGAGAGGAGAATGAATGACGAGCCGTGGGAGGTAATCGGTTATGTATTAGGTAATCGTTTTATTGGAACCGGTTCTGCACTGATAACCGGTTCCAATAAAACGATTACCGGACGTAACCGGTTGGCCGCTTTGTTGAGCCGCGCAGGTGACCTAAACAGTGGGTCACCTGTCACCATAACCGATTTAGATGATCATAACCGGCTGGGATGTCGAGGTTATCGTCTGCAAACCTGTGTGCTAAGAGCCAATCGTGTAGTGCCACCTCGGCGAAACAAAGCGGCCAACCGGTTACGGACTAGATAACTAGCTCAACCATGTGGATGACAAACTGCTATGCTCACATTCTTGCATGTCGTCATCCACCTACTCAAGTTGGTTATCAAGTCCATAACCATTTTGCGCATGAGGTTGCATTCAAGGATTGGGGAAGAGGATGCCTTCCACAATGCATAACCCCCTCTTTTGACCATGTCCTCAAGCTGGGATGTTGATGTCCATGATTGGAGGTTTCAAATGAAAAGACACCATAATAATTCTATCCAATAACCCCTCTTGTGTTTCGAAGGTTATGTAGTCCATATCTGATCAACCCATGGACATAATTTGGAAATTATGGATGATATTGTGCCTACTTGGATGAGGGTTAATGAAAATTTGTGATAGCCCTTATGCTCTTGGATGAGCAATCATTTATGATAGCCTAAGGGCATATTTGCATTAAAAGCATTAAGCCATGGCTCTTAAATGACCATGGCACCTTACCTCACTCTTTGGATGAGAGCATAGAGAAGTCCATGAACTATAACCCAAATATTTTTGGAGGTCACAAGGCATTAGTGTAAACCCAAATTCCTACCTTCAAGAGTTGTTATGAAAAATTCCCCTATAATATCGGCCATACTAACCATGTGGGATTTCATGTAAATTACTCATTCATTAAAAATGTTATGGGCTTAATTCAAAAACTACCCTCATGTAAACCTAAAGCGGGGGCCCGTGACACTGTAAACAAATGAGAACTCACGGATTCTCTAGAGCCATGGCCTTATGGCTTTAGTATAAAAGACCCTAAGGAAAGAAAATGAAAGGAAAGGAAAGGCAAGGCAAGGAAAGGAAAGGTAGGTCGCACAGGTGAAGTCAAGGCAACCTGTCACAGCAGCACACAAAGGAAGCCTCAAAACTAGGTAAGTGAAGACTGCTATAGAGAGAGAGAGAGAGAGAGAGTACAAGTCTGACAAGTCTGCTTCTCTCCAGGCTTGTCGTGCCCTGGAAAATCTTGGGTTGCCTCCTTTGGGAGAGCTCCGAGGAGCCTGATTTTGGATCAAATCAGGTGTTGAGTTTTGTAAAGTTTGGAGGTTTAGTGTGTAAAGGGGGAGGGGGAGGGTTAGGGACCGAGAGGAGAGGAGAGGAGAGGTGAAGGGAATGTGTGTTATGTTTGTGTGGAGGTACTTAGGTGTTTATAGGTGTGTGATGGGGAAGCATTGGATGGTGAGGGCTCCAGTGTAACCTCTGTCACCAATCTGTGTACAGTGGTTTAGTGGTATGAGAAGAAGGTGAGGAGGTTTTGCAATTGTATTTTGCATTTTGTTGGGTTTGGATAAGATAGTGCAAGTGTTTCTAGAATTGGGTTGGGTTGGGTTGTGTCATGGCGACTTGCACTGGCAGCATGTTGTCCCTTCCTTCCACCAGCTACCAATCCCTAAGGGTAAGGGCGGCCACCAACAAGGGGAGGAGCTTATGCTTTTTGAAGGGCAGGTCATGTAGTTTTGGAGGCGTCTCTTTGCCAGAGCTTGCATGGAAGACGGTTAATAAGGAGCTAGTAGCTGCTGCTGCTGATGCTAGGTCTCATCACAAGGGTTCGGTGAGGAAGACCTGTGTGTGCAGTGCTACTACCTCGGGTGGTGAAGAACGTCCACATGAACAAGCCTCACTAGCGGCGGTGAAACTTAAGGAAGCTGGCAACGTTCTATTGAAGCTGGTGAGAGAAATTCTCTTCTATGTGCCTCTCTCTCCCCCCCCCCCCCCCCCCCCCAAGGGTTCATGATAAACCCCGTCATGGCTGAAAGGTTCTGGGTTTAGTCGGTCTCCTATGGTTTTGCAAGAAAGTCATTGCAGTACATTTACTGGTTATTGCTTACGAAATTGCGCTCCCAACTGTCAATTTTCTCAGCTTGAACAGATGATGCCAGTAATTTGAGCGACTTTTTATGATGGTGCTTGGCTGTCTGTAGGTTAACTTACAGGATTGTAGCGTGAAGGGGGAGTGGTGTCGTTAAGGAAGTGTCCTTTTTCGAATTGGTAGTAATGTAATGAAATGAATAGTGGATAGCAGAAGGGTGGTCAGAATATGCAATCATGATAACATTGTTACAGGAACAGAGTAAGCTGTGGAGGCTTTCCTTCCTACCATTCAAAATGGGTTTGCTACTAAAGTCTGTGGAATGCTTTACTGTGTGTTCTTGTATTTACTGTTTCTTGTAGTTATTGCCTCTCTTGTTTTTACAAGGTTGAGTTGTTCCTTCTGATGGTTGCTCTTGAACTTTCTGGAGGCTGTCTGCCTGTTCTAAAGAGCCATGAAGTTAAAGACTATGCTGTTTAAAATCTGCCTGACATTGTCGTTGTACTTCCAGCTTCTGGACAGGAACTCAAATTCTTGTTCACCTGACATGGGCTTCACCACAAGAACCCAAATTGTCGTCTTTGGAATTGGTAGCAATGTATTGAAATAAATAGTGGATAGCAAAAGGGTGGTGAGAACATGCGATTTTGACAGCATTTGTTACACAGAAATAGAGTGAGCTGTAGGGCCTTTCCTACCATTCAGAAGGGGTTTGCTGCTAAAGTTTCTGGAACGCTTTGCTGTGTTCTTGTAGCTACTCTCTGGTGATGGCCTCTCCTGTTTTTACAAGGTTGAGTTGTTCCTGCTCAAGGTATCTTGGACTTTCTGGAGACTTATCTGTTTGCTTAGCCGAGCAGCTTTATTGTAAAGAGTCGTGAAGCTAAAAGATTATGTTGTTTGGACACCACCTGACATTGTGAATGTGACTTCCAGCTTCCAAGACTTTTACCAGCCATTGCAATTTGTGTCGTATCCTGGTTGATCAGGCGTCCAAACCCTGCATTGGCGGGGGTTGAGACACCCAATTTTGTGGTTGGAGGGGAAGCAGCACAAGCAGGCTCTGGAGTGTTGTCCAGGGAGATTTCAAGAGGTGGAGGGGGACTACTAGCAAGTGCTTGGACAGGATTAGTCGCTGGAGGCCTCCACACATTGACAGGGCCAGATCATTTGGCAGCCCTTGCACCTCTTTGCATTGGTCGATCGAGGTTGCAGAGTTTTTCAGTAGGCGCATTGTGGGGCTGTGGGCACGATGCTGGCCAGGTTATCTTTGGTATCATCTTCCTCTTGCTCAAAGACAGGTACTGACTCCTAGCCTGCTCCATGAGTTTTTGGGCAATCATATTTCATTTTCAACATGTTTCCATTTTTTTTTCAGTTACATTTCCTTTTCGATCTATTGTTGGGTCTATGATACTGACCTCTTCTTACCTTCCAGCAAAAAGGTCGTGGTGCCAGTCCTAGCCTCGTACCTCTTGCTGACTGGATTTTCATGATATTAGAGTTTTTCTGCCACAATTACAATGCAACCTAAATTCATCTGTTGACTCAAAGGGACTTTTCAGTGGGAGTTGGTCCCCTATGATTTTCTATTGGTTATTTTGCATACAATGTCAATAATTTCTTTTCACTTGTGGTAACGCATCCTCAAAGGTAGGGTTTGGATTGTGAATGAAGAGCAACCTAATTTGGTCCCCCTTGGCATGCCAAAATCAGTTTGACCCTCAATGGACCAACATAGAACGTTCAGACCAATGTCGGATTGGTATAGAGGTGAATGCATGGTATCAATAATCAACATCAATAATGGTAGCAAAGAACCTTTCTGCGGGTATTAAAATTGTAATACCAGTCAAATATTGATATTTGGTGGGTATGACAAGGTGAGAGAATCTTTCTATACCTAGGTTATCATTTGGGTGAATGCCATTCTAAACCATATTGATGCAAGGGTGATTTTACCTAGGTGTGAAAGTTCTTGCATGGTGTATAGGCCTGAATGGTATCGAAAACAAAAATACCGTCAAATACCCATATCCATACCTGTCAAAAAGTATGAAATCTTCATTGTAGATACCAAAGGGTATAAAGAAAGATGATACCAGTCCAACACTGGTTCGAACCTCCACACTACCTCCCAAGCATGCACTGCAAACTTACAGAAAAGTATTGTATGCAAAGCAATTAACTCCCGACCATAACTCATGGCGAGTTAGAGGATAACTGTATTGTGTATTCTATGACAATGGTGTTGATGGAGTTTGACTTGTTATTGTGTCAGGTTGCATCTTGATATCATTCAAACATGGGCAGCTCGTGTAGTGGGACTTACTCTCATTACCATTGGAGGTATGGGTATTAAGGAGGCACAAGAAATCGAACAAGCCACCCCAGCCTTGGTTGAAGGTGGTGATGGTATCACCCCAGTAGAGGAGCCGGGCAAAAAGTCTGTTGGACCTGCAACATTCATTACCGGCATAGTGTATGGACTACAGCCCGATGCACTCTTGATGGTTTTGCCTGCACTTTCTCTCCCTTCGCGAGCAGCTGGAGCAGCATTCTTAGGCATGTTCTTGCTGGGTACGGTTTTGGCGATGGGGAGTTACACAGCCTTTGTAAGCTCATTAAGCAAGGCGCTGCAAAAACGCGTACCAAAAATAACGCATCGGCTCACAATAGGCTCATCCTTAGTAGCAATAGGGTTGGGTCTTGCGGTTCTGTTGGGTGAGGTGTTTGGCATCAATATATTCTAAGGTGCAGAAATATTAAGGAGAGAGATAAGGTCTACAACTGGTTAGGATATCGCTGAAGATATTTGAACGATTCTAGTGCTCCAGTGAGCCTGTTTAGTGGATTTCCCAAGTGCATTGACAAGGGTTATATCCTATGATTTTTCCCTTGGTAGGCTTTTTCTGCCACCATAGAGGGTCCCAGGCTTAGACCACCGCTAGTACATGCGGTTATAGTTCCATTGACATCTTGAGGTGCTTACTGGTCATTAGCTGAAAACATCACTTGAACTTTACGTTCCTGGTTGGTGATATATCTTTATGGTCTTTAAGCAAGGTCACCCCTTCATGATACCTTGTTGTTACCCTATTTTGGTAAAGAATTTTTGGTTTGAGTGATGATGCTTGCTAAGTCGTGACATGGGTGGAATTGAAAAGCCCTCTGAACTGCACTAAATATGATATTTAGTGTCACCAATTCTAAATGTCTTGCTCAATACTAATTGTAAACAGTGGTGTAGTATCACCAACACTAAATGTTAGCCCAACATTATTTGTCATTACTTGTAAATTTGTTGGGGGATCATAGAATTGCAGTGTTGCAATTACTGTCACTTACCGAGTGATATTTCATACAAAATTCAATCATCCATGACAATATTTCATCACAAGTTGCTGATAAGAGAAGGTAGGGTTTCGGCCAATAAATGAACTCATCCATTATCCATGATAGTAATTGTTCACATATTCATAAGAAGTGTCATCCAAGAAATTACCATACTGACATAAAGTACCATATGACACTAAATATCATATTTAGTGCACTTCTTTCAGTGTCTGAAAAAGGCATAATTAACTTGAGTAAAAACTGTATCATCACTCTACTCTTATCTTTGATATCATGTACTGTCACCCAAAGGCCAACCCAAGCACTAAACTTTACTTTTAGAGCAACTTCTATGGAAACTGGAAATGATTATCTCAATAATTGGCTTTCTAGATTTTTGAAGGCAAGACCTGAGTCTCATTCTACCCACAAAGACCCATATTTGCAAATCCTTATTGTCCACCAACTATTATTGGGAGAGAGGCAAGCCTCTAAATCCCTTCTGACTCTCAAAAATAAATCGATAGGCAATGGGCAATGGGTATTTATAAAATATACGGACTTCATGTATGCTGAACATATGACATTGAAAGCTGATTTATGAGAGAATCTTTTTACAGTGACTGTAGGAGTTGCTCTTAGACATGGAAGGAACTGTGGTGGAGTTTGCAATCAAGTACACATTTGACAAATATCCCCAATTTCTCCATCAAGAGTTCAAAGTGCACAAGCTACTTTGGGAAATGGTCCCAAGTATCACCTCCTATTCGTAGGTACAGAGCGTGTGCCCCCTGACAAGTGTAGAAGTCCATGGAGCAATACCTATTTACCTGCATTGCAAGCTAAACTTTATGAGCAGTCAAGGTGGACCGACCCGTACAACATTTTTCAATGGGAGAAGGATGATGGGGATGGCATCTTCAAGGTATTCGTGACTTGGTCAAGTTCTCGAATTGTTTATCTGCAATAAAATTGTATGGGAAGGACTTTAAAGGTGCATATTCTTTTGTGAATGACTCAAACTTGAGTGGAGAGCTAGAGGATAGGAACCAAAGATCCTCTAGCAAACTTCCAATCTCAGGGTTTTCCTAACGTGTATCATGTATGTTCTTGGAGGAATTTAATGAGGTTTCTTTTTGTGACAAACATGTCAGTTGAACACCAGGAGTGGATGGAATTCTGATAGTCTCCTTGAAATTTCAAAACCATGGAATAAGATGCCAATTTAAAATCTTAGAGAACTGTACATACCCTGCAATTCTTGTCATGGTATTCTTTGGCTCTGAGACAACGCATCCTCAAGATATTGCCACCTCAAAATGGGAATTAGTATAAGCATTATTTGCAAGTTGAAGAGGGTCAGCACATCCATTCCTTGAGATTTTTGGTCAAAGAGTGGACCTAGCAACTTCTTACTATGGACTCTGAGTTCAACATTCCAACTCAAATGCAAAGAAAGAAAAGAAAAAGAGCACCGGGAACCCAACAGGAAGTTGGTCTTTGAACTGTCCCCATTATATTGCCGAATGGCAATGAAAGAGAAGGATGGCGTAATGTCTATCTGTCGATAGGTGAACCGTGTTTAACTTCAAGAATGGTTTGACTTGGTAATGTCCATAACTTACTGCTGATCTTTGAAAGCACTGATCTTCCAATTCTCTGCCTATACTATCAGAGCCCCAAAACTAAACCCCAACTACACTTGACTGCATTTGAAGCATTTGCATATAAGGTCAACCAATTTCTGACATAGAAGGCATTGATAAGAGTTGGGTTGTATTGACCCCTGATGGCGTAGCAGTTTTTGGTCACGTTTTACATGTGCAGTGCTTTAATATACATCACACTCCGCAGTGAGTGGCTGCCAATCTCTTCTAGGCAGACCTAGGATACCAGATACAAGGAGACTCTAAGCCTGAGAAAAATTCATCCTGGCCACATTTGCTCATATTATTGCAACAGCATAGTTTAGGGTTTAGGTCTGCAATCAAGGTCCTCCCGAAACCTGTTGATGAAGATTTTAAGAAACTACAACGATTCTAATGTGCAATAAATCCTTCCATACCGCTCATCGGAAGTGCCGAGCTTCCAATGGCCTGGCCAAGGTTTCAAAATATCTACAAATTGAACCTTAGTTACGTTTACTTGACTGCATTCCAAACAAGTGTATACAAGGTCAATCAATTCTGACATAGAAGGCATCGATAAGAGTTGTGTAGCATCGACTCATGGTGGCGTAGCAATTTTCAGTAACTTTAACAAGTGCAAATTCGGTGACGTTTACATGTGCAGTCCTTTAGTATACATCACATTGCGTGGTGGTTGGGTGCCAATTTCTTCTAGACAGACCTAGGATACCAGATAAAAGGGGACTCTAAGCCTGAGAACAAGTCATCCTGGCCACCTGAGCCTCATTTGCTCACGTTGTTGCAACAGCATAATTTAATAGTTTAGGGCTTAGGTCTGCAATCAAGGTCCTCCCGGAATCTTTTGATGATGGTTGTAAGAAACTGCAATAATATGAACGGCAATCAAGCTCCCTGCCCTTCGGCAATGGCCGGACTCTCATCCGAACTTGGTGGTGGGTGATTGTAGATTGAAACCTAACCTTCTATCATGTAGCAAACGATGTGGGTAATGTGCAAAAACTTAACTTAGGCGCCCTTTTCTGCTACCTCAACACCAACACCCAAATTCTTCTTCAGAAACTCGGGAATTTCCTACAACGCCTCACCCATGGTATAAATCTCCTCCTTGCACATTGTTTGCTAAATGATTGCGTGATTCCAGCTTCTCGGCAATGAGAATTGAAACCTTCTAATATGTAGCAAACGATGTGGGTGATGTGCAGCAGGTGCTTAACTTAGGCATCCTTTTCTGCTACCTCAGCACCACCAACAATCAAATTCTTCTTCAGAAATTCGGAATTTTCCTTCCACGCCTCGCCCGTGGCATAAATCTCCTTCTTCCAGATAGGCACGGTGGCTTTGATCTCGTCGATGAGAAATTCGCAAGCGTGAAGCGCTTCTTTGCGGTGCACGGATGATACAGCCACCAACACACTCTCTTCCCCAATGGCCACCACCCCTGTTCGATGCACCATGGCGATCCGTGTCAACGACCACCGTTCCCTGGCCGCACAGCAAATCCTTCGCAGCTGCTCCATCGCCATGGCCATGTATGCCTCGTACCGAAGCTCCAGGACCTGCTTCTCCTCGAACGTGTCTCGCGTGGTGCCCAGAAACATGGCTATGGCGCCCGCACCTGCGTCCCGCACGCTGTCTACATACCTCTTGATGTCGATCGGCTCCTCTACGATCTCCAACATATCTCCATGGTCCATTCTGTATTCCATAATTTCTCGCCCTCCATCAACCCCAGACATTTTGCAAAGCCCAATTCCGATGGTAATGCTGGAGAATTAATCCACCTCACGCAGACGGAGGAGGAAAAGGTGAAGCGGTGCTTTGTAGATTGTTTCCAACTTTTCCGGAAGCTTTAGGTTAGGCTATGGTGGCAATGACCTCAAAGCCGCGGTGACATGTGCACCTTTATTCTCTCACCTCCAAATAGACCGACTCTGGCAATCGAGCAATCCAGCAATTTCAAGATACATCACCTTCATATCTGATGTCAACAAAACGATGGCAGCTGCAGTGAAAGAGTTACTTATACATCGGACTAGAGCAATTTCATATGCAACGATTTCCTACACCGTTCCCAGAGATTTTTGTTGGTTCAGACAATTTTTCTGGCACGAATTGGACCCTAAACCCTAGAACTCCACTCTCGCAGTCACCTCCAGATAGTATGACTCTGCCAGTCCAGCAATCAAGCCTAAAATGAAGAGAAGACAATTGCAATTTCCTACACCGTTTTCAGGGGATTCTGTTGGCTCAGTACCGACTGTTATGTGGAGCGTTTAAGATACTACGTGCACAATCGCCGGGAGAGGGAGTAAGATCATTCAATTTAGATTTGCATAACAGCGAACGTAGCTCAATTGGAATACATGCTAGTAGCTGAATACTCCATATGTTAAGAATGTCATACATGCAATGGCTGAATTCTTGATGTTGTGATAATCAAGATGGCTGTCACTGACGCTTGACCCTCTCTGATCATGCTTCTCATAAACGCCGAAGAATCCAGATTCCACCCGCCTCACAAAGACGAGGAAGCCCAGGAGAAGCGGAGCTATCCAAGTTATTGTTGCCAACTTTTTCCGAAGCTTAGGTCAGGCTGTGGTAGTAATGACCTCAAGTCACGGACATTTCCACTGACCTTACACTCTCACCTCCAAATAAACTGAGTACTGTTCTAGTATGACACGTTTGGGAAACACAAAAAATGTCGTACTATCGAGGTGTCGTCTTCTCATTAATATGACAAATGGCGTAAAATTGTTGTACTATCGAGGGAAGACCAAAACATAAGCAATATGAGCTTAAAAATATATACATCTAGTTTAAGCAATATAGATTTTATGAAATAATAACTTATAACTTCAATAAAAAAACAATTATTCTCAAGAACTCTTGAAATAGGAGTTCAAAGATCTCTGGTGTTGCCTACCCAAATTAGCAATTGTCATCTTATCTAAATTCCCTACTAGCTTTTGAAAATTGATAATTTCATTAACATCAAAATGTAAAGAGTTGTCTAATAAGAAATTAGACAACAATGATGCATGACGTTCAACATCACTAAGCTTTATTATAAGTAGAGCAACATCATCCACATCTATTAAATGTAGATCAACATTATGATCAAAGCCTTGTGCATAATTGATTCCCAAAGCAGCATCCACCAACTCATTAGTGTTCAATTCTAGCTCAGTATTCTCTTCCCCTTCCATCTGAATGTAAGTCTCGATCGACATCTCATCATCACCTAATTGCAACTTTGAAATCAGAGCACCAAGTTCATGATCTGATTCTTCTTGCATTTTATTCTTCTCCCTTTCATTAACTAGGGCAAAATCAACATTCCTTGTTGCACGTAATATATGTGCCATCCTCCAACAATTCCTTACTTAGTATCCAATTCCTTACTTAGTCTACGCATCCAACTCACTCTATACTTCATAACTCCACATGATAGCATGTCTGATGTTGTGCACCACCTTCCTTAAGTCCTCCAATGTAGCATCATCATATTGTGATAAAACCCACTACAAAAGTTTCTTCTTGTACTGAATTTTGAAAGATGCTATTATACCTTGATCCAAAGGTTGAACTATGCTTGTCACATTGGGAGGAAGGAATACCAAAGTCATGTTGCTCATGTTCCAAGGTTGAAAAACCAAGAGACTTACCAACTTTGGCAGAGCTAATAACATGTGAAGATGCATTATCCAAAATCATAATCACCTTTCGATTTTGGCCATTGAACTGATTGTTGAGCTGCAAAATCCAAGCTTCAAATATATAGCCCTTCATCCAAGTTTTTTTATTTGAGTGCCACCGAACATATTCATGAGGTTGCCACCTTCCAAAACATCGTGGTTGCTTAGACATATAAATCACAATCACAAGCAACTTCAACTTATCAGTCCCAGTGAAGTAACAACAAGAGCAAGTGTTACACGCTCCTTCTATAACTTCCAACCCTTCACCTTCCCTTGTGCTAATGTTTTATTAGGATGTGCTTTAAAATACGATCCAGTTTCATCGATGTTGTAAACGTCTTCAAGCTCATAATCTAACAAAAGAATAGGAAGGAGGCCACTCTAACCCTAACCAGGTCCATTCTACACCAGTAACCCTAATTATCATTAAGTTCCCAAATAATTCCCAAGTGAAAATGGATGTATTTTTGATGTACATAACATAGATGAAAGGAATTTTAGCATTTATTACCTCTTTAATGTAATAAAACGGAGATTCTAAATGTCGTATTATCGAGCGTCATAGTCATATAAAAAAGGAGTTTTGAACTAAAAAATTTGGTCGCACAAAAATGTGTCATAATATCAAGGGTGTCAAATAAACGAGGTCATGCTAACAAGGTTAGACTGTATGGCAATCCAGAAGTCGAGGCAACATTGGATTCATCACAATGTCCAGGAGATTTTTGGGCATAATTGGATGAGATCCAAGTGTTTCCGAGTCCAACCGGTTACATCTTGACATCTTTCGGTTTTTCTTTATTGATTTGAGGTATATTCTCTGAAGTCCTCTTAGCAGATTGGTAGCTTTCCTGAAGTCTTGAACTTCAACTGGTTACTCATCGAACTCAACCGGTTCATCTGTAACTAGCGGTCGGTTCTCCCCATTCACTGATTCATCACCTTCTTATCCGATGACAACAAGTCGGCGGTAGCTGTAGTGAAAGGATTACTTACACATCAGGTTAGAGCACTTTTCTGCCATCTAAACTTAAATAAGCCATTTGTCTTCATGAGAAGTGAAGACAATCGCAATTCCCTACACCATTCTTAATGCATTTGGCATTCGCCTTTTTGACCTTCTGTCTCAGAAAAATTATTAATATAATATAATGTAATATAAATCCCTACACTATTTTCAGACAATTTTGATGGTAAGTTTTGGGTCCTACCCTAGAACCCTGAAAACCCTGTATGTTAATACATACATTGGCCGAACTATATTCTTGATGTTGTGATAGCCCAAATTAATTTTGACTTATATTTGAAGCTTTCCCACCATGGCAATTCATAGTATATTGCAGTGAAAAGAGACAATCTGAGACAGGGAAGTTGAACTTTTGAAGTCATTGCTGAAACTTGTGTTTCCAAATGCTGCAGTTGCGAGTACCATTCCTGTTGGGTCCCATAATAGAGTTTGCACTCACCTTGAGTTGATTAATTGAAAGGAATTACTGAAGCCTCCCTTTACACAATGGAACTGCCAACCTCAAGAGGGAAAAGTTGAAGCAGAGTACAATTTGAGATGGCGTGGATTTTATATACGACAACAGGCTTGAAGCTAATGTACTCCAACTGCAATCCCCAACAGAGGACGAAGCTCCAAAAACCCGAACCTCAACCCTTCATGCTTAAGAGTTTCCAACATCCTTAAACCTTCACCAAGCAATGTCTCCAAGTCTTTAAGTCACTATCGCAATTCTTCATGTCGAATCTAAGCTATACGAGGACAACTCTGGCAGTTTCACCTCTTGAACATTGATGCATTGCAACCAAGTGAAGCGTTGTGTGAATTGTGGTGTGTCAATAAATTTTGAAAACTTAAACGAAAGAAGAGATTGGTTGGCAAGAAACCAATTCCATCCGTGCATTCTAACTTGTTTGACATTTGTGTCAACCAGACAACATGAGTTCTGAACTAGTGAACTCATCATGTTCAAATCTTGCCAAGTGTTTACGTCTCTCTCTCTCTCTCTCTCTCTCTCTCGGTATACATTTTCCTTGGCTGCTTCAAGTCTCAAGAGTACTTATGAGACCAATCCCATTGAAATCACATCAAATCACACGAAATGATCACTTACATGTCCTTAATTAGTCTTTGTCTACTGATGATTTTTTCAGTGTCCTGAACTCGTTTTGCCGAACAAACTAAAGGCTCCACGTGTGCAAATCGATGGTCTGTGATTTCAGTGGATGACGGCATGTGAGCCAGTTGTATACCGTAGGTGAAAAAATGAGCATACACGCAACAGCTGAATCTGATTCATCTTGCTATACATCTCAAACCGCCCCGAAACGGCCCCAGTCACTGATCGCCCAGTTCAGACTATCTCTACCAGTGATTCGTTGGCTTCAACGTGGCGAAAGCAATGTCTGGCACAAAATATCATCACTCATAACCTATAGTATTACTGCAATCGTTTGGAAACAAGAGCAACGAATGCTGCTATTATACTGGCCTCAAACACTGCAGAATTTATGCCGCCGTTGTTCTCTCCAGATATGAAGTAACAAAAACTTCCACATTTCATTTCTATACTCACGAAGAAGAGTCCGAGTCTGCAGATTTTTGTAAAGGATTACTCCAACGAGCATCTCGGGTTTAGACAGACTTTCAAGTTTCAAGTGATCCGTAAATTTAAGCCCTCGCAATTCAACAGAAGTTTTTGAAATCTGCGGCTGCACTAACTAGAGTCAGGCTAGGCCACACTTATTCGAGAAGATTAAAAGATCAACTTCGCAAGAACTTGAAGCTTAACTTTCCAAGACTGCAGTAGTTTATGGAAACAGTATCTACACTCCGAAACATTCTGGTCCGAATAACCTCCTTATATGTTACATTCACCGCCTCTGCTGCAAAATGGCAGGTCTAGGGTATCGTTTCTATACAGAGCACCCAGCAGCATTTTAGAAACCTCTTCCTGCAGTCAGTAGAATTACTTCTCGAAATTCAAGTTTGCATCTCACAGCTCTTGAGCAATTGTCTCTCTCAAGTGGAACGATATATATCTTTGAATGTCGCTGAATTTGTCTCTTCTCTCAACTAGAAAGGTAGTTCAGTAACGATGGTCTGCTTGAAGGCTCGTCGGCTTGTGTTGCTCGTTGCTCTGATTCTCTTGGGCTGCGGTACCACTGCTACGACGACGTTGCCAAACACTGATCCGACCATTCTGAAGCCTGGGCACCATATAGTGGGAATGATCATGAACAACATGGCCAACAGAGATGTGGCCGTCAGGCTAGACGAGACGGGGACGAGCTTGCTGGAGGTCGTGGCGAAGGAGAAGAGCTGGACTTACCTTGGCCCCGCGACGTTCGACCTCAATGTGAATCCCATCCTTCACTTGCAAGTGACTGTGAAGGATAACCAAGGCATTGCTGTCACCAAGCCCAGGAGATCGACATGGCGCAGACAGCCTTAACCCTACTGAAAGGAAAGAAGGCTGTCATTTTGACTGCGGTGGGGGATGCCAATGGCAAAATATTGTCCATGGAGATCGGTGGCGTCGATGTCCTCCAGATGAACCTCTGAATCCGGCTGAATTCAGGGTAAACACCTCTACATCACTCCTTCGAAGCTGAAGCAGTTGCTTATGTCCAACCGATTAGCATTCTCATTCGAGAGTGCTCTGAATTGCTATTTGTGTCCAATTCAGTGTCAATGTGTTGATTATTGCCCATTTTGTGTGCTATATATTACCAGTTACGTCTGTGGTGGTGTCTCCAACAGAAGTGATGTATCCAGGAGGAGCGTTGCATTGAAATTATATATTGGCAACTGGCAAATTTGGCGTTGTTCATAGATGACAACCTGAGAATGTAGTGTGTATATAGCTCAACAGTTTCTGTAATCCTGATAGGATGTAATGTTAGCACAATTCATGACAATTCTAGGAGGTTTCTGTTGGAATTCGAAGAGCCTGAGGTAGTTCAAACTTGAAAGGTCTCAAAGTGACCTTCAGCATTCTAGATGAGTAGATGAATAACCAAAGTGATTGGTGTTCCACTATCTTTTACCCGAAGCGTCAAGAGGCTACAAATGTAATTTACATATTAATAAAGAGGCTCGGGGTTGAGAGGAAGATCATCAACTCATGTGACTTCCTTGGGTGGAGAGCCTTTCTCAAACTTCCTTGACTATCTCAATTCTTCTGTCTATCTCAATTTCTAACATGGTATGAGAGAATATGAGCAAGAATTTCAGATTATATTTGGAAATTGTTGACTTGTTCAGAGACTACTAAGTGATTTGGCGTTCATTACATCTGTTTTGATGTGGGTCCTTTGTATGGTGTATATACCGTAGCTTACTTCTGGCTCATTCATTACTTCATGGTGTTCTGTAATATGTTGTCATATAAGTGTTGGACACCCACTCTAATGATATTGTTATCAGTAATTCCAAATGCAAAAGAGTTGTAAACTTATTGTTTGCTAGGCGCCCATGCGGCTCCTAGGCGCAAATTTCTCTCCGACCATGTAAAATAAGTAGTGTGTTTTTGCACTTGTAATACATATTTCCAATGCGAAGAATGTTCTATAATTCTCCTTAGATTCTGATCTTTGTAATGAGTGAGTGGTTCAAAAGGATAGCAAAAACATACAATCATCTATATGTACTAATATTTGTCTCAATATGTAGTATGTGGAGGGTTAAAACACTTGTAAAAGATAAAAAACTTGTTGGTGAAAGGGACAAAAGGGCAGTACACAGTATGACTAATAAGCATTGAATTGAGTTAATTTGTGTCGATTTCTGACTATGGATTGCGGACTTTAATTTGCAGATTAATTTAATTTTGTGATGGTGCAAACCGATTGCATGCTACAAAGATAAACGTGGGGAGCACAACCGAATTTATGTGGCACCAATTGAAAGTTCCACACCACATGTTGACAAAGAAAATCTTTCATTGTATAGATAGTGCTCAAAAACTCAAATACATCAAGGGTTACAATTCTTTTCAACGGTGTACTGTATCGAATGTGATGACAGTATTCACAACAATCCTAAACACCATGAGCATACGCTAAATGAAAAGTACAATGAAGAACATCAGTCTGATCTATTGTGCCATGTGAAAATAAACTCTCCTTGCTTGGAAGTGTCAATAATGTGGGTATTTATAATCTAAATCACCACTTCAATCACCTTGATCAATTGGATCTCAGCCCATTACATCTGGGCTGTAGTGATGTAGAGAACAATAACTTAGTTCAGGTTTTCAAATTGGGCCTGTTAGCCACCCGAGATATTTAATCAAGACCAAGGCATTACTCTCCATAATATTGTTTAATTGCAATTTCGTAACATCTCGTAAACTCCTATCATATGCTTTTCAGCCCCTCACATAACAGATTCTCTTTGTATGTTCTCAGAGACTTTGCTAAGGACACAATATATTCTACTTCTCTAATACACTGAATTATGAAGAGAATCTATAAAGAGGTATTTATAACGCTTTAAGTATTGGAGAGCATCAGAGATAACAAGTCCTTCACATGGTTGGAGACGTCGGGTAGAAGTTGGGGATAGCAGCATGGGCACATCTACATGGTCGCTTGGCAAACAATAAATAAATTCATATCGATTTGCATTTGTATCCATTTGATAACAAGATGAAAGAGCACAAATATCAGAGATTGTTAATCAAGAAGCCAGTAAACGTAAACAACATCATGTCTCGCTTCGGAACAGATGTCTTGGGCATCATATAAATTTTGTCATGGTGTATGAATACATCAGCTTTATATTAACTGGAAGCTTGTTATGAAATTTTCATATATTTTGCTAACATAATAGCTCACCAGAATAACAGGTTTCATGTCTCACTACAAAGTAGATGTATTGGACATTGTTTATTTGTATTGGGAGCTGTACATCGATTGCAAGCTTGTCATGAAAATACTACGTACAAGCCGGAAACTGCTAAATCCCCTATAAAGTGTGCTTAACATAATACTATATTAGAGAAACTGGTTTGATGTCTCACTTTAAAACAGCTGTATTGGACATCATATAATGTAATATAGCATATTACCCTATAAACAGGTTTGAGGTGTACACTACATTTTCAAATTTACTACTGTGGACATCGCCAGAGTCTGCATTCGCCAATATAAACTTTCACTGCAAGGTTTCTGCTAGATACAACAACACTCCTATTTGATCACCACAGGAAATTATCAGTGCCGATGAGTTTGCGCACATATAATACAGTAACTGACACTTTGAGGAGATAGACTTCATGGAATGAATCAACATATCCAGAATGTTCTCGGGTCAGATTGCTGGTAAAAAGTTCATCGACGTAAGCAACTGCATGTAAATATAAATCTTGAAGATGTAGTGTAAAGGTATTTACCCAGAATTTGCAGTGGAATTCAGAGGTCGATCTTAAGGAGGACACTCACGTAACCGACCTTGACTGACAATAGCTTGGCCTTGGCATCACCCACCGCAGTCAAGATGACAGCCTCCTTTCCTTTCACTTTGTCTAAGAATGTCTGCAACATGTCGATTATCATTGGCTTGGTGACAGCGGTATCCTGGTTATCCTTCACAGTCACATTCAAGTGAAGAATAGGATCCACAGTGAGGTCGAACGTCGCAGGGCCAAGGTAAGTCCAATTCTTCGGCTTCGCCACAACTTCAGACAACGTCGTCCCCGTCTCAGCCAACGTGATTCCTACATCTCTGTCGGCCAGGTTGTTCATGAACATTTCCACTGTCTGCTTCCCAGGCGTCAGGTCGGGTGGAGTGTGTGGCAGTATCGCTCCATTGGTAATTCCGAATTCTAGGAGAACTAGAGCAACGAGCAACACAAGCGGAGCCTTAAAGAAGGTCATCGTCACTAACCTAGCTTCCTAGTTGAGAGTTCAAGACAAAGTAAGCGACGAGATCTTGCTTTCCGGTTGAAAGAGACAATTGCTCGAGAACTTTGAGATACGAAGTACAAATCTGATCTCTGTGAGTGCAAAGCACTTCTTATATACTGTAAGTGGTTTCAGAAACACTCTTGGGTGCTCTATATGGAAATAATAAGCTGGGGCTGCCACTTTGCAGCAGCCTAGGCGGTGGATATAAGTTATAAGTAGGTTATTCGGACCAGAATATTTCGGAGTGTAGATACTCTTCCTATCGGGTACTGCAGTTCTGAAAAGTTAAGGTTCGAGTGGCTTCGAAGATCTCTTCTCGAGTAGGTGTGACGCAGAGGGCCTGACTCTGTAGCTGAAGATTCAGAAATTTCTTATTAAAATGAGAGTGGTTAATTTCGAGGATTGCTTGAAACTTGATTGGCTCCCCATAATCCAAATGTTGGTCGCATTACTACACAGAAGCTACCTGTAGACGACATTGAAGGCTACGACCTTCGTGGTGAATTTAGGAATAAAATTTGGAGAACAACAGAGGCATAACTTTTGCGGTGTTTGAGGTCATATATAGCATGGCAGCATTCTTTCCAAATGATTGCAGTTACTATCGCTGATGAGCGATGATATTTTGTGCCAAAATTTCTTTCGCCACGTTTAAACTGAAGCCAATGAACAAGGGTAGAGAATATAGTAACCCACCGCTCAAATTCAGCAGTCGGTGATGGGCTTTCTCCACAAAAACCTGCTAATCTTGCACAGTTTTGGAATTGCAGAGACTTTGTGAGCAACTTGTCATGCTCTGAACTGGGCGATCGATGAGCGGGGCGGTTTGAGATGTATAGCAAGATGAGTCAGATTCAGTTGCTGCGTGTATGCTCATTTTTTCACATACAGAATACAGCTCGTTCACATGCCAAAATCCACCGAAATCAGAGCATCACAGGTGGAGCCTTTAAATTATTCTGCAACGCCTGTGCAGGAGACCCAAAAATCAACAGGAAACAAAGATATATTCTTGACACCTGAAGCACCGATGGAGAATGCTTACCAACAGCGAGATGTAAACAATTGGCAAGATTCAGTTGCTGCGTGTATGCTCATTTTTTCACATACAGAATACAGCTCGTTCACATGCCAAAATCCACCGAAATCAGAGCATCACAGGTGGAACCTTTAAATTATTCTGCAACGCCTGTGCAGGAGACCCAAAAATCAACAGGAAACAAAGATATATTCTTGACACCTGAAGCACCGATGGAGAATGCTTACCAACAGCGAGATGTAAACAATTGGCAAGATTAAACGTGATGAGTTCACTTGCTCAGAACTGGTGGCTGGTCAGCACTTTTATTTTTACACAAATGTCAACCAAGTCAGAATAATACATAGTATATTATTTGTCAACCACAAATCGTTTCTGTCGTTTGGGCTGTCAGAATTTATTTACACGCCGCAACTGACACAGACAACTTCGACTGGCTGCAGTGCGTTAATATTTCAAGAGGTGAAACGGTCGGCCTTGTCCTCCTATCACATTTGCGAATCCAAGAAAATCCTAACTCTGAAGTCCAAGTTGAGAATCATGGCAAACAGCCAAAGTAACCATTTAAGACACGTCTACCTTATTGCCTAGATTCGACATGAAGAATTGCAATTGAAGGTTGGTCATCAAGAAATACTTTGCTAGAAACCATGGCTCTCTGGCTCATATAGGCTGTTGGAAAATTCCAAGCACTAAGATTGAGGTCAGGATTTGAGGGCTTCGTCCCCTTGTTGGAATTTGCAGTTCAAAGAGTACATTAGCTCCAACCTTGTTATGGTACTTACAAGCTATGCCGAATCAAATTCCAATATTGCTTCACTTCTGGGTCTCTTGAATTGTAAGTTGGAACATGCTTGTACGTTGTAGTTTCTTACTACCTTCAACAACAGATTTTAGGACGACCTTGATTACAGATAAGACTCTTAATACTAAGCTATTATTATGTATTTATGTATTATCCTGTCTCCTCAAGAAGCCACAAAGTGAGCAAATTTGACTCAGGTGGCCAGGATGGATTGTTCTCAGGCTTAGAGTCTCCCTTAATCTGATGGGCCTACATCTGTCTAGAAGAGATTGACAGCAATTTGATATCCACATGTAATGACCGAACTACTTCATACTTTGAATGCGTTGGCTGGTAGCAGGAAGCTCCAAGTACATTGACAGTGTCAGGTAGTATGTAAACAACATATTCTTCATCTTCATGACTCTTTAGAACAAGCTGCTCAGCCAAGCAAACAGGAAGTTCAAGAGGAACCTCCAACAGGAACAACCCAACCTTGTAAAAACAAGAGACAGTTACTACTAGAAATAGTAGCTACAAGAACACAGGAAAGCATTTCAGAGACTTTAGCAGCAAACCCTTGCGGAGTGATAGAAAGGAAAAGGCTCTATAGCTCACTCTGTTTCTGTAACAGTGCTATCAATCACTATATTCGTTAATTGGAGACTTTGGAAAGTCTCAAAATAAACTTTACTCATGGTTTGGGATGCAGTATTGTGAACGTGAGGAACATTGGTAAAGAACTTTCTACATATTCATGCATGAGGAGTATATATATTTCTAAATATAATAAGTATCTATATCATAATCGAAAACATGCACTAAACACGATATCGGACTTCAAGTCCTTGATTAGTCTCCAAATCATAAAAGTCTCCAATTAATGAATATAGTGATATCAGGATTGTATATTCTGACCACCCTTTGCTATCTACGGCTGACTTCAGTTTAACGCTACCAATTTCGAAAGAGGACACTTACTTAGCAATACTACTTAATTTCCGCACTACCGTCCTCTTCAGATAGACAAGCACTATTGTACACACTTAAATTACTTACATCATCTGTGCAAGCTGAGACAGTTGACAGTTAGGAGAACAATTTCTAAAGCAAAGATCAGTGAATTGAGTGCAATGACTGTCTGATAAAACCAGGAGGAAACCCACTCAACTCAGAACCTTCAGCTACGCCTGGGATCATCATAAACCCTAAGGAGAGGAGCACAGCAGAATGAAGGAGAGGACAAACGGACATGCTGCCAGTGCAGGTCGCCATGACAAATGACACAACCCAATTCTACATTTGCACTATCTTATCCAACCACCAACCACCAACCCAACAGAAGCAAAGTCAAGTCCAAAACTTCCACAATCTCACTCTTCCTACCAATAATCACTATCCACAGCGGTCCACGAAATTACAATGGAGCCCTCACCATCCAAATGCTTCCCCATCTCACAACAACAAACACCTCCACAACAAACAAAATTACCTTCCCCTCTCCTCTCCTCCCCTAACCCTCCAAACACTAAGACTCCAATCGCTACAAAAGCCAACACCTAGTCTGCTCCAAATCAGGCCCTGAGCTTTCCCAAACGACAGCCCAACATTTTCCAGAGCAAGACAAAGCTGGATAGGAGGAGACTTGAAAGACTCCCGGCCAAATTCAACCTCTTACAGCTATCGTTCGAAAATTTCATGAAAGAAAGTTCCTAATGAGAAAGTATCAGCGACTCCACATGGATTACAGTGTTTCACATCTTTACTTCATTATACAGATCCATTCCCTTAGAAAGGAAAATATACATAAGGTTGAAGAAAGGTCAGAATCTAAGACCTCGATAAGAATGAGAACTATATGAGTACAGCATTTCAATAGTCAGTGCCAACGTGCACCTAGAAGTACATGTCTGTCGAGACCATACGATCGGTTCCACATAGTGCAAGATGATCGGGGTATACATCAATGTGGCCGTAAGCATTCGTGCCTGGAGGACACTCCAATACTGCTTCTAGCACATGATGATGAACACCATGAGAATCTCGAGAATGTCCACCTTCGTGGGCATGACCAGCCAGGCATGCCACCACACAATTATGCTTGTGCACTACATCCATCACCTCTTCGTAATTCCAAAGCAATGTTGAAGGAAATGCCGCACCCGGGTCAAGAGGCAGGTGAGAACATATCACTACCTTCTGCTCAGAAGCAGTAGCTTTCTGAAGCTCCTTCTCAATCCACTCCAATTGCTCTTCTCCCACGCCCCCGTTGAATTTCACAAATCTTCTGTCAACTCCATTCAACCCCTCTGGACTATTCTTGTCACTATTGGGGTTCTTACTCTCAAGCAATTCCAATGCAGCTCTTGTCCGTGGGTGATCCTCAGGCCATCCCACTGCACTTACATCGTACCCATCCAAAACTACAAAAAGAAATCCAGGAGCTGGGCTGAAGGAGTAATAGGCCACACCATCATCGGTCGCAGGGATGGCCAGAATTTCATTCAACTCTGTGCGGGGAAGATTGTACAGACAATGGTTGCCTAACATGTGGTACACATGTCCACCTGTGTAATTCCCAAACAATGACAAAACCCTATTGAAAGCTTCCCGGGACTGATCCTTGGGACAGAGTCCATCTACAATGTCACCAAAGTGAATTGCAAATGCCAAACCCCCCCGCATGTTCCATGCATCGACTGCTTCCTGCAAACATTCTAACGCATGCCGATAGTAGCGTGGGACACCAAGGAAAGATTTCCCATTCTGAATGTCAGCATACTGGATGTCTGTAATAACACCAAACGAAAACAAGGGTTTCTCGCCCTTCCCCTCCTTGGCAGAGGTCGCCAATTCCTTTAATTCTTGAGCTCTATCCACCTCAATCGCCATCCGTCCGACGCTCTCATCAACAGCTCGATGACAGTTTATCCTTAAAGAGTTCGACAACTGACAACCCTTATACGCAGCAGCCCTGAAGCAACTCCCTTTCCGCCAAATTGCTTCAATCCCTAATTGCTCCCCGAAATTGCAACAAGCTGCCGTCGAATACAGAAGCGTCCCCTGTATGTGCACAAATGGGATAACAAAGAAAACAACAAAAATTCTGCTTAACTTTTGGTAATATTGGAGATGCCCGAGCTTGTTGCCACGATGATCGAACACCTGTAGCATAAACCCTAAATCCTGAGCTCCAAACCCTGATTATAAAGAAAGAAGAGTTTGGTAAACATTAGCTTACCATTTTCGTACCTCTTAAGAAAATCCTTGAAGCATCTGCTGCCGCCCAAGCAACAAAATAGATGTCAATTGAACAAAAGAGATGTTCATTGCTTGCTTGCCGATCCGAATGCGAGCTCGCATTCACGATTCTCATATTGCCGCAACGTAACTTATTAGCATCTCAATGAAGGCTGTAGTTTACACAATCCGGGTTTAATACGTGCACTTCCAACGGCCACCGCCAAATTTCCACACTATCATTGGGTTTCGTAAAGTTTTCTCCTTATTTCGTAAAGTTCAAGGAGCCTAAAACAAGCTTCTTCCTTCCTTCTTCCAACTAGCCCACTTCTCCTAGGACTTTAAGCACGCTATTAGGGCAAGATGATTAGCATCAAGGTTGTCATTTTCGTCACAATTTTTGGAGTTTGTGTGAATATCTTGTTCATATTTGATGGCAAGTTCACATTTCGACCTATAAAATACATAAGATTGATGATCCATGTGGCGGATTGTTTCATCCCATTGAAGTTGGCAACTAGTCAAACATATTTCCATGAATATCATGAGTCATTTTTTTGCAGCTACTTGTAAATGTTGAGATATGCTTAAAGGAGCCATTGTTTGGCATTTGGTGCGCTAGATGTGCGAAAATTTTCTTTGGCCATGACATGATTGTAGAATAGATTTGTCACAAGTGAGGATAACAGATAAGAGCCAAATCATGAAGTGCATTGAGCTTAAAAGTGTTGAAATTCAGGCTACTCTCAAGGTTGAGTTTTGCTAACATAGTCGCAATGGTGACATGCTTTACAAGCGTAACTTTTCTCATGGTGGATTCCTTTCCCAAGACATGGGTTGATTGGTATCTATTCTCTTTTGATTTTGTGAAATCACATCGATTCTCACCCCAAAAAAATTGTCAACTATCTAAGTTATAGAAAGTCAATATTATGTGTTTTTTTTGTTTGATTCTTTGTGAACACCTAGATTCCCTCAAAAATGTTGACGATATGAATGGAACAAGGAGGCTTGCCAACAATGTTTGGCATTTGGTAATGTGGTTTTTGACTATTGGTTATTTGTAGTCACTTGTATTTCAGTCCTTGGTCATTCACTTGTTGAGTTTGTATTTTATTTTTCACTTTATCCTTCCATGTTGTTCTCTCTCCCAAGCCTTCAGGCAACTGGGGGTTGAATGTTCCAAACACCTACTAAGGGGGGAGGGTAAATTGGAGGAGGGGGAGGATGGAAATGTTGAGTTTGTTGTAAAGATGGGGCTTGGTATTTTTTAGTGAGCTTAAATTGCAATGTAATAGCAACCAAACTAAGGGGAGGGGGGGAGTGGAAATGTTTAAAACCAAATTCTAGATTGGGTGCCAAAGGACTTTGTTTATGAACACCTAATATGAATGGTACAATAAAAACATGCATGCTATAAGTGTATTGTTGATTCATCATAACTTAACATCAAAATACTAATTTGGGGTCTTTGATCCTAGATTTGTGTTAATTAGACTATAAACAAATTCTTGGGGCTTTACATAGTAATCATTGATTTCACCCTCTCCCTCAGTAGGTTCTACTAAACATCACCCAGTGCCAAATTTTTGATGTGCTCAAGTCTTACCACTCCACTACTCTACCACTCTACCGCTCAATGAATAAGATGTTACATGCATAAAGCTCTACCCACTGGATGAATTGGTGACTGACCTTGGCTCTCCTTGTTTATAGCTCCCCCAATACCTCATCTTGCCATTAAAAGTAGATGGTGGTGACTATCCCTATCTTTAGAGCTAATAACTACAATATATATGGTATTTAGTGCCACCAATTCTAATTGTCTTGTTCACTACTAATTGCAAACTGTGGTATAGTGTCATCACCACTAAATGTTAACCCAACATTATTTGTCATCCCTTGTAAATGTTTTTGAGGATCATAGATTTACAGTGTTGCAATTATTGACCAAGTGATTTTTCATCCAAATTTCAATCATCCATGACATTATTTGTAAATTTATTCATAAGAAAAGCCACCTGAAAAGTTACCATAGTGACATTAAATACCGTATGACACCAAAGATCATATTTAGTGTAATATGCCACTTCCGCTCTTAATACGATGTACTTGAAAACAAGGCATACTTTGTGTTGGAGTGTCCTTTATAGTAACTCCATTAAAGATAAGTTCCAATCACTTTTTGAAAGTCACAAGTCTTTCTTCCTATTGGAACATTGAGTTGATATGAGCCTCTAGCTCACAAAACCCTACCGCACTCCACCACTCTAGGTGATTAGTTGGTTTGACACCATTCCTAATGTATTTTCTAGTTCATAAGCCTTTAGGCTTCCCATACTCTCAAATCAATTTCATTTCATTTGACAACAAACTGAACATAAAAGTTAATATTATGATCATTTTAGGCGAAAGATCTTTAGTGAGCACATGGAAGTCTAGTCACCCATATTCATAGCCCTCCACATTCAAGTGGACCTCCATAATGTGGTTGGATGGCAGCTCATCCTTAACTACATGCGAACACCTCTGACCCATTATTTTCTAGAATCTAGTGGGCAAGCGGCCTACATGGAAACTCACCCTAAGGGCATGTTTACACGAGAGCCATTAGGCCATGGCTCTTGAGAATCCCTGAATTCTCATTGGTTGAGAGTGTTATGAAGCCCCACTTTAGGTTTACATGAGGGTAGTTTTGGACCACAACCAACTATCTTAAGTGAATGAAAAACTACATGGAATCCCACAAGGGATTTTTTTCCGGGACAAATCTTGAAGATAGGCATGATGGAAAATGTGGCAGGAGTTTGGGTTCACAATAAGAGCTTGTGCCCTCCACAAAAACTTTGGGCTATGGTCCATGGACTTCTCTATGGTCTCATCCAAAAATCCATGCATACTAGTCATTTAAGAGCCATGGCCTAATGATGCCTTTGGAGTAAACATGCCCTAAGTTTGCAACAACAATAGTGGATCCCACTACACCGAATATTGTATTTAGTGTCACTTATGACAATATTTAGAATTACACAACGCTATGATTATATACTGTACATCTCATTTTTGTCAACAGAGGTCAAAGTGGTTGTTCCGACAATTATAGAACACTAACATCTTTACTTGGTCAAAAATTACATTAACATTAAGACGATAAAGTACTATGTAACTCCAAATAGTAAGTGTACTTACATAGTAGTAGCCCCCATTAGGCCATGGCTCTTGAGAATCCTTGAAATCTCGTTGGTTGAGAGTGTCATGGGCCCCCACTTTAGGTTTACACGAGGGCAGTTTTGGACCACAACCCACTATCTTAAGTGAATAAAAATTCTACATGGAATCCCACATACAAAGTATGGATAATGTTGGCCGGGATTATAGGGGTTTTTTTTCGGGACGAGTCTTGAACATAGGCATGACGGGATTTGTGGCAGAAATTTTTGGTTCACAGTTCAAGCTTCTTCCCTAAAATGTTTTTTAAAAAAACTTCCTCCATCGACTTCTCTATGGTGTCATCCAAAAATCCAGGTGTACCAGTCATTTAAGAGCCATGGCCTAATAATGCCTTTGCGGTAAACATGCCCTAAGTTCGCCACAACAACAGTAGATCCCAACTACACTAAATAGTGTATGTAGTGTCACGTATTACAATATTTGGAATTCCACAACGCTATAACTATTTACTGTAGATCTCATTATTTGTCAACAAAGGTCAAAGTGGTTGTTCGGACAATTATAGAACACTAGCATCGTTCCTTGGTCAAATTTTACATTAACAGCAAGACAATAAAGTACTACGTAACTCCAAATAGTAAACGTACTTACACATAGTAGTAGACCCCCATTATTAATGAATTTACTAATAAAAACACTACTAAGGAGATGGGATAATATAAACAACAGGCTAGTAGGCTAGTGCATTAAGGTTCCTGACACTTGGCTTGTGCCTCTGCACCTCGTGAGAGGCACGCACCCTATCAATAAGCAGGTTATATATGGGCCTCTCCCTCTCTCTCTCTCTATATCTCTCTCTCTCTCCTGGTACGCCACGTGGTCATTGCCACGTGTCGATCACCCGGCCAACCCACCCCCCCCCCCTCTTTTAAATTTGAAGCCCCACAATGTACCTTGCCTTGGCGGCTTTCAAATGTGAGTCCTGATTAACCCTTAGGTGTTTACTCTAAATAATTTAGAATCATCTTGATTAGTAAGAATTTAGTCTCGTGGAATTGGTGCCACACCGCATGAACGGGGAGAACCCGACTATTGAATTTAGTGTGACTTACTATTTGGAGTTACACAATGCTATATTAATGTTTTCTTGTTTTCTTTTTTTGTCAAGTAAAGATGTTCATGTTTTGTGCAATAATGAGAGATACAGTGAATAGTTACAACATTGCGTAATTGTAATTAGTAAGTGATACTAAAGTGCAATATTTAGTGTAGTTTATGTAGATGAACCGGTTGAGTTTGAGAAATGACCGGTTGAAGTTCAAGAGTTCAAGGAAATCATTCATCATTGTTTTAGGAATATATAGAATATATCCCACTAATTTCTCACACTCACTGATAGCCCTCCCTCACTAATCTGGATAAACAATGTAGTTATAGATGAAACGGTTGAATTTGAAGAAAAAAATTGGTTGAAGTTCAAGACTTCAAGAAACTTATCAATTATGTTAGAGGAATATATGTGGAATATGCCTCATATTAATAAATAAAAACCTCAAAATATCATAATATGTAACCAATTGGACTTGGGAAACACTACGACTTTGACCACTTGTGCTCAAAAATCTCCCCGGACACTAGAGACGATCATGTAAGTCATTGTTGTGAATTCGGTAAGTACACCTAGATCGTTCATTTAAGCATCCGATGAGTACAATTGTTAGTATGATTATTATTAAAGATATTTTCTCTTCTTTTTAAGTTGTTGGGTCTTGTTGGGAATTGTTGAGTTACTCCACCTTGATGATTAGGAGTTTTGTCGGTCCATTATGTGTCTTGCCCCATGAATTGTCTCAATGTTATGAAGTTGGTTGATTGCAATATAGTATTCCGTGAATGGTACCACTTAAGTGCATGTTTGGAAGTTCATAGTCACTTTAGGCAAGGATCACACTCCGTATAGGTGTAGTTATCATGCTCCTCGACCGCATCTTCAGATAGATAGATAGATAGAAACTCCGGTCCCTATTTAAAGGGGCCGGCGTGAATGAAGTGTCCGTTCGTATTGTCAAATAACCCGATGCCCACCGGACAAGGGGAAATTTGGACAATACTACTCTCCCCTTCCGGGGATGGACACTATAGTAACCGGAGAACAAAATAAAGGTAACCCTCCTTAGTTGATTAGCGCGCAGTTGTGTCAGTGTTATAGTATAAGATGTAATTTGTTGTGTTTGGTGAACGCCAAGTCATGTTTCCTTGGCTGGTTGAGGGAGGATGTTTAGCTGCATGTAGACGTTCCGGGTTCGACTCCCGTTGATTACGTCTGAATGTTTAGTGTGTTATACATGACTTGGTGTTGCTAGTGATTTAAAGGCAGGAAAATTGTACCAACCAGCCGGCTCCTACCCATCTTCCTGAGTTATTGGAGTTTACATTGTTCAATAAATAAAGGACTATTTTATGGTCCTTGTCTTATTATTGTTATTTTGTTTGTTTGTATATTTATTTATTATTCTGTTGGTATTGCTTGGTTATTTTCAATTCGTCTTTTATGTAGAAGGATTGAACTAGCGTATTGTATGGCAATGGTGTTTATTTCTTTGAATGTATGGTTTATAGGATTTTGAGGTAGTTTAAATGTTTGTTCAAGTTGTTTCATTGATGGGGTGTGTGTGGTTCCTCTAGCTCCTGCCAAGATGACTATGAGTGGGTCTACCTTCCAGCCTTGTAGAGTGATGTCATTAATTAGTGGTTGATACTTTTGAATTTTATTGTCAATTGTATCTTGTGGGAATCTGTCGTTTGTATATGTGAATTCGATAAATTGTACCATGAGGTTGTCTGTTGGGTGTGGTGGTGGGGTGCTTTGGTGTGGGAGTTCTTTGATACATAAGAGGTCGGGTTTAAATCGTGCGTTGCAGTGGCATCTTTGTTGTTCACATATACATGATAGGAGCCATGTGGGGACTGTATTCTCTTGTGGGTTGTTGTCGAATGTCCCTGCATTCATAAGGATGTAACATCTTGATTTTTATGATGATAGGATTAGTTTTCTTAGTTCCCATACTGCTTTGTTATGTCTTTTGGTTCTTAGGGCATGTATATGGTGTTGATTGCATTTTAACAGTACATGTAGCCATGTATCTGTATTAGAGGAGTTATAGATTGGGCAGGTGATAGATGAGAATCTTTCTATGCCAAAAAATAGTTGTTTTTTGGCGTTGCCCATGTATTGTCCAGTTCGGAATTTTAGTATGCATGTTTTTTGTGAGTCTGATATTATAGGATTAGACCAGAAATTATTAGATAATTCATTATCAATGTCAGGGTTCATTGTCCATTTGCTAATGTTGGAGAATTGTTCTGACATGGTTTTTATATTGTTAGCTCGGTCGTGTTTAGTTAAGTATGTTTCGAGGCATCTGACATGACCTTTGTCAGGTCTCTTGTTTGGTCCGGGCCAGGTGTCTTTTTGGAAATAGTATGGTGTGGTGTGTGCAAATTCGTATGGTTTGGCAGCGAATCTGTATCTTTTTTTGGCGCCTTGTTTTGCTAGTTGATCTGCTTGCTCATTTCCATCAATATTTGTGTGTGTTTTTATCTTATATATCGTAGTAGGTTGCGTACGGTTTTTTAGCATTTTTACCATAGATGTTAATATGTTTTTATCCGCATGGTTGTTATGGTGGGTAGGGTGTTTTATTTGTGTGTTAAGTACATATATACAGTTGAGGCAGTCTGTGAATATGTGTGCTGGTTCATTTGTGTATTTGGTAGTAATTAATCTAAATGTTTTGTGAATGACCATTAGCTCGGCCCTAAAGTTGGTTTGTAGGCCATGTAGTCTTTTTGATATACGTATTTCTACTTTTGTTGGGTTGTAAATTCCATAGCCCGCTTTTTCTTTCTTCCAATGTCTGTCGTTTGCTTGTGTGGGTGGGACAAACGATCCGTCTGTGTAGTAGCTGTATTGTGGGGGGAATTTTAATACCGTGTTTTTTTTGAAGTTTGGTAACGGTGGTATGTTTGTGGTTGATGGGTTGATATGGGGTGGGTAGAGTAATTTATTCCATTTAGCGTTTTTGTTTACTAGAGTATTACGAGGTGTGGGTGGGGCCTTTTGTATGTGGTATTGTGCTATTTGTAGGTTTTCGATTACTGTTTTAATTGTATCTATTTGGTCGGGTGTGCCAATGTTGATGTTTTGGTGGTGGATACAGAAGATGTGTATTGCTAATGGTTCTATTCGAGGTTTGCTTATATTTTGTGGGGTTGTTGATTCATCATATGTAATGGTGTCTGCATTGAAATGGGCTAACACGTGTGTGTCCGGGTATGGTCCGGTGTGTGATGAGTAGTTTTGGTACCAATTAGTGTCCGGTGTAATTGATGGTGTGATGTTGTTTGAGTCGGTTTTAGCTGCTAGTCTTGCCCAGTGTATTGCTTGTTGGGTTGTTTCTTCATTATGTGGGTGTTCATACCCAATTCCGTTTCATTTATATTGGAAGGCAATACCTAGTGATCCAAAGACTTTGTCTCTTGCAAATGGGGAGTAAAATTTAGTGATATGTGTAGAACATGTTACTGGTGAGGAGAAGTATGAGTGTGTGATGTTAAATGTTTTGGTGTTGGAATCAAGGAGATTTTCTGGGAGAGTGTGTTGTGATGTTTTTAGTGGGTCTTTTTTTCCTTTTTTAGTGTTATATCTTTGGTAGAGCCATATTACTTATGTTTCAAATGGTTGTGGGGGAGGTACTAAGCCGTGTGTGTTGTATTTATCTTTGTTGTATTGTTGCTAGAGTCATTTTAGTCTTGTAGTTGGGATGGTAATGAGGTATCGTCCGGTGTCTTCGTATATATGTGTTAATTCGTTTTGTGTATGTATGGTGTTTTCTACAGTGGCAATATGTTTTTCTGGGTTGCATTCTATTACTGATATTTATGTATATAGTATTATCGTATGTGATGGTATAAATCTTTGATCTTTGTTTTGTATGGCGGCTATGTGTGTTTGTACAATGTTTTTATAATAGTTGTGTTGGTGTCTTGTGTAGTATTCTTTTAGTAATTTGATGTTGTGTTCGATTACTGGGAGTTGGTTTAGTGGGAAGAGTTCGCATTGTGGTAGCCATTTGTTGTATGTGTTGTTTTGGAGTGACCATTGGCATAGGTATGTGTTAAATTTTTTTGTTATTTTATACTTATCTTTGATTTCGTTTGATTTGTGTTCCAGTATACTTTGGATGGGGAATCTGAATGGGTTATTTTTTATGTTGGGGGGTGGATTGGGTTGTTGTGGTAGTGGTAGGTGTACTGGATTTTCTTGCATGCTGGGTGTTAGTTTATTATTTTCTGATATGTATCTTTCTTTTAGTGTACGGGCTTGTGGGTGCCTGTTACATGGGTTTGGGTAGTTTTGGTTGCAACTTTGTTGGCAAAAAAATTGTTCCGCTATACGTAGTGCAGTTTTTTCAAGTTTTGTTGGTGTTTTATAAAATATATTTGGAAGTCTTTTGGTGACATTAGATTTGTGCCATTGGGGAGGGAGATGTGTTTTACTTTATGTATGTTGTGGGTTAAGAGTTTATGTAGTAGTTTTATGGATAGCTCTGAGTTTAGTTGTGGTAGTTCAGTTGTGGCTTGTGTTCTCCATTCATGTTCTAGTTCCGTTGTCTGGAGTTGAAAGTTTGCTTCTAAGTTTTTGAGGTGAGCTCTTCCTTCTTTTTTCATTAGGAATAACGTTCGTGTTGTAGGTGATCTTATACAATCTTAGTAGGTGTATCTTGATTCTTTGTAGGTCCTCTGCCCCTCCGTGTTTGGCTAATATGTGTTGTATGAGTCCTTTGTATATTGTTCCTAATCTTCCGGGGTCGTTTAGTGTATTTCTAAGTTGTTCGCTAATACATCTTAGGTAAGCGTTTTTTTAATGAGAATGCTTCTAGTCCAAATAGTTCATGTGGTAGTTGGGTTATTATATTTGCTGTACATTTGGGACCGCATCTTCAATTATAAGGTGAGCATGGGCTCTTTGGATACATGTTCATGATAGCACATGCTTCGATATCTTACTCGTGAAAAATGATTGAATCTTGGTTATTGACAGTGGCAAAGAGTTCGCCTGGATTGGTTGTATTTTGGGTTTCTTCTTGCAATTGAATTTCTAATTTCTAAAATTTAATAAAAATAAATAAAAATTTGACAAAGAAACAAGAGGGAAAACATGTGTTTACATCAACAGTCAGTGTGTTCAAATGGTTGAGGTCAGGGTGCACGAACTTGCTAGACTCTTGAACCCTTAAAGAACCAATTGTGTCTATAATTCTACAAAGTAAACAAAGAGGACATCTCAAATATAAAAAAAAAAACCAAGTTTTGAAGGTTGCTTGAATCTTTTATTCAACTGATAGAAATACAAATAGTGAGACTATATCATGAAAAAATCATCATTTTTTATCGTATCAATTTACATAAGGGAGCGTTATTGCTATTTCACATTCCGCACATTGTTTTAACCTTCCACAATGAGTCCCCCCCCCCTCCCAAAAAAAAAAAAACTATTTCATTAGCATGGTAAGTGATTAAGTGGAGGAGCATAATGTTCCTTAGCTTATGATATTGATTTTTGTTCTAAACCCATATTGAAATTCAATAAAAGTAATGCATCCCATATTTTGTTTTGCATTTATATAGATCCAAACAAAATGTTTGTCTGAAAATAAGGATACATACGAGAACATCATTTGGCCATTGATACATGCACTTCACAAAACAATATATTTAAGGGGAGAACACTAAAAACATATGACGGGAATCATAATCATATATGCCATCTTATCTTATCAGTTTCGACACAAAATCATAATACTCTCAAGTGAGGGTGCCATATGATGACATGCAATGGCTGGTGGGAATACATGGAGAAGATGGCATGACATGGAATTAACAATTTACTTAGGCAACATGGTGCTTAAATCGATAAGATAGTATAATACCTTGAGAAGCGATGTGATCAAAACACCATTGTAGTGGTATATTTTACACAATTTCCTTAATGTACACCTAAAAAAATGTGGTTCACATCTAAAACTACACCATGCTTTTCATACCATAGTACTTGTCAATGGATATTACTTCGGGTCTTGAGTTTATGCATAAATATTAGTCTACTTGATACCTAGTTTAGAATCCAAGTGTAACCAACTAAGATTATATCCCCCCCCCCCAAAAAAGGAACATGCTCTTTCTTACTTAGGGCCACTTCACACACGAGACTGAGACCCCGTGACCATTACACTTCAAGCACTCTCATTGGTGGAAAAGGCAAAGCCGGTCCCGAAGTTGCTTCACATTGCGCTTGAGGGACCAACAAAGTATGTCAATGCAAGATGGATGTCAAGTCTACATGGATTCCTACACGGCATTGAATGGTTCGTGTTTCATGGTCACTTGGACTATTTTCAAAAACCATCTCTTGGAAGTAGGCCTAAAACAAAACCGGGAGACCATGGCACTCCAAACACTCACAACCGTTGATTTATTATATTTTATCATGTATGAAGACCCGCATGAATAGAAATACATTGAAATTGCATGTGATTGAGGGCCCGATCGCATATAACTTCACTCGAGGGTCCATGACCACACTACATGATTTTGGAGGTGTCTTGGAACGGCCTTTGAACATTTTCTTTTGAGCTCCCACAATTTCACGGTCACGGCTCTTGGCTCGTGTGTTTTTTAAAAGAGGCCCTTAACAATGTTGCGAGGTCATCTTACCGTGAGTCCTCAATCCTAACCCAAATTCCTTTTAAAGCTCGGGAGCTTGCTATTTTAGCATATTTTGACTTTCAAATTAGAACCTTCGACCACGTGCTATATATAAAGAGCTTGAATGGAGCCTACTCCGCATGGCTAAGACCAAGCTAACCACAACTTTTAGAGAAGACTTTTGGGATGCGTCCTATCATGATGCGCCTTTGCTACGTACAAATCCTGTAACTAGAAAGATCCCATCCTTTAGGCTCTTCATTATAATATTGCATGGAAAATACATACTATAGGCTCGAGGCCTGGCACCTGGGACAACATTTCAGGGTCTTTGAATTAAAATAAAGTATGGTCGTAACTTCAAGGTTGCATGTAAGCTAACACATGAAGGTTTGTGAGTCACGACATGTGCATATTGGACACTATTTATACATGTTGCGTGTAAAATTTGGTACGGTTTGGAGTCATGGGTACAGGAATCTCCAATGAGGATGCCACTGTCGCCAACCATTAATTAAAAGGGAATTGTTAAATCGTACTTTGTTAAAACGACCACATAGATGCGTTACGTTGTCACATGATCTGTCAATAATTGGTTTCTCTATCTCATCGTACACATGAAGAGAGCGAGGTATTGATTCTATGTTAGAATTAGTAAACTTGGTCAACGTGGACGAGAAGTCAAAGCCCAATCGACACCTTACATCAAAGTTCGGGAAGTTTTTGAAGCCATAGTGGCTAATTGCCGGTAGTTGCTAGGAAGGGTCGGATTTTTCCCAATTTACATCGGCAAGAGCCGGTCTTTTGTAAAATCAATCGGCCAATTGCCTATATTTTCATATTTTCATTGGCCAATATCCGATTAAATGGAATTCATATCGGCACTAATTGTTTAAAAAATGTATGAAAAGTTATTAGAAATCATTTCTTAGTACAAAATCTTGAATAAGTGAGAAGAAAGGCATGTTCAAAACTTTAAATTTGAAGAGTTAATATCCTTGGCAGGAATTGAACCTAGCAATGCCTTCACTGCTTGAAGGCCAAGGGTCCCCCATTTCTTCATAGAAGCAATTGGATTTGGTCATGGAAAGGTTGCATAATTCTAAGGATGCACTTTAGGGTACTTCCTCAAGTGCATCATTAGATGCCCCAAACAAATAGTGCTTTGGATGCTTCCGGCTGAAATCCAATAACTCACAAGAAGAATCGGCTACATTTCCGGGACATTTTCTGGTCCATCGGCTAATTGCCAAAGGATTGAAATTACAGTCGGATTGCCATCCGATGGTTGGAAATTTGGACCGGCCATGAGGGGAAATCCATCGGTTGATAATGAACTAGCCGTCGGTTTTCCCCGAACATAGCCTTACATACGAGGTTCGGGAGATTTTTGAGCTCAACCAGCTGAAAACCGCCCCTTCACAACTCCTATCGGTCTTTTTAGGATTTGACTGGTTGCAAATTTGTTGCCATTAATTTGAATTGGCCAATATCCTATCTTTTTTTCAAGTGCCGGCTAATTTCCTCTTCATTGTAATGACAACCGGCCAAAAACTTGGGCATTGATAAGTAAGCTGGTTTCCAATTATATCTACAAACAACATACACCATTCAACAACAACGTCCAAAGAACGTATCAACATACAACAATAACATGTAATGATATCAACATCCAACAACAATGATCAACAATTCATTACATACAAGAACAACAACAATGATCAACAATTTATCCATAGCAGGAGTTGAACATGAAATAACCCATCAACCGGTTGATGGCCATGGATTTACTCTTCTATCATACCTAGGTCTTAAACCTTCATATAACATGATAAAAGAGTAACCTAACATACCATACTATATACAAAAATGAAATTCATCAACTATTAGAGTCAAAATCAGCAGTATCATCTTCACCTTCAAGAGGAAAACGCCTTGAAAGGTATCTCTATGAATCTGAAAACAACCATCTAAACTTTGCAGAGTTCCTACATAAAGCTATGGCTTCCATTAGTACATTATGAAGATCACCACAAAGATCTTTTATAGACACATGCATAATACATTCTAAACGCTAGCTGTCAACAATGAAATACAACAATGAAGCAAAAGCTTCGCCTATCCACCATTCATCAAATCGCTACAAGCCTACAACGAACACATAACCTAAACCCTAGAACCATATGATATCCGGCCCTAGATGAATCAAACCGGATGAAATCTACCTATTTCATAATTCATCCGGGTAAAAATCCTCCTCCTCAAAATGGTTTCCGGTTGAAATCCGTTTTTTTTTAAATGATTTTAATTTTAATTTTAAATCACCGGTTTCACATCCTCACTTTCCCAATTCAACTGGACTTTTCACAAAACCAACTAGCCGCCATTACACTAAATACCGGCTCTCCCCGGACACTGCTTACATATCAATTGTGGTTGTTGTAACTAGTGCGTGGCTGATTTCAACAATCCCTTGAATAAATACTGCGAGTTTGAGCTTTGACCCACAAGAAACAGATTCTATGTGGGTGCTTGCCAATGAATGGAGAGAATTGGCAACTAAGGAGTTGTTTACATCATGGACCATGAAGTTGTCCCAAGGCCCTGTAAAATTTGTGATTGGTTGTTGAACTCGTCCCGGGATCACTTTGGTTTGCACCAAGGAAAAAAATTGTTAGTGTGACCAAGGAGTTCGAGGTCCCCGTAAGTCATATTTTAAGGCCACATTATCCATTGACATGGTCCAACGGGTTTTGTGGTGCGAGAGGCAAAAGAGGCGCTATGGTAGAAAAAGGCAAGGGCCCATGGCAAATAAATACTGTTATAATAAAATTTTAACTAAAATTTTTGGGAAGAGAAGATGAAGACAAGAGAAGACGAAAGAATGGTCACACTTGATTTTTTTTTCCTTTTTCAAAACCACCATTTTTGGACATTTAAAAAAAATAGCACATTCATTTTTGGGTGCATGGTCATTCCTCTTGGTCCAAATTCGGTTTACACCTAGTGAGGGGCCCCAAGGCTTTGTAAGTTGATATTTTAAGAAATCGGTCCATGGAAGTTGGACCATGAAGTCGGACCATAGAAAAAAGGCTATCTTCCATGGTCCGACTTCATGGTCCATGATGTAAACCGGTCCTAAGTTACAAATGAACTCGTTGGGTTTAAGAAATAAAGGGTTTAAATTGAAGACTTCAGGAAAATTATGGATTGATTTAGAGGAGTTTACAAAATATTACTTGTTCAATAAAGAGAAACTGAAAGATGCCAACATGGAATATATGGTTGATATTGGAAACAATAGGATCTCGACCCGGACACTGAGTACTTGCATAAGGGCCACTTCACACATGAGACTGAGAGACCGTGACCATTACAAATCAAGCACTCTCATTGGTGGAAAAGGCGGAGCCGGTCCAAGTTCGCTTCACACTACGCTTGAGGGACCAACGGAGTATGTGAATGCAAGATGGATGTAAAGTCTACATGGGCTCTGTGTGTGAGGACCCACATGAATAGAAATCCATTGAAAAAACATTTGGTTGAGGGCCCGACCACATACAACTTCATATTACACTTGAGGGTCCGTGACCACACGACATGATTTTGGAGGTGTCTTGGGACGATGGTCTTTGGACGTTTTCTTTTGGGCTCTCACAATTTCATGGTCACGGCTCTTGACTCGTGTGTGAAGTGGCCCTAAATTAAGTAGAATCCTTGTGTGGAACAGGTGGCAGTGGGTACAGGAATCTCAATGAGTCAAAGTCAATGATGATTATGATTATGATTATTATTATGATTATTATTTAACCCCATGAACTGTTTGCTAGAAATTGAAAGGATGTCAATTGCAAAGAGTAAAAGTAAGGAATCCCAAAGGGATCTGGAGGGAGCTATGTCACAGTGCCCATGTCCACCCATTCAGAACTCCAAGTAAGCCTGGGTTGGCAACTAGTGCAAAATAATTTGTAACATATAATCCATCCATATTATCTTTGTACATTCATACCAAAGAACAATTTTACACAATTTAGAATAGAGTGATGTAGTGCACATTGAGACCGTCCATGATACGTAATAATTTTTTGATTTGAACATGTCTATGTATTATAATACATCAATAATTTGAGGATAAATTTGGACTTTCTCTTGGATGGGGGGGGGGGGGCTTCGTCCATAATTTAGTCTCCATCATACCTAATTATAATTTAGATAATCTATAAAATTTTGAAGATAATCTAGATTATTTTGGCTTGTAAGCCCTAACCCTAAGTCTCTTCCCGACTTCTCTCAGTGGCTTCTCTCCCGCTTCTCTTTTGAAACTCTTGAATCCAAATAATTTGAAACATAATCTAGATTATTTGAAACATGATCTAGATTATGTGTATGATGATGTGTACATAATCTATGCCTTTGTGAAATTTTTGGATGACCCCCCTGTAATTAATTGTTTGAGTTGCCACCCCGGGCAAGTAAGCTTACAATAATCTCCCGCTTAAGTACGCACTTTGAACTGGAGCCATTGGTGCACATTTAGTTGGTAGGTGTGAACTTTACTCGTATCGCTTTCTAGACCCTTGGATTCGATGAATCGTAACGGGAAACATATGAAACTTGAGGCAACCCGATTGACCAAAGCCCAACGATGTGAAATCAATGCAAAGTTGAGCAAGCCGAACGCGCCGAGCAAGCAGGCGTCGGGGCAAGAGTATGAAGCTAGTGAAGGCGCTGTCTGGAAAGTTTTGGACAATCAGGAGAACATACTGCAACGAAATCCAACCTATTGAGACATTTGTTGAATCTGAAAGTGCTACCGACTTCAATGGCTTTGAAGCTCTATACATCATTGTCCTCGACATTGACAACCAATTGCTTTGCTCCGATGTTCGAACGGATGCTAGACATATGTATGATGAACTGCGACAATCATTTGAGACGTTTACCAAACTGACATTTAATGTCAAGCATAAAAAATTCGTGCATTTGCGACAAATGACATTGCATGACATGTTCAAACAATAAAATATGAACCCTAATTTTTGTCAAAAAAATTGCGCACTTAAGCGGGAGACTACTGTAATCACTTGAAGATCATGACTGCTAAACAATAATCTCATGAACACACTCAAATCCTACCACCACATAGACTTGGGAGTCTCCCTTTTCTATTATGGGAATAGGGATTTGTTAATGTGCATGGGATGTGTAGGGAAGGATTGCCTGAGAAATTCCCCCGACTTTGTGGGAGTTGCATCTAATGACCAGCTTCGGAGCCTTCGGTGACCATAATTAATACATGTTGCCTTATCCAAGAAAGTAAAATGATAGATGACTTAGGCTGCTCGCCCACTAGATTTTAGATCATAGTGGGTTGGAGGGTGTTCTTATATAGTTAAGCACAAGGTGCCATCCAATCACATTCTTGTGGTCCGTTAGAATATGCAGGGCCGTGGACATGGGTTACTAGACTTTCATGCGTTCACTAAAAGTTCTTCAACTTACAAGTGCCGGTCACCGAAGGATTAAGACTGATTGAAGACTCAAGAGAAGCAATGTTAGTGTAGAACTCCATCCTTGGTAACCAAGAGGAGGAGGTTAGTAGGTGGGCCCGGATTTGTGAAGATGGGAGTAGCTAGTTGGCACATACAAACACTACCCCACCAGGTTCCCTCTACATTTGGGCAGGTTTGTCCTTATTCACACTAGAATGTGGTGGGCAAGTGGCCTATTCGTATGTGCCAACTAGCTACTCCCATCTTCTCAAATATGAGCCCACCTACTATCCTCCTCCTCCTCCCTATTGCCAAGGATGGAGTTCTAGACCATCATCAGTTCTCTTGAGCCTTCAACTAATCTTAATCCTTCGGTGACTGGCACTTGTAGGTTAAAGATTCTTTAGTGTGCGCATGGAAGTCTAGTGGCATGTGTCCATGACCCTCCACATTCTAGCAGACCGCAGGAATGTGATTTGGATCGACGGCTTGTGCTCAACTACATGCAAACACCTCCAACCCACTATTATCTAGAAACTCACCCATAGCCAACCCCAACTGCTCATGAATGTTATAATTGTAGTATGTACGGGTGGAATGGACCTGCGATTCGCGGCGTCTATGTAAGTTAAAAACTTTATGTAAATGAAGGGATTTCAATATATATATATATATATAAGCAACGACAACAACAAAAAAACACCCTTACAAGATTGAGGGCCAATTCGACTCCACTAGACTGTTTAGAAATCTTAAAGAGAACATTTACGGGTTATAATACAATTCACTGCATTTTCACCTTCCCAATGGATGTGTTTCTGTACACACCACAAATCCCTAGCCGTGGAAGTGGGAACTTGGTTACAAATTTTTGTATTGTGGAACAATAACATGCCAGGTAACATTATAGAATATAGTATCAATCAATCAATACAACGTTCAGACTCCTGTAAGTGCATGGAAGTGGTTCTTGACCAAAAATGGGAGCATAAGAAAGTGGGTGAAGTTATGCATAGATATAATCAACAAAGGTTAGTATGGGATCTGTCTAAAAACCCCCATTGAGCGTGGCTCGGAGGCAAGGTTCGGGAGGGGGTGGCAGGGTTGGGATAAAACATGCCCCCTATTTTTTTAATTGGGTGGGGCCTTACATGATCTCATAGGGGGCTTCCTAGAGTAATTTGGGGCCGCATGACCCAAATTTAGCAACAAAAAAAACCAAAAAAAGTTCCCAAGGGGCCAAAACGGGGAGGGCCAGAAAAATGAACCCCACCGAACCTGGCCTCCGAGCCACGCTCGATGGGGGTATTTAGACCCACCCGTTAGTATGTAACGATTGATGAGTTTGGAGGGAAGAATTTGGAGGGAAGAATTGGAACTCCGTAACTTGAACGACTATGGGAACCTTGGATATTTGAATACATTGAATGGCATATGTAGTGGTGAAAGTGGGTTGCATATGTAGATTCATCGCACTCGTTTTACGGAAGTCGTTTACCTCGTTGTAATCCCAAATAAGGAATTATCGAAAGTGGGTACTTGTGTACTTACATTCTAATGGTCAGTGGATCTCAATCAATGAGCTTCTATGACGGGATTGAATGACGTCAGGAGCTTACAGACTTAGGGCCGCTTTACACCTAGAGGCTGGGCCAATTCCCCTTGAGGCCGATTGCATGAAATTTCAGCCCCTTTTGGGTTGGAGGCCGGCCTCAACTACACATTATAATAACATTATAATGGAGGCCAATTTTTCCATATGTAAAGGTCTTAGGGTCAAGAAGTTAGGCCGATTCAATAAATCTAGCAATATCCAACGGATCTAGCATAATCTAACATAGAGCCATTCATATTTCCACATAGTCCAATGGATATCGTTTGTTAAAAAATCATATTTTATTAATGAAAGTTTTTAAAAATAAAATGTGGCATTGGTTCCGAGGCCAAGAATTGGCCCTCCATTTGAGGTGCACCCAATTTAACGAGCTTGGGCCGTGTCATACCATACATTTTTTTATTAAAAAAAAAATACCACCAAATTGGCCCAACCTCTAGGTGTAAAGGGGTTGGGGTCGATTTCAACCTTTTGGCCAATCACAAGTGAGGATTTCAAGCCTCGTACACAACGAATTGGCCCCGCTTCTAGGTGTAAAACATCCCTTAGGGTTAGTTTCCATGTAGGCCGCTCACCCACTAGATTCTAGAAGATAATGGGTTGGACATGTTCATGTGTACTTATGCGCAAGCCGGCATCCAACCACATTTTGACAGTCTGTTAGAATGTGGATCGGTACAGTGTACACAAGAGTCAGTTCATTGTATTGATTGGTCGATATTGTTTCAATAATGTTGTATGGCATGTTAGTATTGTTCTGCACTACATGAATTTGTAACCAAGTACCCGGTTCCACGGCTAGGGGAGTATATTCTTTGGTATCCAATCTTGTGTGAAAATCTTGGGTACAAGACAATGCTCCGAGGTGAGGCATGAAACATGAGAACAAATGAGGGCATGTGTGTGGGGGCATGGAGCATGCGACGTGATGGGAGATGGAGACAAGGCTTGGGACAAGCCTGAGGGCCGATTTAGATGATGGTGAAGAAGTGCATCAGTCAAGAATTTTAGGGGAATGGAGCAATATGTTTGGTTGCAAATTGGGTCCTTCACTAGCTGGGGTTTACACTACGGCTAAGACTTCTCCGGTGGAGAACTTCAAGCATGGATGACAAATTGACATGGTTGCCAACATGCCAACACTTTTTGCTAAGAAAATTCTCTGGAAGTCTAGTTTCTTGGGCAACCTCAAACCCTCGGACAAAAACCTTGGCCTATGGAGAACTCCGACCTGGGGCATTTTGTTAATATTTTGTCCATCTTGTATGCCATACCAATTGTTGCCTCAAATAACCTTGTCTTGGGCTACAAGTCTTGATTGGTGCACTTCTTCACCATAGTCTAAACCGGCCTGAAGTCTCCAAATATATGATTCACACAATGAGTCTCAAGACAACATCTAAACTTGTCTCTTCTTGTGTTTGGCCAATCAAGGTGACCACCTCAACTTGATCACCCCCATATTAGAAGGATCTCATTTGGTGGTCATCTACCAAGTTAAGACTTCAAACTTTGCCCAAAAACAAGAAGAGAGATAAAAAAAAAATAAAGTGCTAATCACCATTGAAGTTGACGAGGGCTCACTTGTCTCAGTCATTTTAAAGCCATCATAAATACACAGTGTAGTGTATTTAGTGTCACGAATTCTACTGGTCTTGCAATGAAGTACCCTATGGTGAACCCCTCCGCTATAAAGTATCCTATAGTGGATTATTAACACTACATAAGTTTGTGTAGAGTGAGAATTTACCATATTTTGGCAAAAATGTGAGATAAGGTAAAGTTGTTCCAACAAATTGTGTCTACCATTTTCAAAATAATCCAATATATTTAATTTTTAAAATTATTTAGTGCTGGACTAGCTATTAAGGTACGGTATACCAAGTTATTGCATGTTCACCTTGCCAATGGACAACTTTAAGTAGACACCACACAATTTACCCAACCCAACAACTATGTCCAAATCTAGCCACATGCCACCTTGCCATTGATTAGCAGGAAACATTCAACATTTGAACCCATATTAGGTTTTAATGCTAATCAAGGTATCAAGACAACATGAACCACGACTCAAAATTGATTGCATGCAATGATATGATAGAAAGGAAGTGAAGAAAAAAAAAAAAAAAAAGGAGGGGAGGGGGGCATGGACACATTGTCACATGCAAATGGCTTTGCAATTGGCATGACAACTACATCCAACACATTTGACATGTGTTTGCATAAGCATAATTATAGTGAGCATCCAATACCTAGTTCATACCTATTTACAAAGCTGTTTTTTTGGACAACCTGGACCATAATTTGGGCAATGGTTGAATTCAAAATTGACTCTGGCATGTAATAATACAATGTGAAGGAAGAAAGGTAAGACATAAGGGAGGAGGCACAAACACATTGTCACATGCAATTGATGATTATGCCATGGCATGATAACTATGTCAAATATTGGACATGTGTTATCATAAGCATGGTTATTGGTAGCATTCAATACCTATTTCATTATTTTCTTTAGTTGTTTCAAAAAAAAACAACAACCAGGACAAAATTTTGGTAGGGCCACATACCTACACCAAATGGGGTCATTAGTGTGACCTTTTGAATATAGGTGACTTATTGTGTTGACTTGTCACTCTAAATTAATGAGATAAATTCAATTTCGTTTGACACATGGAATTGTGTGAGCATGTCTTCTTGATTGTTTATTGTAGCACTATATTTTTATAGTAAATTTTGACTAATGTTATAGTTACTATCATCGTAAAAATAAGTATTAAAGATTATATTTTTGAAGTTTCACGAAAATTAATGTTATCACACTAATGGCCCTATTTAGTGTAGAGTTGGTTGTAGGTGACAATGTTGTGGGAAGGAAGGAGGGAATGAGGAAATGAGAGGGGAGGTGGCATGATACATTATCATTTGTAATTTGTGACTTTGCCATAGACATGACAAAGTTTATGTCCATAATTGGACATTTGTTGTCATAAGCATGGTCAAAGCATTCAATACCCAATATAAACATGCCTAATTTCAAGCACTTAATAAAATCCTCAATGGACATCTACATTTGAGTGGTGTGTGGTTTAGTGTGAATCTAAGAACGAACACCAAAAAGACATGTGTTTAGAAGATATTGGACTATGCACGGGGAGGTCACTTCATTGTCAAGTTAACACCAAGTGCGGACAAAGTTTGCTACCCCTATATTACATGCCATATATAATTTTAAAATTTATGATATTTTTTCTACATATACATAACCATTGATAGTATCTTTTGTATATATTTTTTGAAATTTTTAGTCATCTTTGTTTTTTTAGTAATTTTTTTAGTAATTTTTTTAGTTCAATTCTATGTCATTCTAGTTAGAAACGGTATGGTTTATGAAAAAAACAAATCATCAAATTTAGTTACCACTTTTAACTATGTCATAGGTACTGTGTATATCTAGTCATGAAAAAAAATTGATAAAATTTTGACCCATTTTGGTGGTGCAACTTACCAAAAGAAGATTTTTTTTGGTCGCACGTGGTGTTCAACTTGACAATGGAGTGACCTCCCCGTGGGACTATGTGCTCAAAATTTGTTATTTATCCTAAACTCAACATGGAACATGATTGGTGTGAGGTGGTGGGGGGGGGGGGTGCATGTTGTTTGTTTGACTCCAACACTTTTTGACGTAAAAAATCATAGTAGGAATAAAAAAGCTAAAAAAAAATCCACAAATTGTTACTGAAATCTCGTATCACATTCATGGATCGAAGAAAAATACTAAGTTTGAAGTCCAAGTTGAAAATCATGGCAAACAACAAAGACTAACCACTTAAGACATGTTTATCTTAGTTCATAATTGTTCTTATTGCTAATTCCTCGAAGGCAATTGGGACGAACATTTGGGTAGGGGCATGAATCCAAATTTGAGTGCATGTGGCAATATGGTGGGAAGGAAGCAACTTGAGGGAGGGCCAGGGTTAGACACAACCTTTTTTAATTGGGTCCCCACCAATGTTACCAAGGTAAAGGGGGTCTAATAAAAGTATGACCACATATGTTTGTGATTTATGCATTCTAAACATCGCTAATCAATTATTTTGTCATCCCCCTTGTACTCATTGTATCCTACCATGCCCACAATACCATCCACCTAGATCCCTAAAAAATCCCTACATAATAAGCCCCCACGCCATCCTACCACACCCACCGACTGCCCCCGTACACCCCCCTAATCTTCACATCCCCCATATGCCCCCTCCACCCAATTACATGCTTAAAGACCCCCGCAAATTTCCCATACATGAAATACTAGATCACAAACAAAACCAATCTAATGATCATAACGGAATAAATAGAATAGTCACGTCATACCTATGCCAATGGAAAACTGCAAATAATACCACATACCACAAGTGGCATACCCAAAGGGACCTTTACCCCTACTGTGAAACCAACATATGCAACCACCACACACGCCTACTCACCCATTACTACACGACCAGACAATACAAACACTGTTCACATATCGTTAATGCCTACTTCTCCACATCACAACATAAAGACACAAGATACGTCACACCACCCACAAGTATTCCCCGAGCACTTATCTCTATTAATGAATGTAACCCCGATAATGACATCGAAACAAACTCTGATACTATCCAAATACAATTCGATGTCGCCCACATATACGAAGATAATGGCCGCCACCTCATCACCATCCCAAAAACTCGATTACTATGGTTATGGAAACAATACCACATGTCCCACAATACCACACACGGTCTACAACCAACTACTCAATCATTCGAAACTGAAATCGTTTGGCTATATCAAAGATACAAGTACCGTATTCCAAAAAATGACCCACTCAAGCGGGCCCAATACACACTACCCTCCCCAATATTAGATCTCCTAATTACAACATTCAATATTAACCATTCATACTTCTCCTCCCCAGTCACATGCCCCACACATTTTACCCAATTCTATTCGCCATTTTCTCGAGACATTATATTTGGTTCCCTAGGCAAAGCGTTTGCCCATAAATGGCAAGGGATCGGCTATGCACACCCTCACAACGCCACAGACCTACAACAAGCTATTCATTGGGCTCGCATGGCAGCCCAAACTGACCCACATACAATCACTATCCTTGTATCTCCGGATATTGATTGGTACCAAAACTCCACCCCGCATCAAGGCCCATTCCTGGACACACACGTCATTGCCCATTTTGCTGCTGATACTATCATATATGAGGAACCCACAATCCCCCCCGAGCTCAACCTCACAATGAAAGAACCATCAACCATACAAATATTTTGCATTCACCATCAAGATAATAACATTGCCACCTCCGACCAAATGAAATTACTACACGATACGGCCAATAGCCTCCAAATATTACACTGTCACACCCAAATTGCACCCCCTACTCCTTCAAACATCACCGTTAACTCTAGTAAAAACTGGTCTAAATCAAACTATCCTAATACACTCCTACACAATAACACCCCTACCCCTCCACTCCCAAATTACCAGACAAACCTACCCCGTAAATTCCACCCCCAATTCAGCTACTACACTGATGGCTCCTTTATAAAACCCAAAGAAACTGCCCCTGGCGAATGGAGAAGAGAAAGAGCTGGCTATGGTATCTACAGTCCCAAAGGCTTAAATATCGCCAAAAGACTCTATGGACACCAAAACATACTACGTGCAGAAATGATGGCTCTACACCAAACACTAACACTAATAAATACACAATTTCCTAATGAACCCGCATACATATTCACAGACAGTCTAAACGTACTCTATCTACTCAACACCCAAATTAAACCTCCCACCCTTCATAATAGCCACCCAGACCAAGTCACACTCAACTCCATGGTACAAATCCTTCAAAACCGTACACAACCAATCACAATTTCCAAAGTTCGAGCACACGTTAACATTGAAGGTAATGAAAAAGCAGATAAACTAGCAAAAGAAGGGTTAGAATTAGAGCACCGTATTGCTACTCGCTCATATGAACATGCCCACGCCACCCCATACTATTATAAAAAATACGTATGGGCCTCCATGACGGACGTCCCAGATAAAGGTCCTGTCAGATTCTTAGACAAACAAATTATAGAATATGATAGGGAAACCAATATAGCACTCATGGCCACACAAAGCCCCAATACTTCAAAATGGACAGAAAATGTACACATAGACAAAGAACTATCCAATGAATTTTGGACAAATCCCTTAATCACCGACAAACAAAAATCCTGCATTATTAAATTCCGCACAGGAACATACATGGGCAATGCTAGGAAGCAACTGTTCTTCGGTCCCCAACACTACCCTTATATTATGTGTCCTATATGCAACTCAAACGAACGAGACACTTGGCTCCATGTTCTACTTACATGTAAACAACAACATATACATTTACTTAGAGTTAAAAGACATAATAAAGCAGTTGGCGAAATTAGGAAGCTCCTAATCTCGTCCGAAAAATCCCGATGCTTTACTCTCATGAATGTCGGTACCTTCAATAATAATTCCCCCGAAAATACTGTTCCCAATTGGCTCCTCCCTTGTATATGTAGCACAAACAGGTGTCACTGTAACGCTAGATTTCAGCCAGATATACTCTGTGTAAAAGGACTGCCATATCAAAGCAACCCTCCCATTGACATTGACCCTAACCTCACCATACAATTTATTGAATTCACATACTGCAATGATAGATTTTCCTTAGAAGCCACTGAAGCAAAAAATCACAAATATAAGCCTCTAATTGATAGTATCACTGCCAAAGGATGGAAAATCGAACCGCTTATTGTCATCACAGCTGGGGCCAGAGCTACTGCCCACACCCCATCTATGGAAATTCTTGAAACCAACCTCAAACTACCCATGGCTACCATCAAACATACCTTCAAAACCATTAATACCATCGCAATTCAATATGCCATGTCAATCCTCCTCCATAAAAGGCGGATTGAAAACCACCAACCGCTCCCACAAAATCTAGACCCTCCATAACTCAAAACTTCACACTCTAAACTCACAATTAGATTATATTTATTTCATTAGTTTTAATGTCCCAATCATATGAGGGATTGGAGCCGCTAGGTTGGTACAACCTACCACGGAATCATCACCTCGCTTACATCCTCACATTACACCCACTCCTTATACTTTTAACGCTATTCACCCTAGTGGGCCTTGCTGGACCCATGTTTTTTGGTTATTATAGTGTCCATCCTCGGAAGAGGAGAGTAGTTTTGTCCCAGCTTCCCCATGTCCTGTGGACATCGGATTGTTGGCATCACGAACGGACACTCTATTCACGCTGGCCCCTGAATTGGGACCGGAGTTTCTATCTATCTATCTGATTTATGCATCTCAAGTGGGTCCCTTTAGACCAATTTGTGGGATGTTATGCTAATTTTGGGTCAAACTTCCCCCTCAAAAGAAATACACACGTTATAATAGAATTACATGCAATTTCACCTCATGTAGTAGTGGTAAGGGCCCATCTCGAAGAGGGCTAGGGATGCGTGGTGTCTACGTAAACTCATCCATCGCAAACATGAAAACACAATGAATTAGATTATAGCATGTAAATTACCATTTTAAGATGGTTTGACTTTGAAGATAGATTTAGAGAACCCCAAAATAGTGTAGTGTAGTCAAATCGGGATGATTGGTCTTCAATTGTGTAAGGGGCTATTATTTAATATAGCCCATCCACGACATATGAGTTTACACAAAGGCCACAAATCCCAAGAGGAGATTGTCTAGCTGCCAGTCGAGTGGGAATTATTGCATATGAGTATACCTCTCATCCATCCATCCAACATCAAAACTTTTCCCCCTATAGGTTTGTTGCTGATTCATCTCAAATGACCTCAAGTACACTGATGCGGGGTCCTTAAAGCTAATTTCCGTGTCAAATCAACCCAAAAAGAATCACATATGGGTTGCATACTATTTCAATGCTCTTTACAATGTTGGATGAATTAGATATTCATACACTCGTATACGATACTCCCTCTCACCGGTGCAATGAATGGGGAGAATTAACCGCTATATTGTTTTGTTCAATTAATGTGACCAACACTAATTCCCAATTACCCGCACTATTTTTTGATTATAATTTGAAGGGGCCCAGTATAATTTCCAATGTGAAAAATCAATGTGGGTTTTTTTCTTTTGCATATTTGGATGATTATTCAAGGCAAGGCAAGTACTACAAAATTACTAAAGTTAAAGAAGGCAAGTACTATAAAATTAGTGTGGGCCACACTAAATTCCAACCCACATGAATTTCCCACCCACACTGATTAGACAAACAATGTGGGTATAGATGACCTGGTTGAGTTTGAGAAATAACCTGATGAAGTTCTAGTCTTCAGAAAAAATAACTGATACTTTTAGAGGAACCCGTGGAATAAACCTCAAATTGCTAAAGAACAACCGAAAGATCACAACATGTAACTGGTTGGACTTGGGAACACTAGGATCTCGACTGATTATACCCAACAACCTCCCCGGACACTGCTCCGGTGTCTACATTATTTTGTCTAATTAGTGTGGGTGGGAAATTCATGTGGGTTGGAAAATAGTGTGGCCCACACTAATTTCATAGGAATGTGCCTTGGTTAACACTCAGCAATTTTATAGTACTCCGCCTGCCTTGAATCTTCATCCAAATATGCAGACGGAAAATAACCACACTAATTCTTCACACTGGAGATTACAGTGGGGGCCAGTTCAAATTAGACTCAAGAAATAGTGTGGCTAAGTGGGAATTAGTGTGGACCACACTAATCAGACAAAACGGTGTAGCCCCGGCCCAAATAGTGGTACGGGAGGTGGGGGCGTGGCGACGACGCGGCGTTGGTGGGAGTCCCGGGCTATCATGGCGGCAGCAAGTCCTTGGGACATGGGAAGCAGCCCGTCCCGACTCCTGGTGACATCCACGCCAGACGTCGACAATCGGAACGCCCATTCCTTTATAAGTATCTCACTTGCAATTATAGACAGTTGCCCCAGACTGCCCAAATGCGACAAGTCCGCACCTTCTTGCATATCTTCCCCATTGTCGCGTGCCGGTCGATCGCAGCATAACTTACAGCCAGAGTACATCACGAGTAGCTCAGCAAAGCTTGGCTCGTGGTAGGCTCTTGGGCCACCATCATAATGAGAAAAAGGTAAGCTGGGTCTTGATCGGGACACGAGCTGATCCTCCCTCATGAGTTGGTAGCAGTTGCAGAGGTTGGCATTAGGTGTGGCAGCCTCCATTGTTTGAGCTGTATGTAGGCACAGTTCGGACCTGGTGAGATCCATCACGAATCGAATGCTTTTGTGTGATTCAGCAGCTGATCTGTTGCTGAGCATCATTTGAATGTGTTGTGGGTTTTAGCGGGTTGGGATAGCTGCTCACCATGTAGTTCCCTATCAGGTTTGTTGAGAAACAAATGGTGTTATGTGCACTGTGGGGCAGTGACCTACATTGTGTGCTTCAATCTTCCCCAACTGGCCTGGTTTACAAAGCGCCATTGGAGCTGCTATCAATCACCTGAGCTAGACACTGAAATGTTGAAAGGGCTCATGGCGACCACCTTCTTCACCAAAGTAACCTCTCCTGGCAATCCAGACTCAAAAATTTAGGAGGAGCCAGGCAGACCCCTGGTTATCTTGTAGAGTCTCATTGAACCGGTGGGTGAATGTGGTAGTGGCGTGTTGATCCGGTTTCTGATCCTGGGTTAGCTGGGAGCGGATTATCTGGGTTGAGTACTTGAGATCGAACTGTATATCATGGCAAGTACTAATGGGAGCAACAGAGCAAGTCAAGCGAGAGAGTGGAAAGCTGCTCAGGCGATCAAACTATCCGTTCCCAGCCTTGCTGATGCCGCAAAACAGCAGCTGAATTTCCTCGCCAGAGTGCACCAAGATCAAGGCCTCACCCAAGCTGGGCTCGCTCTTGACATCGCCATTTACAGGTACTGCAACCCATTCAATGTATTCGTAACCACCGTTGACGGGATATGCATGTGTGTCATAACATCTTGCAACGACTTATCTCTACTTGAATGATGAGGTGCTTTGCTTCTGTCTGCTTGATTTATAACCAGGTTTGGTGCGAATGGCAGGTACGAGAGTTGTTGGCTTCCATTGCTCGCAAATCAAGCTGAGAATGGAGAAACTACTGCATTGGTTCCTCCTCTCGATTGCGCCTGGGTGTGGCATTGCCATCGCCTCAACCCTGTAAGTATATCTATTTCTGGTTTTGGATCATGGTCAAAGCCAATACAGGATATGCAAAACATGAAGATGATGCTTTTCAGCCATAGACATCCAGGTCTTTAAACTTGTGGCTACGAATCCCTAACGCTGCAAAGTCCTATGGGATTGTGTTGCTCAGATCCAGTATGCCCAAGACTGCAAATCGCTGTATGCAAGAGTTCTGGGTGCTACTACCCCGGAACCCGGTTCAATGGTATCCGCAACAGAGATGACCATTCAGCTATGGAGAGCGCGCTATCCAAATGAGCCATACAACCACCACCAGTCATTAAAATCTGGCAAAGAAAGGCGGCCAGAAGATTTCAAGAGGGTCTTCACTTACAATCTGGCCGATGCAGTTTTGAGACAGACCTCATTCTACTACCAGGTGCTCCTCAATGAATAGCCCTTCAATACGCCAAACTTAATGTCACCAACAGCACTTACAGCCGAAGTTGTATTGATTGGTCGATCGATCGATCTGCAATGTCGATCACTGTTTGTTATCTTTTTTCTTACTCCTCAATGTGGTTTGAATATTGCTGTTGCTAATTGACGTGGCCATCGCCACTGCATTCTTAACAGGTCTCCCAACCCCATTGGAAGCAAGCCGCATTCCTGCAGGCTGCCGAGATGCGCTACAAAGGGTTCCTACACTTGGCTGCGAAATCGAAAGGGAAACTCTTCCTGGTCCCGACATACGACATTGACTTGATGTGGCACACGCACCAGCTCGACCCCATCGCCTACCGAATTGACACGCTTCACGCATTAGGGAAAGTTCTGAACCACGATGATACCGACAGCGATCGACATGAAGGCTCCAAACTCAGCACCAGCTTCCAAGAGACGAAGCTGCTGTGGGAGGAGATTTACAGTATCCCCTACGAGAAGGCGGGAGCCATGTACCGAGGCATCACACCTACATTACTAACGGGCTCGTACCAGGTGGCCGATTTGCTCACCTACTCGAAGAATACTTCGGATACGTACAAGCAGCAGCAGGAAGTGCAATCCGAGGTTTTGGCGCAGCGAGAATCCGTGCAGGTCTGGATGCACCCCAATTTCCTCGAGTTTTGATAAAGGGTCTCAATTTGTTTGAATAGAGGTTCTATTGGTCAGCGCAGTGGAAGTATCAGTACTCGTATGTGCACTTGAATCGAGACGTTTGTGTAGTAGGTAGTGTTAGTTACCGCAACACTCAAGCGCTTGAGGAATGGAAGGCTGTTGTGTGCACACGTATTAGAGAGTACCTAACCTTCTTCGAGACGCCTTTCCAATAACAGGTTCTCACTTCAGCCATGTGGTCGGGGAATACTTCAATTTTGTAGTGCCGTAAATCCAAGGTTTTGTTTCACCTCTTGGTAAACAATCTTGGTATAGGAGAGGGGCACCAGTGCTAATGACTCAAGTCTTGATATCCAACAAGTTTTGATATGATATTGTTGGGAGGCAGCAATTCGAATTTACTTGTACTGGAGAATCCCTCTTGAGGAAAGCTCTAAATGGTTAGGTTGCGACATTGTGTGTTGGAATATTGCAGGTTTACATCAACATTCTGGGAGCGAAGAACGTGCCGCTGAAGCGAGCCGGGCCTCTCTTGTTCGTCCGCATGAGGCCGATGCGGAACGCCGGGAAATTCCAGATGAACACAGCGCAGGTGGAAACCTCAGCTCTTCCAAGATGGAACCAAGCGCCATGGATGCTGAACTTCGAGACATCTGTGGAGGGCATCGTCCTCGAGCTTCGCACACGCAAGACCTGCTTGTTGGGGAGATTAAAGAAGAGTTCTCAACTTTTGGGGGAAGTCCAAGTGCCGTTCCGGCTTTTGTTGGCCTCCCCCACGCTTTCAGCGTTGGATTGGCTGTCGTTGCATAAAGACGAACAGATCTGGGATTTGAATAACAAACCTCCGGCGCTGGAGATTGCAGCTTCCATCACGCCGCCATTGCCCTCACCTTACCTTTTGAGAGGCATCAATGCCAAGACCACTGATGACAACTTCCAGGACTTGACTGACCGGTGGAGACATATCCAAATGGGTCGATGGCTAACGAGATCGGTGTTGGACCATAAAGGAAAAGACATCTTCACAGTGCGGATTCGGTAAGTTTCTTTTCATCTTACTCTGTGATCTTCTTATTCCAGCTTCCTCTGTACTCTTAAACCAGGGCAACGATCGGCAGTTTTGCATCGCTCAAAACGGAACCTTCCATCTTCGGCTTACATACGAGCACCCATTGCTTGTTCTTTTTGTAGGAAATTGAAAGGCTGTAGGAAGCCAACCGGAAGTGGAAAAGACTGCTTACCGGTGGGAGAGAACGAGAGAATTGTCGATGTGTACCGACCAAATACCTGTGCAAAACCAGAAGAACCTCCTCGTAAGATTCTTTCTTTTTGATCTGATGTTTTTTAATTTGGTTGATCACATGTTGGTCTTCGTGTACTTATTGTGCATGCATGTCTTTCAACTGTAGTGATTGGTAACAAATGGTAGTCGGACGTAATGCATTTTGTTTTGAACAACTGCATTGCTGTTTGCGCATCAGTTGTGTTGGCAGCATCTGCGAAGCAGCTGATGGACACACCAAGAGAACATGAAGAAGCCAAGCTGCAGCGACAATGGGCTCTGTTCGATCCAACCACCATTTTTACCGTTAGAAAGAACAGTGATCCCAAATGGGATGAGTATCCGGAATTGACGCTGGAGGGCAACGTGGGATATCCAGTACGTCGTGCCCCGTGCTCATAATCTTCATTTCTTGCCGGATGCAACCCCATAACGATGATCATACAATGATATTAGATCTTGCAAAAACATATGATATATGGAACGATATGATTTGTAACTCATTACTTGCACAGGTTGGACTAGTTTCGGGAAGGTGGTTGCAGTACCAAGTGCGCGACTGCAAACCTGAAGATGAGTGTGGATATGTAACCCTTGTACGTTACACTCCCGAATGTCCTACGGGCAAGGCTACCGCACTTTTCAACTGGAAATCTGCCGCCATGGAGGTATGCAATAAATTCACACAATTGACTATGCCTACTGCCTGCCTCTCTTGCCAAATCCTCACGATTAGGTTTGCAAATAGACAAGCTCTGCAGAAAGATAAACAATCTCCAAATGATTGACGATTCATCTTATTATGGCTTTACAGGTGATGCCCGGGGAGAATGCGGTGCTTGTGGTGCTCTTATCAACAGTCACCGCCCTCGCCGTGCACGACTTGCTTGGCACCATGAGTAGGAAACCAGTGAAGGTGACGAAAAAGAAGATGTTCCCGGACAAAGCCGACTGGGGTATGTTTTCTTGCAATGTTTGTCAACGCAGCTAACATGATTGGCTTTCATTTCTATGGAGCTTTTTATAATCCTACTCTCCAAGCACACTAACATGTTCACTGCGGTTCATGTTTCAGGGGCTGTGATTGTGGAGTCGGCTCATGCAAGACGCCCTGAAACCTGTCCTTCGGGTATCTTGAGCCAGTTTTGGTGGACTTTGAACTCGCAACAATGGATGGACGAGGTTTACGAAACCGGTTCCAAATCCGCAGCTGATTGTGGCGGTGCGGGTGCATGCGGGGGTGGTGCATGTTCATCTGGCCGAAGTGGCGGTGCGGGCTGCGGAGGTGGTGCGGGTTGCGGTGGTGGATGGTTAGGTGGAGGTTGTGGCGGGGGGCGTTGATGAATTCCTGTATCATGCTGTACAACAACATCGATCACGGACTTGCAGAATGAATTTCCACAACATCGATCACTGGCGCTTCCAAGATATCCTAAATCCTAAACATCGATCACGGACTTCCAAGATGAGTTTCAGCCTCATTCGACACAAGATTTCTCACATACTTTTTTTTCTATTTCCTTCGCACACACTCGAGGCGTGCTGAAGGAATAATGTCCCACAAGTACCATACTTTTTTCCACAAGGTGATTGTTTGAAGGAACGTTTCGCAATGTTCCGAGAGTTCCATAGATTTTTCCACGAGGGGTCGCTGTTTGAAGGAACGTTTCTCAATGTTCCACGAGTTTCATACATTTTTGCACGGGTTGCTGGAGAATGGCATTCCCATGTTCCAGCCGAAGTGTTACTGGCTGCGCTTTTGATACTCCTCAAATCGGAGGTGAAAAAATAGCGCTGCTGCTACCTTGACACAATCAGTTTGTTTCCGTGGTTCATATTATCGGCGTGATCCATCAAACCAACATCTCTTGTGGACGCTCCAAGCTGCAAATCAAGAAGCTGCGAGCAATTGCTTGTAAATTGCAAATACTTTAGAATGCCAGATAGAGCATAAAAGGTGCCAGATACTGATCCGGCACAGTTACACAGAAACTCAGTCCAGGTAGGAAACAAGCGTGTCTCTAAAGACCGCCAAGTTTGAACTCACGTTGCGAGCAAACTACCGTAAATATTTTTCAACCCAACCAACATCATGGTTTTTATGCCCACCGTGGCATTTGTTGCACAAAACATTGTATTACACTCTGATGTAAGGTGTTGAGGATTGTCGGATCTCACCAGGTGGTTAGATAGAAATTGTTCTGAAGATTGCAAGCATCATATCATACTTGGACAATCAAATGGGGTGATGCCATTATGGCTTGCTGTTAGTTCAAACTACAATGACATCGGTGGATTATCAGTAGTGTTTCAACCTCACTTCTGTGTACGTAGGAAATTGCACAAGTCATTCATAAATGGGGCTTTTGTTGCTTTGATCCAGAAGGGGTATTCAAAGCTAAATTTACAAAGCAACTTACCTGCTTAGTAGCTAACCACTCTGCACCCAGAAAACAGAGTAAATATGCCATGTTCTGCTAGACAATCTGCATCTGCAAGCGGAATACCGAGAATTGCAACTACCAAAGCAACACTCTTCTGTGTCTTACGGTCAAAACAAAATTGAAATCACACATGATTTTGGCCAACAAATCTAAGACCCACACGAGGACTACAGATCTGATGACATGGGATGATGCCAATTTAGCTTGCTGTGAGTTCAAACTACAACGATATTAGCGGATTGTCAGTAATTAATCAACCTCAGTCCTGTGTACTTGGGAAATAGCACAAGTCATTAACAAATGGGACTTTCTGTTGCTTTGTGCTAGATGAGGTATTCAGAGTTTTTACAAAGAACCTTGACTCCATACCACTCTCTGCTTACCACTTTGCATTAAAAAATCAGACTGTTATTGTGTTCTGTACTGCAAAACAATCTGCATCTGGAAGCAGAGTACAAATAATTGCTACTATCAAATCAACAAAACTCCTGTGTGCTAATAGAGTTATCCTTTAACTCAACCGGAGTTTTAGTAGGGAGTTGGTTGTTTGGCATGCATAACTTTCCATGTTCGGTAAGTTGTGGGTGCATGCTTGGAGTCAATGTGGAGGTTTGAACGAAGGACATTCCATATTAGTTCATTGGGTACCAAACTCATTTTGGCATGCCAAGAAACGCCAAAATGAGTTTGATACCCAATGAACCAATATGGAATGTCCTTCGTTCAAACCTCCACATTGACTCCAAGCGTGCACCCACAACTTACCGAACATGGAAAGTTATGCATGCGAAACAACCAACTCCTTATTAAAACTCCGGCTGAGTTAAAGGATAACTCTAATGTCCAAAATAAATGCTATGTTACACATGATTTTGACCTACAAATCTAAGTTAAGGCAATTTAGGTTGCCGAGACTGGACCTGGCAATGCTTCCTCTGATCTGAACTGTTGACCATCGGAACTCGAGAGACATATGCCCCACCTCGTCTTCCTATTCTTATATTCCACCTTGTATGTTTGCGCATCCTACCCACCTTCCCGTGATTGTAATCCACCAACTTACTATCCCCGATACCAGTAACTATTATCAAATTCGTGGTTCTCCACATACAGTATGTCCCCACCAGAGTCCCACCTTTGTGAACCGTGCACCAGGGTTGCTCGTTCCTCATAATGGAGGCCCACATTTGTCACAGTCCACACTATCAGCTGCACCAAGCAAGAAGTTGTGCTCCCCGCATGATTGGCATCATACTCTCTCATACTTTGTGAGGAGAGGCCGTTATGTTTCACGGGATGGTACTCACCATCACTCGCCGCTATGTTCTTTTCTATTTGAACCAAGTCTGGACCATATCTGATCTTCGGTTCGTGAAGAGAGATCGGAATCGTAATTGGCGGCACAGGGTGAAGTGCGCTGTCCATATCCCTCAGCAGCTTGGATGTCTGCCTCTCAATGCACTTCAATTGCCTAAATTCCAGCTTTGATGACAGGTCAACCGTGAAGCTCTTCTGAAGCTCTTGGAATGTCTGCAAATTTGTAGAACTTGAATTTCAGCCGGAGACGTGGTAGTGTTGTTTGATGCACTATAATTGCGTCTTCAGAATTTGCTTCAAGACCATGGAACTGTACTAGTTGGTGGCTATTTAAGTCTACATAGAGAACAAGCTCTGACAAGAATGTAGGAAATCTCCTTAATTCGAACTGTTGGTTAGAATCTAAATATATGCCCAAAAGTTGAGCGATCATCTTAAGTTCACTTGACTTACATTCACGAATTTTGCACCAGGTGTTGTTTTGTAGTTGCAAGGAGGCATGATTACGTCACAAGAGAAGGTATTGAATAAACATAGGTGTAAGGCCCCTTAAAGCGAGCATTTGTATTGGGCGGATGAACACCTAAGGGAGTTGGGTGTGCGGTTAGTTGCACCCCTTAGAATGTATTGGGTTGAACCCGGTTGGGATTCCACACTTAGGCGGGAAGACTAAGTGTGGGGAAGGGTGGCCCGTGCGAAGGGTGTACGAAGAGCTTGAACACGAGGCTCAAAGGGTGAGGACTAAGAAGACTCAGAACACACGTGGGACGTGTGGAAAACCCAAGCCTTGGCGCTAAGCGAGTAGTGCCAAGGTAGCCCGAGGGTTGACTAGTGAGGACCCCACGAGTGTTAGAACACTACTAGAAAATCATGACCAAATCAACAAAAAATCAACAGATCTTTGTCGATCCGGGCACTGCAATGACCGATTTCACTGATTTTTGAATTTTTGTAAAAATCAACAGTTTACTGCCTACATTTTTGTTGATTAGAATAGTACAATGACCAAATCAACAAAATTTTAGTAAATGTGAAATCTTTTTTGAATCTTTTTTGGAATATTCTAGGATCTATTGGAATATTGTAAAATCTTTTTAATTTTTTGCAATTTATGGACTTGTAAGTGTATGGGTATGGAAATAATTACGAATTCAAAGGTGTTTAAATATTATAAATATTATATTAGTTGATAGTTAATAATATATATATTAATATATTAATATGTATAATATGTATATAATATATGTAACATATAATATATATATGTATGTATATATATATATATATATGTCTGTGTATATGTATGTGTATGTATGTATGTATATATGTATATATATAATATATGTATACAATATATGTAACATGTATGTATATAATATATAATATATAAATATGTATACATTTACAGTAAATATATACAGTATATATTTACTGTAATTATATACTGTAATTATATACTGTATATATTTACTGTAATTATATACTGTATATATTTACTGTAAATATATACATCAAGTAGGTAGTAAAGAGAAATTAGTGGCCTTATTCTAGAAAGGTTTAAAACACTCCGTTTATATCATGTGTGATGTGATGACCTAGTGGTTAAGGAACATGTGTGGGTATCACTAGGTGCAAGGTTTGATTCCCGTGGCCGGCACCTTCGGCCTTGGCCTTGCCACCTATGTGAGTGGTAGGTAGTCTATACTTGTAGGTGAGGTATATGTTGAGGGTTACTTGGAAGGGGTTAGGAATTGCAGATCTGACATTTATTCATTTTTTATTTTTTAATGTTATATATATATATATAAAATAAGTTTTTTTTAAAAAATATTTTTGTGACCATATCAACAGAAAAAATCAACAAATTTGTGTTACATCATGTCCAGGTCAACGCGTTCTAAGTAACAACCGCGACCAACGCCTTTCTGTTGATCCGGACGTAAAATTTTCTACTAGTGGAATCGCGAGGGTCCAAGGTCTCTAAAGAGTGTGGACTCACCATACAAGTGGCTTGTACAAGGTGAGTTGTTAACTTCACGCGGGGCGTGAGGGACGTGGCACTAGGCGGCGTTACAAGTGGTATCAGAGCGTCTAAGCTCGGGATCGTGATTCGACACTTAAGGGGCGAGTTGAAAACTTAGCGATCTTGAAGACCGCGACAATGGCAACCACAAAGCGCTCAAAGAAAGGTAATGGCGAATCGTGACAAGGCGAAGACGAGACTCGAAAGGAGTTAGCGTCGGGAGCGAAGTGGCGGCTACCCAAAGAAAAAGAAAAAAAAGGCCGAATAAGGAGACTCATGTACCGCGTAAGAAAAATATTTTCGAGGAAAAAAACCGCGAGTCAACTCCGAAAAAAATTGAACTTAGAGCCAATTCACACGGAGGCTAACCCGGAGCCAGGGGTGGTGAATCAAGGCGTTGAGGAGCAGGAACAATCCAACGAACCACTTGTTCAAAGTGATAAGGTTAGCTCTGACAAATCCGAAAAAAACTCGGATCGAGAGGCTCCGCGACGACGTGAAATACCCATGGCAAGGCTCAAATATGAGGACCACGAAATAAGGTTGGCAATGACCAATCTAATGAAAAAAAATCAATTGTTGATGGAGATGATCAAGAGCGGAAAAATGTTGTCGTCGGACACCACTAAATCCATCTATATGAAGAATGTTCCGAAATTCACGTCGTGGAATATAAAAGATAAGAGGAACATTGAGGCGTTCCTCATCGACTACCAAACATATTGTAACGCTTCGGGTTAATATAGCGACGAGGTGAAGATGCGAAGTTTTGGTTATTTCCTTAAAAACGATGCGTCTATAATATTTGCGGCTTGGCGAGGCTCGCGGGGCGAGAATTTATCGTGGAGAGAATTTAAGAAGTGGATGATTGAGGCTTGGCGCAAACCGCACCAACACCTCTTCGACGTCACGCCATTGGGCGCCATGAAATGACGAAATGACCAAAACCTTTCGCTTTATGCCGACTTCAAGTCTATATGACTAAATTAAGTTGTACCAGGTGTTCGAAAACTTAAGTTTAAAGATGCTTCTTGCCGAGGGAGACTTTGAGGCGAAACTCTCTTTAATTAATTCAACTAGTAAGGGGTTAGTTTATATGAAAGGTCAAGTAACCTGTACTTACGTCTCGATGTTGATTGATACAAGAACCACAAATTTTTTCATGACGCCATCGTAAGCAAGGAAAATTGAAGGTGGTAGTGGAGGACACGGCCTTGCCACTAAAAGTGAACTTCGCGCAAGAATTTTGTTAAGCGGCGCAAGTTGCTAGGAATATACAGTTCAAGGCGGACACGGTGAAGGTCGAAAAAAACTTAACTATTTGCGAACTAGAGGGCGTAAATATAGTGTTATGAAACACATTCTTACATTATTACGGGGTCGAAATTAGGCAAAGGCCTAGAATTCATATTGTAATGGTCGGTTCGGATAGAAATCGAAGCCGTTACCATTTATTAGACTAGCAAGACTAGATGGATTAGAATCAATCTAGTTTTGAAGCAAGATCTCTTTGAGGAGAAATATGTATTGATTTTGAAAGGGAGTTTTTTCGAAACAAATATAAAATAATTGCTCCCGCCACAATTTTGTCCAAAAAATATCGCTCAAGTCCTTAACGAGTTTCAAGATGTTTAAACTAATGAACTCCTTAAAAAATTACCTCCCGCTCGGGAGGTAGATCACAAAATTGAATTAAATATTGGCAACGAAGCCGTAAAACAGGGCTCCGTATCGATTCAACCAAATAGAGTTGGTTGAGCTGAAGAGGCAAGTAACAGAATTGTCAGCAAGAGGCTACGTGCGGCCTAGCAAATTACCGTTTGGAGCGCCAGTGTCCTTCATGAGCAAAAAAATGTGGTCTATTGCGAATGTGTATTGACTACCGTGCGTTAAACCTAGTTACGGTTAGAAACAATTATCCTTTAATAAGAGTTGATGACTTGTTAGAAAGATTGGCGGGTGCAAGCCACTTTAGTCGTATGCCTTGAAGTCGAGATACTATCAAATCCGAATGGCGGAAGAAGATGTGTACAAAACGACAATGCAAACTCGGTATGGATTATATGAATTTTTTATAATACCGTTTGGGTTGTGCAATGCACCGACAACTTTCATGTCCATTATAAATAGTATTTTTCATGACGAAATGGACGAATGCGTGGTGGTGTATATTGATGATATACTCATCTTCTTGAAAAGTGAGTTAAATCACGTACGAGATTTTTGTCGGGTTCTAGGAAAGCTACGACAACACGAGCTTTACGCGAATGCAGAAAAAAAATGTTGAGAATTAAAATTTTTAGGATAGGTGTTGAACGGTGATGGTATTCGTCCGGACCCTAACATGATATACACCATCCGCGAAATGAAGGTCCCGCAAATACAAAAGGGAGTAAGGTTTTTTTTAGACTTAGCCAACGACTACCAAAAGGTCATTAAGAACTATTCTAAGATAGCGTTTCCCGTCTCAAAACTTTTAGGTAAGAATGGGCAAGTTCTCAAATATAATGAAACTTAAAATGAAGCATTCGGAGAGCTTTAGAGGTTGTTGTCGTTTGCGGGTGTGCTTAAGTATCCTGAATTCGACAAGGAATTCGAGGTACATACAGATACAAATGGTTTTGCCATTAGATGCATCCTAACGCAAGATGGCTGCCTAGTGGCCTATGAAAGCCGCAAGTGAACGGGTAGCCAATTGAGGTGGCCAATCCACGAAAAAGAACTATACGTTGTAGTTCATTGTCTTAAGGCTTGGAGATACTATGTGTTTGGGAAAAAAACTAAGGTTTTCATGAATAATATCATACTGAAGTATCTCGATACCAAAGCGTAGGCAACTCCGAAGGAGTTGCAATGGTATGATACAATCATCTTGATGGACGTCGAGTTGATATACAAGCTGGGGCGTAACAACTTGGTGTCGAATGCACTAAGTTGAAGAGAGAATTTGATCACTCTTCGTTTATTTATGCTAACTCAGGAAAACCTCGACGAAGTGCAAAAAAACTTCTGAGACGATGTGAGGGAAACAATGAAAGATGACGAATACACAGTTACGAATTACTGATTATTTGACGAGCGGGGCTCGAAAAAGAACCCACTGAGAGGCCGACGTATGAAAAAACTTGAGGCAAAAGAATGAGCTTTATTTTTTCAAGCAAACCGGTTGTATATTCCGGTGGGGGAGCTTAGAAAGTGGTTGTTTCATGAATCCCACAATACACTGTTGGTGGGACATAAGGGAGTTCGTGCCACAATGGCCGAACTCTAAAAATTATAAATTTGGCCTTGCATGAGTACGGATGTCTAAGAATATATCAAAATATGTGTTAAGTGTCAAATGACAAAGCATAGCACCCAACCTAAGATCAGGAAGCTAAGACCCTTACCAAATCCGAAGCAAAATTTTTAATCAATCTCAATGGATTTTATGACGGGTATCCCGAAGGTAGCGGGAGACAACGCCATTATGGTCATAGTATGCCGATTGAATAAGTGGGTGGTTTTTGTGTCCAAGTCAAAATAAGCCACGGCGAAACATATGGTATAATTGTGCTTTGACAATTGGGTGCGACACATGGGATTCCCGTGGTACATAGTAACCGATCGCGGGTTGTTGTTCTAAACACAGTTTTAGCAACATATGATGCGACGTATGGGGATGCATCTTTCTATGATAACGATTTGGCACCTGCAAGGGGACGGCTAAACTGAGAGGATCAATTCGATCCTGAATATGTATGTGAGAGCGTTTTGAAAAATAGATCAACAAAAATGGCCCACGTTGATATCCTTTGCCGAATTATGCTATAACACGACGGTCTCACGGACGACCGGAAAAAAATCATTTTACTTGTGTTATGGGTAAGAAGCCGTGTTGGTTAGCAACTTATCCGTTGGTTAAAGCGAATTCATGTGTGACCAAGAAATGCTCTCAAGATATTAGTCACTTAATGCGAGACAATGGGTCGCACAGAGGAAAATCATCCTCTACAATGCTAATGCCATGATGGCGAAAGTTCAAGACCGTTACGCTAATGCGGTTTACAAAAAGAGGCATGAAGTGACGTTCCAAGTTGAGGAGAAGGTATGGTTGGATTCGAAGAACCTAGAGATACCTCCGGAGTTATCCATCAAATGGTCTGCGAGGTAGATTGGGCAATTCCCGTTGAAGAAGATCCTTCACTCGGACGTACATGTGTTTGATCTTGGCAAGAGAGTTGGCAAAAGTTGGCATTTGGTATTCCATGTATCATTACTCAAAGAATATCACCGTGACAAGAACAATTTGCATTTGTGGAAGGAAGACCTGAGACCACCATCCGAATATGAATTGTGGGATGACGTGGTGGGTAAAGTCACAGCAATCCTTGACTCAAGACAAATACATGGGCGAGGAAAATAACATAAGTGTTTGTTGCACGGGTATTCGCCTTACGAATATGAATGGATCAATGGAGTAAACATACCGCATGCCAAATTTCTCATCAAGGCCTTCTTGGCTAGAAAGGTGGTCGAGGCACAAGCCGCGGCGCACACTAAAGCCAACAAGCCAGCACGAAGGCGAACCATGACTAGCAAGAAATTACCACCTCTCATTGACGACAATGATATAGATGTGGACGAAGGGCTAGTAACTGTAACGAAAAACTCTAATTTCTCGTTCGAAATTACTTTTGGCATGAACCACCCAACCACGAGATAAGATAAAGACCCCTCACCCTTACGCAAGAGCCCTTTATATACCCCCCCACCATGCCCGGTTGTTTTAAGTTTAACTAAAATAAAAAGCAAGTTCAACTATAATGAACTCTATGCTTTTACTTCAACCTAAGTAAAAAGTAAGTTCAACTATAATGAATTCTATGTTTTTACTTTAAACTCATTATAGACTACCGTTATCTTAGTTCTAGTCAACATGTACCAATAGTGGCCCATGTTACAGTAACGTAAAGAAATCATGAACTAACCAACCCATTGGACACGCCGAGATATTCTAAACCGACAAAAAATAAGCGTAGGATGATATGCCCCAATCATGTGAGGCATTAACGAGTTGGCAAGGTCGCCAACACCTCTAAGTGGGGGAGGATGAGCACAACAAACACGCAAGAGGAATAATGATGAATGTGTGATCCAAACACAAGTAAAAAAAGTAAGAACTTACGGGTTGAGAGCATAAGTATGCGATGGAAAGACTAAGCCGAAATTGGAGGATGGGCGCCGCCAAGGGGACCTATCGAAGCAAAATAAGAGGAATTTGGTTGTGGCGAGACAAAAGTACGAGTGCCGAGCGTGAAGAGGATCTCGCACAAGGTACACCTCGAAGTGAAAACGCATGAATGGCCATTCATGTCCTGATGGGCAAATGATGGAAAGGCGTAGCTAGCCTTGAATGCATTTTATTACCAGCCGACAACAAATACTTACAACTTGTTGTGGCCATGCAAGGTCCAAATATAGAGGGGCTTGAGTGGTTTTCTTAAGGTGGTGAACCTCCCAATGAGAAGGGGTCACGTACGACTGGCGCAAAGAACACGAGAGGGTACGCGTAATTTAGCCTTCATCTTGGGAGTCGACGCAAACCGGAATTGATCCACACCGAAGGCGTTGATACTCCACCTCATCTAGTATGAGGAGAGCCGCACTAAAAAAACTTGATGAGGACATCAAGTGTTTAAAGCGGGGGAGGATGTAAGGCCCCTGAGGGCGAACATTTGTATTGGGCGGACGAACACCTAAGGGAGTTGGGTGTGCGGTTAGCCGCACCCCTTAGAGTGTATTGGGTTGAATCCGGTTAGGATTCCACACTTAGGCGGGAGGACTAAGTGTGTAGTAGGGTGACCCGTGCGAAGGGTGCACGAAGAGTTTGAGCACGAGGCTCAAAGGGTGAGGAGTAAGAAGACTCGGAGCACACGCGGGGCGTGTGGGAAAGCCCAAGCCTTGGCGCTAAGCGAGTAGTGCTAAGGTGGCCCGAGGGTTGATAAGTGAGGACCCCACGAATGTTAGAATTGCGAGGGTCCAAGGTCTCCAAAGAGCATGGAGTCACCTTACAAGTGGCTTGTGCAGGTGAGTTGTTAGCTTCACGCGGGGCGTGAGGGACGTGGTGCTAGGTGGCGTTACAATAAGTACAAGGTCGATGGAACACCTTTGACAAACACTAGAGCGGACTCGAGAAAGGAATTGCGGTACTGCAACCTCCGGTGAGCCTAGAAAACAATATACAGAATTGGATATGGCTTTAATTTGCTGATCAGGGCCTATGAAGAGATCATAGCAACTTGCTCTGACCTTTCCTCTTTCATTTTGGGTAGGAAGGCGGGAGTGGAGCCTGCGAGTGCTATGTTCTTCTATCCAAGTGCAAAACTCATAATGCCGTCAAAAGAATACGCACCTCCATCAAATCTACACAAAAGATTCGAAACGCATCCAAAGCTGCCCTCACAAGCTTAAAGAAGGCAGCAATTTTGAACGGCGGGATATCATTTTTGGTGCTAATGCATGCTCTGTCCGAAGTGCTCTCATGGGAAAACTGCATTGTTATTTACGATGTAGTTAAGGATATGATGTCCTTTCACAATCTCTGCATGTTTACAATTCTTCCGAAAATCGATCATACTCAATTCTGCTTGAGGGTCACTTCATCAATCTGTGTATCCTGCAAGCTGACCTTAAGTCTCACTTACATCTGACAGATGTGTAATAAGGTAGAAATACCTAAACTGGTTAACTACCCACTAGCCGTGCAGTAGACTGCCTATATAATAATGAAGCACTATTTCTGAAACCAATAATTGGGAGGGCGGCAACTATAAATGGGTGTATAGTTGGCCAGATTTGGGTACAACGAATCTTCCTATATGCATGGGGTGAGTGATTTGTTCTTGATGAACATACTTTGTCTGACAACATGCATTTAGGTGGCAGTTTTGGCGTGTTAAAGCCACTAATTTAGGGTTTACGTTAACCGAGATTTTGTAATTACATATCTGAATCAAACACTTGGCAGCCACTGAATTCCAATTCCACCTTCACTGGTACAGATACTCCGCTTGATCACCATTCCACATATGTCCATGATCAAAAGGAATGTCATGATGTGCGGGTTATAAGTTAAGCTCTCTAATTTCCAAAGTGGTCATCCAAGCTTCAACTGAAGTTCATAAAGTTTTCCTAGTGGCGTATGTTACTGTGCATAGCGATTTTGTATTGTATTGTGACCGGTAGATGTAACTTCATGCACAATTTGCATTCCACGTTTTCATTTTCCAACGATGAAGATTAACACCTGCTTTTAGAATTGTGGGGGTGACGTGCCAAGGACCATACGATAGAGACCAAGCTGCACGATTTCCGCGTCCTCTCTGTGTTGACAGTGGCAGTGAAGAATTCAATCACAACCTCATTTTCATTTCCGCCACATTGATTTTAGTAGATTTTTGCATAATGAAGTATGAATACCATTTCAGGTGATCATTGGCTATAGAAATTTGACTTCTAGTGTAGCAGGCTGCAGTGGGAACTCCCTCGCCGCGGGTTTGGGAACCCGAGTCTGATAACCCGAGATTAACGCCAGCAATAGTGCATTTCATTAGTGGGTAAGTGCCTGAACTCTTTACCATAAGTAGAAACAAAGTATACAGGAAGTGTAATTTTTTATAATTTCTCCTGTCGGACATTGTTCAACCTAGCTTGTATCACCCTATCCTATGTTGGTGTTGTTGCAGGCAAACCATGTCGGGTTACGAACTTGCTGACTCCGATCCTTCCAGTTATAGCGCCTCAGAGCAAGAAGCGCCTAGCCAGGAATACGATGTGGACTACACGCCACTGGAGCGGATGCAGGGCTCTAGGAGGAAGCAACCCAATGCAGTGCTGGAAGCGACTCGCAGTTTGCGAGCTCCTAAAGTCGGTGCTGCAGTACAGAAGCCGGGGAATCAGAGTTTCCTGCCTCCGCATTGCAGGCGGCAACAACGGCTGAAACCTGGATTCAACCTATACACAAATGAGGTGCCGACGCTACCTACACATTCCGTTGCTCCGAGGTTGCATGAAATGGACCCTGCAGTACATTCTCACGACACATGTCAACTGCCCCCGGTCCTTACAGATATTTCGAACATTGCTGACCTTCCTAAGCGCCCACCTGGGAGACCATCGGCTCTTAACAGAAAGAAACAAACTTTGAAAATAGGTAATTGGTCTAATGAACAATTACAAGCTGCCATCCAAACACATGACGCAGGCATGAATATGAGGCAGGCTGCATTGACTTCTAACATACCTTACACCACATTTCGGGAGCACTTGTTTGGTAATAGAGTGAGCAGAGATCGTGGAGCAAAACCTGTTCTTAGCCATGAGGAGGAGAAGAAATTGTCAGATTGGTTAATTGAAATGGCGGAAGCGGGACATGGACTTTCTCCCACAACATTGAAGATTAAGGTGAGCAACATCGCCATGGGCAGAGATACCCCATTCCGAAATGGCATCCCGGGTGGTGGATGGATGAGGGGCTGGAAACGACGCCACCCCGAATTACGTGTGTGCACCTCTCAAGCATTAGAGGTAGCAAGAGCAAAAGGATTATGCGAGTTCAATGTAAGGAGTTTCTACAACAATTTGGAAGCATTGTACGCCATGAACAAGTACTCACCTGATTGTATTTGGAATTGCGATGAGACCGGTGCACAGGCGGGGAAGAATGGAGGCGGTGTCATCATTGCAAGAACCGGTGCTAGGCGCGTTCATTTCATTGTGCCAGACCAACGGGAATGGTTGTCAGTGCTCGTGTGCATCAATGCAGCAGGTTCATCAATACCATCATTTTACATATTTAAAGGAAAACGCTTTGGAGCAAATTACATACAAAGATGCGAGTCAGGGGCCACAATGGCGATGCAGCCCCGGGCGTGGATGACGTCTTACCTGTTCTCGGCCTGGATTTCCCATTTCATTGCCTGCATTTGCCGCATTGGTGCCATCTCCCCTGACCATCGGCACTTGCTCATCCTGGATGGACATAGTTTTCATGCAACATTGGAGGTTATACAGGAGGCTCGAAGTGCTAGGCTGGATATACTTACTTTACCTTCCCACACATCTCATGCTCTCCAACCATTGGATGTGGCGGTTTTCAAACCATTCAAACAATATTTCCGAGAATATCGAGATTTCTGGACTTCACGGAATATGCATCAGCCAGCAGGTAAAGAGACTCTTGCGCAGTGGGTGTCACTTGCTTTGAGGAAGGCATTGTCTCCTAAAAACATAAAAAATGGTTTCGCAAGTACATGGATTATACCATTGAATCACAGTGCAGTGGATGGGCAGTTTGCACCATCCCGAGCATTTGAAGCTACTGCCGATGAGGGAGGGATTGTTGCAGAATCCCCTTTGGACGGCATTGCATGTGAGGAGGGGACAGATGGAGATCCTGTTGCCCAGGAAGGAACTCCCACCACAAATGAGGTGAGCTCTCCGACCAGATCTGCTTTCGAAGACGACACTGGAACGCAGGTGGATCAGGTGCCAGAAACCAACGAAAAGGGGAATTCCCAGGACATGGAAGTTGCACACATTGAAACAGAGATGGCACATGAACCCAACTCTCAAGCAGAGCATTTTTTGTGGATTGTGATAGCGCTGACCAGGGTTTAGCGGAGGAGATTGCAGGCCTGGATCCCGCCATTGAGGAGGTAGATTCCATTACACGTTTTCTTACCTTGCCCACTGTGACGAAAAGAAGCAAGCCAAAATTCAGAGATCCTATTTTAGATTTCACAAAATCCCACATTCTCACATTAGAGGAGTTCACGAATGCAATGCAACGATGGAAGGAATCCCGGGAAAATGCTGCGAAAGAGAAAGAGAGGAAAGCAGCTGAGAGGGAAGAAACAAAGAAACGAAAAGCTACTGAGAGGGAGGAAGCTCGAGTAGCCAAGGTCGTGGCAAGGGAGGAGGTTGCGCACTTGAAAGAGCTGAGGGCGGCGATGAGAGCCGAAGAGCAAGCCAGGTAAGATTAGAATGGCAAGAAGCACACAGCCTGAAGGTACATCATGCTGCCTCAAAGGCTGCAGAGGCAGCGGAGAAGGCAAGAAAAGCTAATGAATGACAGGAAGCACAAAGAATGAGGATGATGGGGATTGCGGAGAGTGCACATGGGTGTCAATGCCACAGAGGGAGCGTCGACATTCTGGGTTGCGAGGTGCACGGCCGCCGACCAAACATCTCACCTCCAGGCCAACAACAACTACCACCATTTGTTTTGGGTTCACCTTCCCCCTTCACCACAATCGTTTCAAACACTGAAGTCCCCATCCATCATACTGGCACCCATCTGCAATCTACGTTATCATTAGATCCTTTGACGTCTCGTCATCGATACACTGCACGATCTCAATTCCCATCTGGTTTCCAAGCGGCATCAAGCACTGTGCAACCCAGCAATTCAATGCACAGAGTTGGGGGGCAGCCTGCGTCGCTATTTTCCTCGGCGTTTTCTCCAACTCTTGAACGTCGACCTCCTTGGGTGCAGGCGCGCGGTGATCTGGAAGCGGCAACTCAAGAAACGCGGGCACGCTAAAGTCGGAGGACTGCCTGGCCGCCGTTCGCTGTCAAGTAACTTCAATTTAGATTAGCTAATTTAAGTTAAATTAAGCTCAAGCTTAAGCTTAAGTTTAGATAAGGTCGTCATAATGGCGAACTCTATGGAAACTGAACTCAGCCTGAACTTCCTGAACGGTGGCTTCCTTAGGAAGTCTTTTTTTTTTGCTTACCGTGTTTGTAGCATTGGTGGGGACAGCAAAATGATGTCATGCTGGCAGATTTTAAGACGCTGCAACCTCCTATACAGAAGACAGTCATGCACAAGTTGGAGTTCATAGTTTGACACCTTGTACTTCCACTTTAGTCATGTTTGGCTATAATTAATCACAGTTTAATGTGCTGAGGAGTTCACCGGTTTAGGTCATGTTCTGTATGGAAATGCGGAGTGTCGTGTTTGACATAGGGAGAATCTAGTGAACGAGTAGGGGGTCGGACAAACTTTTCACTTAAAAAATTTGTAGGATTTTTTGTATGGGGCAAAAAAATATGAAACAACTTGCATTCTCCATGAATTCTTCTTGTCTATCTTGGAAAATTATCCCATGATTGTCAGACCAGATCTTCAAGGCAAATCACCTTATTTTAACGGGTTTAGGTATTTCTACCTTACACTCTAAGAAATGAAGAAATGCTCTGTCCTTCTCCACCGATTTGGAGGATTTTTCTTCCTCTTCTGTCTGGAAATCAGAAAACTAAGGTAAGCGGGTCTTCAACTGTTCAACAGACACTTCTCTGCTCTGCACCTGCTTCTCGTAGGATATGAAACACTAAATTAGTGCAAGTCCAAATCATGCCCATACCCATTTTTCTCATATTTTTTGGAGCTCATATAAATATCTTATTCATTATCAACGTGAAGATCCTCTTTCTGTACTGGTTCAACATTACATGTCGTATTGTTTATCTGACAATCCTCCACATCGTATGGCACTCTGATATAATGTGTTGAGGATTGTCAGTTATAAAGTGTGGATTTAGATTGAGATTGTTCTGAAGATTGCAAGCTCCATATCATACTGAACAATCAGTAGTATCATATGTGATGATGCAATTATGGCTTGGTGTTAGTTCACAGTATATGACATAAGCAGCTGGCATATAAATCTTTAACCTCAGTCCTGTGTACTTAATAAATTGGGCAAGTTAGTCATAAAATGGGACTTTTGTTGCCTTCAGCCAGATGGGGTATTCAAAGTTTCTCAAAGCAACTTACCTGGATACTACTCTGCTTACCACTCTGTCAGAAAATCAGACAATGAATATCTCCTGTACTGCCAGAGAATCTGCCACTCAAGGCAGTGTGCAGAGAATTGCAACCATCAAAGCCACAGCTATTTGTGTGTTGATGTGCAAAACATAATTAGATTAATCACAAATAATTCTGACCAACAAATCTGATGCAGGTTTCATACAAATCCAAGCTAAGGCAATTTAGGTTGCCGAGATGGGCTAGACAATGCTTTCTTGGATCTAAATTGTCGAACATCGGACTACAAAGCCTACAAAAATGTTTAAAATTTGCATGTTGGACGCAATTCCCGAATGACAGCGGTTAGAGTATATTGGGTATACTGGTTCAATCATTGGTCATATGATCCGGGCAGTGTAGGATGCATCTAACAGTTGTGCCTTTGTATGATTGTAGATGTTCAAGCCATATTTGCATCCACTGAAGGCAAGCATTGCATGTACCTAAAACCCTTCAGCTGCCCTATGCTGATAAACATACGGGTCGGATACTTGGAATTATTTGGGCTATAGTGTTTTCTGTTGGCCTGATACGGCCAGTAAATCAACCAGCTTATGACGTATAATAGGCAACAACTACTGGATGGCATCCTAAGGGGGAGATTGTACGAAGTTGGACTTGTATGAGAAAGATTACGTGGTGATGAAGCCTGAAATATATGTCATTGATTGAGGCTACAATGGAGGAGGCTCAAGAGGGGCTTAAAGACACAATAAGGTAGAAATACCATAACCCGTGAAAATAAGATGATTCGCATTGAAGATCTGGTCTGACAATCATGAGATGATTTTCCAAGATAGACGAGAAGGATTCATGAAGAATGCAAGTTGTTTCATATTTTTCTGCCTTGTACAAAAAATTCCATAATCTTTCAAAGTGGAAAGTTTGTCCAACCCCCTACTCGTTCACGAGATTCTCCCTGCACTAAACACGGTACACTGCATTGATAAGTCCAAGCTATACTTAGTAACAAGGTAGATGGATCAAAAGTAGTTAGAAGCAAAATGATCATGCACTCCTGCAAGCATAACTGCTAAGCTAGTGCCAAAATACTCTCCCGACGGACACTATAGCAAATTAGATATAAACCACACAGTTATTCTCTCTTATTATTCGAGTACAATAGTGCTCATCGTATGATGAAGCTCAATTGTTGATAATTTTTTTTATGGTTACAGAGTTGGGTACACTTGTATGAACTACGCGTGCATTTTTTATTTTTTATTTTCTTGTTTTGTTTTGTTTTGTTTTTGCTTTTGCTTTTATGTAGAAGCTTCCTTTAGGGATATTCTTTGAAGCGTATTAGTGAGTATCTCATTTCACGATGGATAACATCATTGCCAAGGAGGAGTTGTTGGCTTCTCTAGCCAAGGAGAAACTTCGCATGAACATTTCATATGTCACCGTTGCGGAAAACCGGGACACAGTGGAAGAGTGTGTCGAGCACCAGCTCCACTTCCAAGCAACTTTGTGAAGCCGAACCTACTTACACCTTGATACTTACCTTGGAGAAGATTCCACGGGTGCGACAAACTCACTCTCTAAACTTACGGAAGATGGAATCAAGACAGCTTTAGCAGTTGTTTCGCTACAGAACGCCTCTGAAAATCTCAAGGGTTTCATAGTAGACTTAGGAGCTTCTTGCCATTTTGCTAGTGATCCCACCATGTTCTCAAAGCTAGAACATAATAGCTCTAGCAAAACCGGAAAATCAGCCTCCGGGTTTGATCATGTTATTCGAGGTCAAGGAATGATTAACATTGCTCAATCCTCAGGCGAAGTTAACAAGATTAAGGGTGTTAAGTATGTTCCGGGTCCGAGTAAAAACTTGTTGTATGTGGATCAAATTACTAATCGTCATAATCTAATTATATTCTCAAAATCCAGATCTTTAGTTATCACTGATAGTTCACATGTCACCAAGGTGGTTATTGGTGTACGAGACATACAAAACAATCTTTACAGACTTACCAACCTTCACTCAACTCTAGTGGCTTATCTCCTTGAACCACCCAAAGATGTAGAAACCCATCCACTGTTCACTCCCGAAGCTTTGTTTGATCGACTTTTACACACCCATGTAGCACAAAATTTACCTATCTCTCAACCACCAATCTCATTAAACAACAAACCTGCTAAAAGTAATGAGGCCCAAAACGAATAGATCCACCACTGGCACGCAAGAATGGGACATATTAGCTTTGTCAATATATCCCTTAGTAGAATGTGCATAGAAATTTTGATTTGACCAAAGTCCACCAAAATATGTCACCCATGTCAATTGGGAAAGTAGATGAGAGAGAGAACTTCAAAAGCTGCTGAAAACAGAGTCTCACAATTTCTCAAAGTTATCTGCTATGATTTGTGCAAACCTCTCCCAGTTTAATCCTTGGGAAAGGCAATGTAATTTCTAACTTTTATAGACAACAAGTCTCGTAAAACTTGAATCTACTTTCTCCAAACAAAGAGTCAGACTTTCAAAAAATTCGTATAGTTCAAAAGTCAGGTTGAAAATCAAACCAACAAGAAGATTGGGACGATTAGGAGTGATTGAGGCGGCTCATCATGGTTTTGTGCACCCCATATTGAGTTACATGTGTCATGTATGTTCTCGAAAGCGGAGCGTGCATCCATACTTGCATCCTTGCAAGGAATTACACTACAGTCAATCAAAGCGGTGTTTAGGGCAAAGACTGGTGTGAAATCGGAGGAGTTCTTGGGTATGTGCCCGATGTTGGGCACTATGATAGCAGATATGCAGGCTTGTTTCCGCAACTTGGTGAGGGACATGGAGCACGTGGACTGCTAAAAGCTCCACAATTTCATCACCAACTCTAATTGCTTCACTTTCAATCCCATTAATGTAACGACTGATCATGCGAGGTCCCTAAACAACCTACCCAAAGTACGATGTGCGATTAGACATTGATATGCGGGCTTGTTTTAACCACCTCATGAAGGCAAAACTAGTGTATGCCTCCATGTATGACGAGTATGGGCGTAGTTAGCTAGCGTACACACACCGTGGCATAGCACCTTGTAAGGAGCGAGGCTAAGGAATGGGCCCATGATTGAAATTATTGAATAGATAGAGTTTGTCGGCAATTGGAGGTGGAGGTTGGGAAGAGGACCGCGATTGCGTGTGGAGAATTTTGTCCATGGGTGTCGGTGTGTTAGCGTTATGAGGTAGCTATATGTGGCATTCATGCAATGAGCCATGTGGGTTTGCAAGCTGTAAATCTAGGAGGCATACGGAAGTCGAGCCCACCAACTTGGATGGGATGTTGAGTGCAAGATGTCCCTATGTACATATTCTTGCTAGGAAACATGAGTAGTGGGCATGTCTAAAACATTGGAAGACTATTGTTTGCCACAATTTTTGCCTAGAATAGTGAGACATGACATGCGATTTCACATGTGTTCGTGAATTTAATTTCACATCTTGGAATACATGTATGCACATGTTTATCAATGTATGTGGGTCTAATGTACCATCATATGTGATGTTAGATTGTCATGTACCCAAACAGTAGTAGCTATTCGAACAATTATGACTTGTTCGCAAGTATATAAAAAATGTTTTGCAAGTCATGATAGGCATTTACAATTAGGTTGAGAAATGTTAACAAAGAAGGTAGAATATTAAAAAGAAGAGTTATTTGAGCGGGAGATGTATGAAACAACTCATATTTGATATGGCTTCCAGAGGACGATGAAAGAAGATGAGTGTTAATTCAAATGCTCCTTCCACCCTGGTAGAAAATAGTTTATCATTGGCACTTGTAGAAGCAAAATCACCATCTCAGGCAGGATCCCCATCTTGGGCCCGAGGGGAGGCCTCCAGATGTCGATAAGAGGCACTAATTGCAATCATTAATCAGGAATTTGACAAGAATGTTTGTTTGCACAACAAACTTCAAGAGTGGTTTTTGAAGATCAATAACATGGAACACCAAATATGGAAATTGATTGTTGAAAACGTTGAGTTAATGCACAAACTAACAGAAACAAAACATAAACTTTGCCATGCATGCAAGGAGTTTAGACTCCACATGGACTATTACAAGAATAGCTAATATGCTGAGTAGGAAACAAATGATAGAGACCTTGGATATAAACCATTTAACCCAAAACCTTACATTCAATGTGATAAACAACATTCGCATGACTACCCTCCTGCGCATGTACCACCATACACAATTGTATTCTCCTTATGACGACAAAACCATGCACATAGATTGAATTGTCCCTTGGAATTTGTGAATATAATAAAAATAGAAATATATAAAGAAAGATCTCCACTCTTGCAATGATGTGAAGACTGCAACCATAGAAGAGTTTGGTGTGGATCTAGGCTCCGGAATCAAGGATTCTCTACTTCCCAATGTGGTGTTATAGGGGGAACACTTTTATCATTTAATGTTGTGTAAGTGGATATCATTAGCAGATTCTACACAAGTCATTTGCCAATGAAAACCAAGTATATTACCAGTATTGGATGTGCCATGTCTCTAAAGTGTTCACATCTAAGGTAACATGTTGCCAAATTGTTCTTTCATTATAAAATACTCTCAATACATGTGGGTTGGCACCTCATAACCACACGCCACCTCCTAACTTGCCCACCTCATGCACAAAAATCAAGCATGTCATAACTCGGTAGATAACACTCCTCATCTTTGAAGGTGGTGGGCGTAATTTGACTTTTGCGAAGGTGACTAACCCAAATATCATCAAAGTGACAACTACATCACCATATATTGCTCACCCACCGAATTAAAGCAACTGTACTGCCAAATTGGAGCAAACAACAAGTGTCCAATTAAGAAAGCTAACCGAACTAGCCTCATCTACCTTAGGTGTCATCTATTGCGACCACGTGGCACTTACGTAAATGAGGAGGACATGACATGGAAGGCTTGGGGCCCGGATGGAGACTTTTTGAATAATCATTTGTCCTAAAGGTGTCCTTCTACATCAATACTCTATTATGGATACATTGGAAATTGAATCTACGAATGCTCAATGTCCTTAAAGATGTGATTGTCCTCAATAGTGAAGTCGAGTAGTGGTGAAGGAAGAGCCGCCTAGCCTCTAAAGGAGCTGTGGAATTGACGTTTCTAGGTTGCAAGTACTTAAGGATTGTATCCCCATTGTACCATTGAGCGTTGTGAGATTTGAGTTCATAAGCGCTTTACACCACCACTTTAGTCCATGTGTAGATGATCTATAGGCCGGTTCACATGGGGTCCCAAGTCCCAAGTCCCACTCATGTTAGCAAGTCCCAACTTTTGAGCCTCAAGAAATCACTAAAATATAGTTAATTAGCAATAAAGTCAAATTTTGATTAATTTATGTAAGAACATTCACAAGACTTGTGTTGAAAGTTGGGCTTAACTTTTTGCTCGATCCAACTCTCAACACAAGTCCCAAGCCTTATATCCAAAAAGTGTTGCCATGTGAACATCCATGTCATACTTGGGACTTAGAACTTGGGTGAAGTGATAAGTCCCAACTTCCGTTCTCTCAGCGGCTAAGATTGCACAGATAAACCTCAATTAACTTGGAACTTAGGACATGTGAACCGGCCTTTAGTCCTTGTGGCCTCCGTATCATAATGCACTAAAGTACTAGGCTTAAACATCAAAGTGGTACGGGTCGGCACAACTATTTATTCATTAGACAAAAGATAAGTCCAATGTGATGTATGCTATGTGTCCCATGACACCTTATGCACTATAGTGTCCACATGTGCTTATGTAGTAATACTCTTAGGTGGAAATGAAAAATCCATTAAATTGCCTTCAAGGTGGAAAAACGGAAAACGGTGAGAATAAGTTGATTTGTCCAAAAAGAGTGGCTTGTAGTATTTTTCAAAGATGGAGTGGAGGAAGTGATGAGAAATGCACGTTGTTTCGTAATTTTGTCCGTTGTAAATAATAAATTACATTTTTCCAAACAGACAAGTAAGTCAAACCCCCTACTTGTGCAATAGTGTCTCCCTAAATCGAGCATCAATATATCCTACTTTATATACAAATACACACAAAATGGTTACCTTGATGGTACCCAAAAGTGATCCCAAGTGGTGTGAATGAAACATGACCTATTTGGCCAATCGCTGCATCATTGTCAGGCTACAATTTTTACAAATAGCCATTTCAGGTGCATACATTAATCATTCTACTCCTAGTCTAGCGCACCACTACTGATCATTCATTGGTTCTCATTTTCTACCTTAATCATTTTCTTAGTCTTCAAGGACATCCCTCTGTGAACCCCTAGAGTGGTCCACCACTCCGCGGGATTGTTTTTAGTTAAGATGCTAGTATTAAAATTTAGAATTGATAGGGAATTTAGGGAAAATTAGTTCATTTAGCATTTAGCCTAGAAGAAGAAAGGTGAATTACCGAGGACTTTGGGCCTTCAACTAAAAGAAACAAAAATCTAGTGAAGGGTAAGGTTGGCTAAAATGAAAACTAAGTAGTGCTAGAAAATAGCAAAGTAGAAAAAACATACTAGCTAGTAAAAACAACTAGCTAAGATTTAAGTTAGTATATGTTAGTTAAGCAAATATTAATTTAGTAGTTAATATGGGCCACATAAGACAATTGGAGGTGTTTGGTGTAAGAAGGCGAAATCAACATGAAAATTTTTGAAAAAAGAAAGAAAGAAAGCAAAGAAATCGCAACCCTTATTAGCTCCCTTAACAATCTTGCCAATTTTCGTTTCTAACAAAAGTTACAAACGTTAAGCTTTCGCATTCCGCCATGCTAATGGTTAGCTCCTCCTACCCCGGACCTTATAATTTATAAGATAGAACCTACCCTCCTACTTTGCTTTCGAAACTCACCCCTTAATCGAAAACCAATTCTTCGATGTCGACTTCCATTCATGGAAGTCTAATCTTATGTTGATCATCGCGTTGCTGAAGCAACACTATAACAACCTGAAGCATACTATACAACTATGGCCTCACATTAGGCCAATGCCCATAAAGGCCGTGTCGTTCGGCCTCGGTGGGTGAGGCCACACTACCTCACCTATATAAGCCTCTTAGACTCTATGCAGGGCCCCTTCTTCATCGTCAAGAAACCTTTTGTCTCCCTATCAAGAGTTGGGGCCAGGTAGACATTTTCCCCTAGCCGTTGGACCTAGAAGCCCCTAGCAGCTTCAGACCATCATAACTTCCTTATGTAATCTTTGATGCTAACAAACGACCACTCCATCTTCATCTACGCTTCACGTAGATACCGATGGATTCCTCTTTTACCCCATTTGGGCAAGTATTGAGGAAGTTATGCCTGTTCAAACCTTGGAAATCCCGGGAACCACTCCCAGGCCACTGTTGTACCAGGGTGTTGTCCCGAGACAGCGCCCCACTCAAATTGCCATAACTCCTAGCTCACACCTCCGATTAAGATGTTGTTGAGCATTCTAGAATCTACACGCCATAAGCTACGCAAAGCTCATGGCCTTACCCTCGTGCCTTCTAATCTCCATGGGTGGGAGGCGTTTCTAATGCCCGGGCCCTCGCCCACACTAGGATCACTTGGGTCCTCTCACCAACGGCGCTACAAGTCTCGGGTGTCATTTCAGGATCCCTCTTGTGCCTATGGTGTTTCGGGCATTCCTCATAGAGATGTGTGCGACAAACTCGATGGCAAAATTTTAGAAATGTTTTTAAGGTCTCCCATTAGAGCCTCCTCAGCGAGAGGGTGACAACTTCTTCCGCGGAAATTCCCGAGCCTAAATTTGGAAAAGGATTTGAAGAATGAAGCCGGTGAGGGAGGGGTCCAACCATTTTTTAGACAGTTTAAAAACCCCTCCTTCTACTTTGTACTATCTCTCTTCTTCTAAATGTTTGGGTGAAGCCCTACTTCTATGTAGTTAGGAAAAAAACTTCTATCTTGCCTTCTCAATGGCCTAATAGCAAGGCTGGAGAAAATCCTCTACTATCTCTCCTAATTAGATTGTGTGTTTGTTAACACATAAATTTTTATTTTTATTTTTTTGTAGATGTAGGTTAGATTGTATGATTATAAATGGACGTATTGTAGACCTCAACCGCCGATGGCGTGAACGCTTAGTTCATGATCTAAAATAAATAAAAAAATTCTTATGGAGATTTTCTATAGCTATCTGTAGTTAATTTGTGATTTGGTTAAGGTAGCAATTAATTATGAATTTTCAAAGATAAAAACAGGGTATTCTTTTTGGTAGCAACTATTGGATCAAACTTCCTAGCACAATAAAAATTTTAATTTTTAAAAATTACATTTTTTTCAAGTAGATATTTTGTCTAGCTTTCCAAGATTATTTACAAATTCTGATTTGACTAAGCCATGAATTAGATATGAATTTTTGAAGGCAGGATATGTAATTTGAGATTTCCTGGTTGACTACTGCATTACAAGGAGTCTGTTGGATTCATCTTGGCTTAACTTGCTGATAACATAATTTTTCAAATAGATATTTTTAATATATTTCCAAAGTTATTTAGGATGTTTTATTTGAATAAGAAATAAATTAAATACAAATTTCTAAAGACGGGATACATAGTTGAAGACTTCCTGATTGATTTTTGTATTACAAGGAGTCTGCTAGATTCATCTTGGCTTAATTTGCTGATATCATATTTTTCTCAATTAAACCTTGTTGATATCTTTCCAATGATGTATGGAAATCCCATATCCAAGTAGTAATGGATTTACTATGAATTTTTTAAGTTGAAGTTGGATCGCTACAAGAAAGAAGACAAGGTCAACGTCCGGAAAGTGGAATAAGGAAAAACGTAGCTGCTCAACCTACATCGAGCCCAATCAACCAAAGAGAATTGAGGTAAACTAACTAGCCCTAGCCTTTCATTTAGGGTTAGAGGAAGCGCGGCCAATGTATGCATCCCTAAACCCACTCGCCTATCTCGTAAGGTCAAGTGGCTTGACCACTTGACCGCCAAGGGGGTATCCAACTCCATTGTTCTCAGGCCCCTTGGTATGTTTTGTATTAGTAGCTTTATTTAATAGCAAGTTCTATATGGGGTAAGTCAGATTAATCACCGACACAACCACTCTGAATGTTGTTGGTAGAAATATGGAATTAATGACCCACGAATCCACTATTATGTTATTGGCCCCGTGAATTGGGAGTAATGACCGCAATTTATGAAGATTATACAACAGGTTGTCCATCACCCTAGTCCCATTAAGTTGCATTTCGTAGTCTATCCAGTGTAAACATATTTAATAATTAAAAATATACAAAACAAATCGTAAACCCTTGTTAGCAAGAGACCAAAATTGAAAACTTGATTCGGTAGGGTGACACCATCCTTCGGACCGTTGAAGTCTGAAAGGTTTGAGATGTCACTCGACCTTCAAAAGACCTGCACAAGGCCTTAAAAGGTTCCGAGCTAAGGGCTGTACCACCCAGGTAAGGGGTGATGCCTAATATATTAATGTAGTAAGGTAGAATGTGTAAACAAAATTAACTAAATAAGAAGGAATTTGTGTAAATGATGGGACTTAGGCCAAGTGCCCCCGCTTAAGAAATTAAATATAACTAAGTAAAGAAATAAGAAAAAATTGAATGGTCCATCAAATCGTCGTTATTCCGTTCATTGACTTAGGGTTAGTATAAGTCACACCCGGTTGGTGTATATCAGAGCCATCTCAATTCACAAGTTATGATCGTCTTGGTTCCAAGGTGAGTGCGCCTGCGCTTAGAATAGGTTGTAGGTTTAGGTTAGACCTAGATATGAAATTGATTAGTGGAGTTTAGAGCCACAATAGTAAAAAATTAAGGTCCAACCTCCGGAGGTACTACAAAACATATTTAATTCCCTTCTAAAAATCAAAGTATTCACGTTATACACCTATCATCCAGGTTCGGCTTGGGCACCTACAAATGCAAGCCACCTTCACCGAAGGACTTGTGTGATACTTTTAGGCTCCCTCGGAAGGGGGTGGCCTAAAAGCGCCACACCCTTTAATGCGAATAAATTGTCATATACTATAATCACCATCAAAGTACCGATATCAATGCAAAACCTCCACAATTTGCAGGTTACCATGTGCATTTTCAATCAAGGAAGAGTTGAAAAACATCCACCAAGTATACTCAAAAGTCATTATTATTAAACTTTGAACTATATCCCATAATGTGTCAAAGTTAATAGAAACCAATTTTGTTTCCACATGCAAATGTTTCCAACTGCCAAATATCACTTGTTTAAAATTGAAGAAGTTTAGAGTAGTGTTGCTTTTAAGAGTTTGTGGAGTTTGCACAAGCTTGAGCTTTCAAATTTTCAAAATTTGTGGAGAAAGAAACATATGTTGCATATGACCCACTAACTCAAAACTCTATTCGGGCCTAAATAATGTCTCATCCAGATGGGGAAAATCCCTGCGACGTTAAATCAAACGTTCAATGCTTTTGGGGTTAGGATACATTGAAAAGAATTGTCAATAAACTTGTATTTATTAAATATATATTTATGCATGAATTTTGTAGAGAATGAAGTTGAATACATGTACTTCTATCAGAGGGTCCTATGATAGAAATTGTCACTTTTGCCATAAATGTGAAATACACCTCTTGAGGCTACCACAATTTGTTGCATGTGCATTGTGCTATTTCTAACAATGCATCTACAATGATATATCAACCACATTGATTCTCAAATCATACATAAACTAGTATTAACAACATAAACAATACTCTCCAATGCATGATTGCTTCTAGACAAATCTTTATCTAAGCCCAATCACCTAAGCCTCGAAGGATTGCATAACAATATTAAACACAATGCACGTGTTTTATTGCCTATTTGGAAATACCGTCTACATGATTCATCGCAGATGAACAATGTCAAGAGGACAAAAACCTTGGATTTTCTCCCCTTTCCAAGGGAAGTCATGGATCTACCTCCCCATCGCATCACTTCTATGAGCACCGAAGATGTCAAGAATAATGAGAGCAAGATTCCAGCACGAATCATGGGATATTTAAGGCCCCAAAGAGCAAGCTCGACATGTTAAGTGATGTTATGGTGAGGGTGTGTTGATGGGGAGGGCAAACCGACCCACACATTGGGTCCTTGTGGGATGATTGCATCTCTACCTCCAAGTACCAATGTACATGTTGTTTCACCCCAACCATGTGTCAATATGGGGTAAGCAATGATTTTTACGACCATCCAACAACTTTTCATATCATGCTTCACGTGGTCTATGATAATGAATCTACTTTACACAACCTATCAGAACAAAGAAGAGAAGATGTTGTCATATGTGACAACAATATCATATATATATATATATATATATATATATATATATACACACACACATAATAAATATTCAAGTCTAGATCATATTTGCAAGTATGTGCAAATCTATTTATGATTTGTGTTACATATTTATATGCTCCAATTGAAAAATTGCATCAAATAAACAGATTAAGTTCCTATAAGGTCTTTTTTGACATTTGTAGTGAAAGATACCAAGAAGTCATCTTAAACCCTTTTGTACAACACCTTGAGGCCCATAATGAACCTTTTGAACCTTTAAGGGTTAAATCCCCATTCATATAAACCAATAGTGTGCCAACGCGAACATTTCCATCGATGAAATCATGAGTGGAGGGAAATTAGGCTAAAGGCAGAGTGGGAGGCATACCTTGCTATCAAGATTTAGATGGACATAAAGTGACAACCTAGCCTTTAACAAGTAAGGTAATAGATTAATTATTACGTTAACTACATGAGTCTGCCCTCAAAAATCTTTCCAAATTACCAAGTTATTCTTATGTAGCTTATCCTATCAACATTTGGTGATAAAAATCTAACAATTCATCATATTTTGCATTTTCTATTTAAGTATTGCCCTTATGAGAAAAATTGCTTAGAAGAACTTGGGGGAGAGGGGGGGGGTGAACCGGAAGCAAAAGAGAGCCCCACAAGTACATCACAAACTTCCCAAGGGTGTTGTATAATATGATCATTGCACCTAGACTGTAGTGGTGTATAATGTGAGAACTCTATAACATATGTACTATCTTATGTAACTTCTTTTTCTGTAATAGTACAATGTGACACACAACAAAAAAGAAGAACAAAATGACATATTATAACATGAGATTAATTAATGTTTATGATGTATTTCAACATTTTATAGATTTCCCATTGTAATCTATGTTGCCTCCGGAAAGTTTGTGACGTATGAACATGCATATTAATATATTGGACATGTCACGACTCGTCAATAGTGATGACAAAGCCAAATCGTGGAAGACTTGATGCGATATTTGCTAGCTGTCTTCCTTCAAAGTCGATCAAACCTCAGTAGAACAACTTTTGTTGTCATATTGAGCCTTCAATATTGACTATACATAGTTGGCAGAAAGGTAAATATTGAATCTATACTCCATGGATCACAAACACTAAGATCTAGAAGTAGAACAAGATGGTTCCATATACATATTATGCTAAACCCTAAACCCTAAAACCTCATTAAAAAAATCATGAATATGGAAATTGTTACAAATTTCAACGCATAAATTACATGGTTATGAAAAGTTGATCTATAGATTAATTCATGACCATTCATCTCAATGCTACTTTTAGCTACGACTACTGTCAAAACTCTTGTGAGGGTAATCAATCACAACATGCGACCACATTATAAATTGCAACTTTGTTCGCCCAAAAAATATAGGTCTCATCTATGTTAGCACTACATGACCATAGTGAACAATCACATGGACCTAGTCGACTATAGATTCCTCGACCTTACCAAGAAAGAGAGTGAGAACATTCTCTTGGGTGAACCTGGTGGAACTGCAAATCTTCAAGCAAGGTGAACAATGTAAGCATGATTAACTAAGCCAACACGTGGTGTACAATTGTTTTCTAGGATTTTAGAATTCAACGTATCGTACAGGGGGTTGTTGCCACCCCACATAGCACCGAGCTTGGCAAGATCATCATAACTTATAGATGGCCTCCCTATTTGAATCTTTACGACTTTTTCCTAGGCATTGACAAAGGAAGGAATTAACAAGAAGTAAAGTGTATTTGATTTATTTATGCACGACTTTTGGACAATTCCAACCACCAATATGACGTATACTAGATGGCAAAACTACACAAATATATCGTGGTTGGCAAACATAAAATACAAACATTTGAAGTTGTGGTTGTTGTGTTTTTACTTTTACTCTTGTCATTAGCATGATCATTTATAGGCCAAGAGCGTAATAAAAGAATACAAAAAATGGAATTCAAGAAAGAAAAAAATGGTATTTCCTGTCATGAATGTTTTTATCACTAATGTAAAACATCATAATTAATGAAAGGCCCTTCAAATATTATACAAATGTGTACTTAGTTTTCCTAGAATGAAGTGTGATATAACGTGGATTTGCAAGTTCTATGCAAATGACACACTTTTCAAAAACAATGTGACAAATTCAAGGAGTCTATCATTTAAATTGAATAACGATAATTCATGAAGTCACACTTGGACTATGTTTCATAAGTGAGAAATAATTATTGCGTATATGTGTACCTCTCATTTATTCAACATATACATCCTAAATAGCACGTAGGTTGGTGTTTTAATAGCACATAAGAAAGATTGATATTTGTGCCACTCAAATAAAAAGGTCTAGGATGACCTACCCCTATAAAGTTTATGTTTGTTTCAATGTAATTTAATGTCACTAGACTAATTTGAGGATTTTGATGTTGATCCATGTTCAAATATGCCTTAAAGAGAAATATAATGAATTTCAAATGTTCTCACCTTTGACTTATTTGACTTCTTAGGGTTACTCAAATGCAAAATAAATTCATTAATGTGGGAGCAACGAGGAAAACTCTCAAAAGCCCCACATGGCAATGGCATGCAATGACGGCCAACATATAGAGTGCAAAACTTTCATAGAGTTTCTCCGTCCATGATGGTGGATGATATTTTCATGATTAGTGTAATCAAGTCAAGTGATGCCGCTATCCACATAAATCTAGATACATATTTCATTGCTAAACCGTTTATGGTGTTAAATGTCCTATGATTAATAGTGTCACTTACCTTATTTTGAGGCATATGCTAGGTTACACTACTGATCATCAACTTCATCATTAGTGTCACCTCGTGATACTTGGTGTTCAAGTGTGCTTACTAATATTTTGGCATGGGTATATTCATGAGGTATAAGCATATGTTACACAATGGTCTACATGTTGGCTAAAAGTGAACACAAATGAAACTTGATATTAGTATGCTCAAGAACATTTTCCTCTTGCAACTACAATGTAAATACATGACACTTGTTATCAGTATGCTCAATACCATCTTCTCCTTGCATTCTAAAATGTAAAAATTTCATCATCTCAAGTATCTCAATGTACTACACTAAATGTCATAACGTAAGTATTCTCACTTAAAAAGATTACTTATGTTGACGAGTAGCATTATATCATAAATCATCAGACATGACACTTTGAGAACTCTAGGCATCTAGTTTAGGCCCTTTGCAAATAGTGTACGTGACACGTGACACTAAACACCATAAACGGTGTAGTGGGAAGTTGTTGTGTAACACTTTGAAAAAGATGGCAATCATTTAGATCCTCTAATCACACCTAACACTTATTTAAGTGAATATGGACATATTTCAACATCTAGACTTTTTGGTTGTTTCAATGTGCAGATATGTCAATACACTTCTAATATGCCTAAGTTTTGTGGAAGATATGTAATCCTTAGTGATTACTTGAATGTTGTGTTATTAAAGTATGATGGATACTTTTCAAACATCTATCTTTTGATGTTCAATCTTTATAAAAAAATGTTGAATAATAAATATACAATCAAAGCAATTACTACAATGTCGTCATAATCAAGTATGCATGTTCTATGGGAGGACCTTACCATAGAATCCTATCATAGGACCCTATGATAGAATTCAACATGTTATAGATTTGGACTTGGTCTTAGTCCAACTAATACTTCAATATTAGATACCTCCACTTTCACATAGTGTGTGGCCCACAATATTCATCATCGATCAACGTAGAAATATTTAAAGGTTGGGGCTAGATACCCACCTGTTTGAAATGGACCCCACCAGTTTCATCCAAGATGATAATGTAATCAATCATATCGTAGCAAGCCCATTTATTTTTAGAGTAGTTTTGACTTGGGAATCAAAATCAACGGCCCAAACTAGACTAAGGGGATTCACTTGGTATGAATTGACCACAAAACTATGGGATACTTTACTATACCTCTTTTACCTTGGTTTTATATATATATATATATTGGGGGGGGAAGCAACTCCAAAAGGCGGGTGTCTAGTCTTGGAGGCAATTAGAGAAGGTAGCATGGGATGCTTGTTGTTATATTACAAGTCACGAAGACCACTCGCACTAGGTTATATATATATATAATGTATTTGAGAAAAATGTTACATGTTAAGATTAAAAATAATTATCATACTTTAAGATGGTCTTGTTTCCAATGAGTATTGTAGTATCCAGAGGTAATCAAACTAACACTTGCCGGAAGAAGAAAAAAGGAACACTAATATTTTTACACTAACATGAGATGTTTGCTCACTGTCACCAGCTAGTGTCCGTGTGGACATGAAGGGCTATCCTTTGTCGATGTTGCACGCCATGAGTGACGAGGCACTTGTTGGACGCTTTGTTTATGAGGTTTCAAGCCTCCCTTCTTGACAATAAAATGATCATGATCCGAGATGACCCTAAACTACCAAAGGATAGTGGAGAGGTACCCAAACCGAATGGGGTGGCTGACGGTTCGATTCCTTGTTATGAAATCATCTCTCCACTTGACGGAAAACTAGCCAAGTGATCAAGCACCTCATCTGTTCTAAAAAAAGAAGAAGAAAGAAAACAAATAACCATAAGATCATCCCTTATTCCATACAGAAATGGATTCATTTTGGTCCGAGATGACCTTAAACTACCGGATGATGGTGGAGAGATACCCAAATCTCAAGGAAGAGGTTGGCGGTTCCAATACCGGCTGTGAAATCTCCTCTCTACTTGACGGAAACTTGCCAGGTGGTCAACTGCCTCCTGTGCTTTGACATTGGCATGTCAGCCTTCTGTCTCAAAAATAAAAATAAAAATGGATTCATTTAACCCACCGTTATTTTCAAAATTTCCAACAAATCCAGGAATACATAATACTGTTAATGCTGATACTGGCGGTTATACGATTCGTACTAAGGCACCCGTGCATTTCATGTTTGCCCAATCCATCGTAAAATATAGAAGAAGATAGTTTACCTTATTTTGGCTCTTCGGAATGTTGTTACTCTCTCCTAGAGTGAACTTGGGATATTCTGTATGGATATAGAATAATGGTAGAACATCCTGGAAGCATTTTCCAGGAACTCAAGGTATTGAGGCCTTAAAGCGGCACTTTAAGAAATTATTTATATTTTTGGCACGTTGAATAGCTTGAAATATTCTCAAAAATATTTCATATATCAGCGAATCTATACATGGTTTGCCCAATATAATAATAATACTAATAAGAATAATATGCAACCTACAGAAATTTGCATAGTTGTCTAAGGAAATGAGATTTTTAGTCTCCAATAGGGGGTCCAATGAGAATCCCCACAATTTAGCCTTATTATGGGTGAGGATTTTTTATTAAATGAAGGTGTTGTCCCCCTTTCGTGTATCATTCCTTAGGTGTTTCCACGTAGGTTGCATGCCGACTAAATCTAGTGGGAATAAGGACAAATGTAGATGGAATATGCTGGGGTGATGTTCAGATGTGGAACCAACTATTACTACCTATTTCAAGTTTTTAGTGAGTGCATGGAAGTTTAGTGGCCCAAGGTCACAACCCTCCACATTCCAGTAGGCCCCCCAAATATGATTGGTTGGTTGCTTTTGTTTATCTTCATGAGAACACTTCTAACCCACTGTTATCTAGAATCTAGTGGATGAGCGGCCTACATGGAAACTCACCCTTACACCGCCTCATTGAGCGAACACCAAATAGATCCCCAATTAGCCATTTTAATTGGCCAAAGTTGGTGCTCTTCTGAAAGTGTTCTTGCATGCTTCTTACACCACTACTATGAATGTCCAAAGTGATGTTATTTTGTACTTAATGCCGCATATGATTAGTCGTTGTTAACAATGACTTACTTGATGGCACCATTGCATTCACTCGTTGACAACTCAATGATGAAAATAGGTGTCACCAAAAGGTAAGGTGCTACTTTATGGCCTTAGTTAATGCCAATTCTCTGAGAGTGTTCTTATCCATGATGATATCGAAGACAATGCTCAGTTTTGACCATGTGTCGCATTACGTACTAGATATTGTATTTAAGGAGCCCTGCCACAGGTTGTAGCAAGGCATCCTCATGTAACCCACCGAATCATGAGAACGACAAGATTTGTACACGAGGAGCCCTAATACATCACGTTGCGGAGCAACACATGTACGACATTGAGTAGAGCTCACCATGTTGCAAGGGTCATTATCGCAGTCTACATTTGTCATGCTCAATTCCAATGAGGACACAACATGTCAATGAGATTTGAGATGATGAGCGCTACGGCTCAAACAATCTACATATATTGTTTAACCATCTTAGTGCCACACCTCCATATGTTAAATGTTTGAGTGAAGCAAATAAGGTGTGTGGTCCTAAAAACAACATTTCCAGCTTCTTACCTCAATTTCTTAGGGTGTTATAGATTTAGAGAAATGTCAAAAAAATCCACATGGCACAAATGTAAGTGGAGCTCCCACAATAATAGTAATTAAAGAGGCAAAAATATCCAACATGTAGCCTTTGTACATTTATGAAGGTGATACTTGACAACCATGCTCAAACTACCACCCATATTTTTATGTACTTTGTGTATCTAGATATTGGGCAATCCCATAATCATGGTCCGGAGCAAATGGAGCCATTATGGCATGCAATGCATCATCACCACAACCTTGGTGCAATATCCAGTGATGGTGCGAAGCATGCCTCGGATCTCATTGACAAAGTCCCTCATTTAAACGAAGAGAACATGTTCATGTCTACAAAACATAGTCTATCATTCAAGTTGGGTGCTGCAAACGAATCCCACTGCCATGGTCATGTGAACTTCATTGTTCCAACGGTTGGTCACCCTTCCTTGTCTTCTCTCACAAGAAAAGTTGGGGAAACATCGTTCTCCACTAGCGTATGGCACATTGCACGTACAAGTAAAGGCTCTTCTATGAAGTGTTGGCAATTAGGGCCATCACACATGAAAAATGCAAGAAAGCTATTGACAAGGAAGCTCCAACGCTATATGTTGAGGGTTTTGGCAAGCACAAGATTCATTCATTATGTGCATGAGACATTGGATTGTGTGACCTTGGGAATGTTCGTAAATTAATGCTCTCTAAACCCACCCTTCCATATACTTGGTTTGTGCAAGAAGGTACCAATCGTACAACAACAAAGGTTTGGGTGTTGAACGAAGGAGGTTTCAAATTGGATATGGTGGGTGACATTGCTCTCTCTACTTTGGACACTACTTATCCAACGAGAAGCGAAAGCCAAGCAATATGTCGAATTTAGCCTAGTGCACACCATTTTGCAAGAATGGAATTTGCATGATTCATGAATGTGACTACAGAGAAATGAAGTGTGTCCATGAAGAGTGTTCTTCATTGCCAATCACAATAGCATAAATCCGGAACCGAATTGGACCGTAACAATTGATAAGTTTCGAAGATGTAGTTGTCCATAATTTCAACAATTGTTTCTTGATAGCATTGGCCAAAAAGTGGAAGTATGTTCAATGCAAACTCTTTTTGAATATATGTGCCGTAGATTGCCCAGATTTTAAATACATATTTGTTCTCTAGTTCGATGTATGTATATATGTCAATGCCTTACCCAAAATATATGGCCCCTATGCACCACTCGTTATTGAAATTGGTTTGTGTTTGAATTGCCCAAGCATTGTGTGATACACACATTGCTTTATTGGGATAATAGTTTTCCCGAGTGAGTGCTACATATGCAAGTAAAACCACTAGTTACTCACATAGTGTCTACTCCCTGCAAAGGGTGAAGTAGTATTACATCCAACGCCACTACCCTCGGGTACGGCCAAGGATGTCCTACGAACAAACACTCTATTCACTCCGGCCCCATTACAGGGACCGGAGTTCTTCTTCTCTTCTACATATGCAATCCCATGCTCCAATCAAGTTTGTTGGTGCTTCTATTCTTTGTGATTATGAGCAAAATTTCTTGAACTTGGGCATTCACTGTATTGTCTAGTAAATATATATTTATTTGCTAATTATCACTGTCTTCAAACCTTTCCTACCTTATGTGTGTATTACGTGGGCATGTCCAAAATGTTTAAGGGCATCATAAAAAACTATATCGGGTAGCCTTCTTTGATACTTGGTTATAGGTGTCTATATCTCACTTCCAAAAATCTTGATATTGTATGGGCATGTCCCAAATAATGGGTAAGAAGGGCATGCTCATGCTCATGTTGTAGCTTCTCTCAATAGACATGGTAGTAGATTGGATGCACTCACAGGGAGGTCACTGTCGAAATTTTATTAAACCATGTGAGAAGCAATACAGGGTACTTTTAATTTAATAAAGGAAAAAGATCATACAAATTTTGGAATTACTATAGCTTGGATAAAATGACCCATACAATCTAAAGCAGGGTAGGTGAAAAGTGTAGGTGTTTTCTTAAAATAAAATAAAATAACATAAAATATAGTAGGGTATGTAATATTTGGACGAACAAAGAATTTATGTGAGGTTCAATGAATGTATTTGGATAGGATGAGAAATTGCCCCAATTGACTAGAAATCATGCAATCTAGAAGTTGGCATTGGATAACACGGTTTAGGGCCACTTCACACACAAGCAAAGAGTTGTGACCATGAAATTGTGAGAGCCCAAAAGAAGTGCCCAAAGGCCTTCCCCAAGACACTTCCAAAATCATGTAGTGTGGTCACATGCCCTCAAGTATAGTGTGAAGTGAAATGTGACCATGCCCTCAATCATCTGCTATTTCAAGGAATTTCTATTCATGCGGGGTCCTCGCACATGATAAACTTTAATAAATCAACAATTGTGAGATCGCCAGTTTTGTGTTAGGCCTACCTCCATGAGGTGGTTTTTGAAAATAATCCAAGTGACCATGAAAAATCATCCATTTGATACTATTTGGAAACTTATAAAGACCTTTACATTAATGTTGCATTTACTTACTTTGTTGGTCCCTCAAACGTAGTGTGAAGCGAACTTAGCTAGACTGACTCTGCATCTCCCACCAATGAGATTGCGTGGAATGCAATGGTCACATGCCCTGAGTCTTGTGTATGCTTTTGAGGAAGTTTAGTATGACTAGAGGATGTGTTTTGGATTGTGAAGGGGTTTCATGTGGCCCGACTTTGGATCACAAGGCTAACCAAGTTTGAGACACAAGTCGTAGCCCCCTCTTCACGGCAGGCTTGGTTCCATGCTCCATGGATAGTAGAAAGAGACGATCCAACTCATGTAACGCACAACTTGAGTAGGAAGCTTACTGAAGTGGAAGATGCTGATGCTGAAGGTTTGAGGGTGTTATGGAGGACATAGTCATGGAGGACATTCTACTCCCTCTACCCAATAATGAGGATGAAAAACGACAAGTTATTTCAAATATTTGGATTGTGAGGAATTATTTGGAGAATCCAATACTACAGTCGTGAAAGTTATGTCAATATTCCAATATTTTCATAAATGATACAGTCTATAAATAAAATGGAATTCATAAAATACGTTTATGGGGTATATTATATTTGCCCATATGGTCTTGAAAAATACCTAAAAGTACCATTTTATCTACTAATAAGGTGCCAAGTATTCAATAAAATTAGTTACCAGTGACTCCAAAAACCGAGTCTATGCAAGGAACTTGAAACTTCAAATGACAATGCCGGAAACAAGAGTGATCGAAATCAAAAGCTATAAAAACAAAAATTGTAGAGTATAAAGTTCTACACACCACTGTAATGATAAAATCATTATTTCAATTACAACAAAGCAGGGTTGTCTATCGCGACGTCCTGCCACCGTCATGACGTGTCGTGTCGGGGTGGACCCCTCCGTCACGACATAATAGGGTCCACGTAGGGTCATACTAGGGGGAAGCTAGTAGGGTGGGTAAAATACTTACCTTCTTGCCAAGGTGGCATCCAATGTGGCAGAAAAATCCAACGTGGATGTGCATATTTCCCTTGCCAGGTAAATCATTTTGCCTTTGTGTTTATCATTATGTTAAAATCAAAGTAGTAAAATATGACAAATGAGGGTGTGGGGGGGAGGGGAATGGAGCGGACGGGGACGGGAACGGGGGCGGGAACGGATGCGGACGGGGGAACGCCGGATGGAGGGCCGGATGGGGGCCGTATGGAGGCCGGATGGGGTACGGATGGGGTACGGATGGGGCCTGGATTGGGGTTCGGATTGGGGGGGGAGGGGGTTCGGATTAGGGGGGACCGGGTTCGGATGGGGGGGAGGGGGTTCGGATTAGGGGAGGGGGCCGGATGGAGGCCGGATGGGGTGCCGGATGGGGGAGGGGAACGTAGGGAATGGGGGGAACGGGGGGGGGGGGGGGGATGGGCGCTAGTAATTTTTTTCCCACTTTACCTCTACTTTGCTGACATGGCACCATACGTGGACATCGTAAATCCTACGTGTCCTGATTGGGGTAATGTAATTACACAAAAAATACGGTAAAATTCAAGTTCGTCAGGATAAAGACGGCATCCGGCATAATGTCGTGATAGATACGTGTTGTGACGCCACGACATTATGTCAGGATTAGCCTCCGTCACGACACAATAGACAACCCTGCAACAAAGTAGATAAAGATATTGAAGAAAAGTATGTACATAGGCTCGGTTTTTGCACTACAGTGTAAAAGACACTTAAAAAATTTATCCATCGCCTTTTTGCAGCTAAAACAACTGCAATTCAATGAGGCATGCTAGCATACAATCGTCTACACTCTTGTAGACTAATAAAGTCACAAACTTCTTGCACTCAAACCCATAACTGAGTAATACCACTGGGAGGACTAGAGTATGAGTTCAATCGTTGTTTTAGTAAAACCCATATGTGCTCAATAGGATTTAAGTCAAGGGATTGTGCAGGCCACTCTAAAACACAAAATGGTTGCTTCCCAAACCATTCTCAAACAATCTTGGTTGTATGCACGGCAACATTGTTTTGTTGAAAATTGATTTCTTCAAGATTGAACCCAAATGCAAGCAATGTACTATACAAATCTTGCTCTAAAATTGCAATGTAGCCTCTAGCATTCAAGTGCCCTTGTCTATTATGCAATGACCCCAATCTTCTACAAGTCAAACAACCCCAAAGCATTATAGAGCCTCCACCATGCTTCCCAGTTTGGTTCACAACACACACATGGATGTTTTCTTTGTCCTCTATCCAACGCCAAGTCTTCCCATCCGAATTGAAACGACATATTATAGTTTCATCACTAAATACCACCCGCTCCCAATCACTCCCAATCACTCACAATCCAATCTTTGTGCATTTGAACAATTTTTTTTTTTTGTCTTGATGTTCTTCTGACTCAAAGCATGCTTCTTAACCTTTGTAAAAGAAGACAATCCTTGTTCTCTCAACGCATTTCTCAAGGTATCGTCGCACATCTTTACACCCATCTCTCTTCGAAGCACTTTTGATGGCTTTGTTGCAGTTTGTAAACTGCCAATAGTAACTAGCCATGAAGCATAACATTTCTCCCACTCTATTTGGACCTTAGGACGACCTCCTTTAGACAATGCTACACTCGTAGAAAGCCTCTTTCTCACTCTTTTAACTGTAGACTATGCCAAACCCACACTCTTTGCAATCTCTCTACTAATCCTCCCTTTCTTTATCAAGGTTACAATGTTTTGCTCTTTCCCTCGTGAAATAGGTCTCATCTTTCTACACAACCTCCACAAAGCCACAAGAAGTATTCAACACAATACACACAAAACCCTCAAATTTTTTTTTGACTTAAAACAATGAAGAAACAAGAAAATGAGAGCTCAACATAATTCCATGGGAATGGTAGATTTTAGACTCAATCTAACCAAAATTTCACAGGATTCACAAAGGATGGAGGACACAACATAAAAAACAAAATGTAGAGTGATGTGTCCATTTCACCCAATGAAAAGTATTGATGGACGTACAAAGGGTACACCTCGTGGGCATCCCAATCTTTTCTCCTTTTGGCATTTGGGATAGAGTTTGCACCTCACTTCCTTGCACACTTTATTGCTTGACTCAGATAATGTCCACATCATGTCCAAGACACTTGTCACACGGACATGGTGACATGTCCTTGATAACCACCCATACATGACCCTCCAAAAGAGTCTCAACATGCAAGGTATACTCCAAAGACAAGAAACACAACTTTACTTCGTAAGCATATCTAAATAGTACCATCCAATCCATGTACGGAACGGTAAAAATCTTAAACATGTAGAGCTTGCAAATGCCTACATGATTCTCTCCTTGACATATCAAAAAACACCATCTCTAAACTTGGTGAGACTCGTAAAAATTATATACATGGTTGTAAACTGCGCCCTTGGTCTTTTGAGAGTCGTGGGAATTTCATGTTCAATATGTGCTCAATGAGCAAGATTATTGGGTGTTGGTTTGTACATGGTATTGGCTTTGGAAACTCTATTCCTCTCCGCCGTTCCAAACTCTATTGGTAATGTTTTGCTGCACATCTAAGGGTAAAGCTAAAAATAATTCTTTGAACTCTCTTGGGATACTCACTGCATTAGGGGTGATATACAATCCATTTCCTCTGTATCCTGACCGATATAACCTATATAAGGCTGAAAACAAGTATCCTCCAGTATATAACTCACAACTGGCTGGTTCCGAAACTTGCCAACACCAAGTCATATTACGGAGTAGTTTAACCACTCGGTAACTGGCTCATTTCAGATTTCTTAACCGCTCACTAATCTCAACTGTCATCCCAATTGGAACAATACCGACACCGTGTTATATCTATGGCGTGAGATAAATACGGTGACTCAGTTTGAATTCCAATTGTAATGAAACTCTTCTTCACTTCTTGTTGTCGTGGACAGCAAGAGGTAAAATGGGATGACCTGAGACAACTCTCACACTCGTGTAATCTCTTGGTTTGAGGTACGGTGTTCACTCCTGTCCGATTTAGGTCACTAGTCAGACGTCTATGACGACACCTCTCAACTACAGGGACTCCGTGTACACAACGATCGAGGTAATCTATTCTTGACACAAGATTCCTCAAAATAGCAAAAATATGTCTAATGGCTCCTTCTCCTATCCCACTAGGTACAGGGTGTGACTGGAAATGTCTAGGGTATGATGAAGGTGTAGGGACAGATGGATGTGTGTATGAAGTATTTTGACTTCTACCACTCCAAGCCTTCTCCCTATTCCTTTCTCCTCTAGCTTTCCACTTCCCCTGTCCACCCATTGTGGTAGGTTTCCCTCTTAGACATTAATAGGTCTTAATTATGAAAAATGATTATGCCTTAAGACGACCTCTGCCTTCCCCGGCAGCGGCGCCAAAAATGTAGTTAGTTTTTGCTCTCACTTAAATAACCCAAAACACCAGGGTATAGACTCTCAAGGAAGGCTTAACTAGTGTCTGTTACAGGCATTTGTCACTTCATAGTTCATTAATTAGACCAAAGGGTTTGCTATATTCACTCTAGAACATAACTGGTATGTCTTTCACTCTTTTTCTCTCTCTTGATTTCCTCTCACCACGGGGAGGTCACTTCATTGTCAAGTTGACACCACGTGCGGACAAAGTTTGCTACCCCTATATTACATGCCATATATAATTTTAAAATTTATGATATTTTTTCTACATATACATAACCATTGATAGTATCTTTTGTATACTTTTTTGAAATTTTTAGTCATCTTTATTTTTTTTAGTGATTTTTTTAGTTCAATTTTGTGTCATTCTAGTTAGAAATGGTATGTTTTATGAAAAAAACAAATCATCAAATTTAGTTACCACTTTTAACTATGTCATAGGTACTGTGTATATCTACTCATGAAAAAAATTTGATAAAATTTTGACCCATTTTGGTGGTGCAACTTACAAAAAGAAGATTTTTTTTGGTCGCACATGGTGTTCAACTTGACAATGGAGTGATCTACCCGTGCCTCTCACTGTGTCTCATTCAGTAGGGTATGTGTGTCAGTCTCGGTAGTAACCATCTCGTCATGAGATTTTGTATAACAATAGTCTTTCGAGAACAATAGTCTTTGAGTAACACAATTGTCTTTGATAACCATTGGCCAATGCATTTTCAATTCAAGGCAATTCCTTTATTACTTGGTCAATGTTAATTCCAATACAAAACAATTGTTTATTCCTTATCTCCAGATTTAATCATTACTCACAACTTATGCAATTAACCATAATCCGTCAAGCTATAGTCTTGGTCGCCCTGCACAACCTGCAACAACAACCACCAGGGTAACACACAAGACAATAGTTGAAAGGATTAAATCGCATTCCATACCCAAAGATCTTATCTCTTGACTACTTAACAATCAAAACTTAATAAAGATCCAATTAACTTATGCCTAGATAACATTTATGAACCAAAGTTAATTCTATCCCTCTTACACTTGATCCCTCTTACAATCCTTACTAATTTCTCTAATCAACCGATCAGAAGTGATTTCTCATCACCTCGGTTGATTGAGATTTCTATCTTAAATTCCATTCTTCTCAATTATAAAACCAACAACCTATTTTAGATTTCAACTATAATCTCTTTACGGCTGAACTATAATCATTTCTCCTCACAATGCCTCTCACAGGCTAACAACACTCAATCACCTCGCACAACGATCTGACTATTGACCTCTCGGCTGCCCCTCAGCCTATAGTAGTTAGCACTATAGCCAATAGTTACACTATGTGCGGGTTAACGCTTGGTTGACACTTGGCCTCCTGCCAAGTCTCTTCACTCTTCCCCTCTTCTACCACTCTGGCTCGGCTCTACCCCTCGTCTCCACTTTGTTCTTACTCTCGTGCTAAGATTACTTCCTTTTCTCTCTCATCCTTACTTCACCTTCTCCGGCCAAGGATAGGAGTTACGCTCAGATCTCAGTGGCTTCTTCGCCCATTGTTTCACTTAGTTCTACTCTTCTCAAAATCAACAATAGTTCGCTCATATAGCTGAACAGGGCACTATGTGTATTTATAACCTCAATCGGGCTAACTATATTCCAGTTCTCTCATTCAATAAGGGTCGCTCAATTCCCCATGTTGCTCATCTATAGTTTCTCCTCTCAATTACTCTCTCGGATTCCTCATGTACTACTCACACTTTTACTTCTTCAACCACACTCACATTGCCTTCTGTTACAACACTCATCCAATTGCATTATCACTCTCTGATTCTCCCTGTGCACATTTACTCAATTAACTTTGATTACTCATGCTCAGGTGTGGTACTTTTGGGCCACCCCCTTTCGAGGGAGCCTAAAAGTATCACACAAGCCCTTCGGTGAAGGTGGCCTGCATTTGCAGGCGCCCAAGCCGAACCCGGATGATAGGTGTATAACGTGAGTAGTTAGATTTTTAAGGGAGATTAAATATGCGTCGTAGTACTTCCGGAGGTTAGGCCTTAGTTTTTTACTAGTGTGGCTTTAAACTCCACTAACCAATTTCATATCTAGTTCTAACCTTAACCTACAACCTATTCTACGCGCAGACGCACCAGCCTTGAAACCAAGGCAATCCTAATTTGTGAATTGGGATGGTTCTGATACACCCAACCGGGTGTGACTCATACCACCCTAACTCAACGAACGGAATAACGACAATTTGATGGACCATTCAATTCTTCCTATTTCTTTATTTAGTTCTATTTAGTTTTCTAAGCGGGGGAACTTGGCCTAAGTCCCACCCTTCACACAAATTCCTTCTTAATTACTTACTTTTGTTTGCACGTCCTAATTCACTACATTAACATATTAGGCATCACCCCTTACCTCGGGTCTCTTGCCAACAAGGGTTTACGATTTATTTTGTATGTTTTGATTGTTAAATGTGTTTACACTGGATAGACCACGAAATGCAACTCAATGGGACCAGGGTGACGGGCGACCTGTAGGTTCAACCTGTTGCGCAATCTTCATAAATTGGGGCCATTACTCCCAATCTATGGGGCCAACAACATAATAGTGGATTCGCGGGTCATTAACCCCACCTTTCCACCAACAACATTCAGAGTGGTCGTGTCGGTGATTAATCCGACTTACCACACACGAAACTTGCTAATAAATGAAGCTACTACCACAAAACATACCAAGGGCCCCGAAAACAATGGAATTGGGTACTCCCTTGGCGGTCAAGTGGTCAAGCCACTTGACCTTACGAGATAGGTGAGTGGATTTAGAGATGCGTACCTTAGCCGTGCTCCCTCCAATCCTAAATGGAAGGCTTAAGGTTAGTTAATTTACCTCAATTTTCCTCGGTTGATTTGGGCTTGATGTAGGCCGAGCCGCTACCTCCTTCCTTGCTCCATTTTCCGAGCGTCGACCTTGCCTCCTTCTTGTAACTAGTTTGGTAGTAAGCGTACCTTAGTTAACAATTAAAATATAAAGTGTTATTCTGCCCTGTAATTTAATCCTAAGCATAATATTTATACTTAGTGCACCAAATTATCTTTCCAATGATCTAAAAATCACTCTAATCGGATAAGAAATGCAAAAGTTATGAGGGTTGGAAGTGTGAGGTCGATTCAACCGACCCTTCCAACCCACCTATCTACCTTCTAACTTCAAGAATTCATAGCACATTCCTTACTACTTGGATCTAGGCTTTCCTTATACCATTGGAAAGCTATGAACAAGCTCTAACTAGAAAAAATTATGACATCAGCAGGTTAAGCTAATAGAAATTCAGCGGACTCCTTGTAACACAGCAGTCAATCAAGAAGGCTTAAACTATGTATCTCGCCTTCAACAATTCATATCTAATTCAAATCTTAGTCAAATCAAACGTTCTATATGACCCTGGAGAGATATTAAAAATATGTATTTGATAAAAATATGTGATTAGAAAGGTAAGCTGAAGTGAACCCAGCAGGTCCTCTGTAATGCAGCAGTCAACCAAAAGTTCTCAAACTATGTGTCCCATCTTGCACAATTCATATCTAATTCAAATCATGTTCAAATCAAATGTTCTAAGCCATTTTGGAAAGCTACACAAAAGTTCTACTTGGGAAAAATATAATTTCTTGGAATTAAAATTCCTATTGGGCTCGCAGGTCTGATCCAGCAGCCGCTACCCACAAGACCACCCAGTTTTTCTACTCCATCTTTGAAAATCCATAACTAATTGTCATCTCAACCAAATCACAAATGGGAAACGGCTATAGATAGCTATATGAAATCTCTCTAAGAGAAAAAATGATAAGTATCTTGTTCTAGCTTTTGAACTAAGCCTTCAGGGCATTGGCAGATGAGGTCTATAATGCCTCTACTCAAAACTCTACCATCCAACCTACCTCTACAAAAGAAGGAATAATTTTGTTGGTGTGTTAATAAACACACAACCTAACTAGGAGAGAGAGAGTAGAGGAGGTTCTCAAGCCTTTCTTTTAGACCATTGAGAATACATGCTAAAGGATTTTTTCCTAACTACATTGAAGCAGGGCTTCGCCCAAAAACTAGAGAAAGAGCGAGAGCTACAAGGTGGAAGGAGGGGTTTTTAAACCCTCTCACAAAAGGGTTGGACCCCTCCTCCACCGGATCCATTTTTCAAACCCTTTCCCGAAATTTTGGCTCGGGGGTTTTCCCGGTTGAGGTTGCCACCCTCTCGCCGAGGTGGCTCCGACAAAAAACCTTTAGAAATCTTTCTAATTTTTCCGCCATCGAGTTGGCAAGGGGGCAAGTGGGCAAGTATCCCCCTTGCTCTCTTTCTTTTTTGTCTTCAAAATTCTTCACGCCGATTTTATCTTCTTACGTAAAACACCTCCAATAGTCTTGTGTGCCTCACACTAACTAATAAACTAACACTTGCTTAGCTAGCATCTACTAACATTTGCTTAATAACTAGCATCTACTAATATTTGCTTAGCTAGTTGTTTTTACTAGCTAGCACATTTTTTCTACTTTGCTATCTTCTAGCACTACTTAGTTTCATTTTGACCTTCCTTCTTCTAGGCTAAATGCTAAATGAACTAATTTTTCCTAAATTCCCTATCAATTCTAACTTTTAATGCTAACATTCTAACTAAAAGTGATCCCGCAGAGTGGTGGACCACTCAAAGGGTTCACATCAGGCCATTGTTACACACGGTTAGTGTCGTGCGGTAATTATCTTAGCCTCTGAACTCTGAAATCACTCATCAATTCTTAATTGCCTCTCAGGTTCCTTATCTCTTCATCTTCTATGCTTTGCTCAATTCATTCTTAAACAAGTCTCATCTCTCAATCAATTCAATACACATTTCCTTTCCTCTCTCTCAACTTCCGCTGACTCGCTCTCACATTCACTCATGTTTCACAATCTGCTTTGCTCCCATTATTTCCTCTCACACGGTCTCGCTCATAATCTCTCCACAGTAAATCTCTGTCACAAACATCGAAAATAATTTCCCATACAATCGATAGTTCGACCACTTCACAAACTTTCATTATAACTCCAAATTCAGGAGAATAACAATAAGCTTCTCAGAAAATAGTGTCCTACAATCCCTGTAGTGATCACTGATTTTTACTTGGAAGATTGTTCAACTATAATCCTCGCCCGAGTACGGTGCTGAGGGAGACAAAACTATTGTTTATGCAACTCGCTCAAAAATTATCGAAGAAATGTCTGCTCTGTCCTTCTACGCCTCCCCTCTTACAGGGCGAGGGAGACGATAGTTTTTCTAACTACCTGCTAGGGCCTCCTATGGCCGTAAGACTATAGTTATAACTACCTACTGCGCCTATAGTTCAACTATTTTCATTCACCTGGATGAGTTTCATCCCAACTTCTACCCTAAGCCTATAGTTGAACAATTCGGCCAAAAATTTTGGCTTACAAGTAGCAAAGAGGGAGAGAGGGAGAGAGGGAGAGAGGGAGAGAGGATAGGGTGAGAGGATTAGCACCTCCAATCACAATCCCTTAACCTTCACCTTCAAAGTAGGGACTAATCCCCTTCCACCAAGCTTCCTTCTTCCTAAACTACCAAGGTGGATCCAAAAGTGGGCATTTAACCCGTGGAGCTCACCTTGCTTCACCTTACCCCCTACTCACATTATCAAGGCATACTCTTATTGAATTCAACCTTGAAATAATCACACAACACATTCTAAAGCCTAAACTTAAATCCACACCACACTTCACTCTTTTTATGTTTTGTGAATAATCATAATACATCAAAGTCAAACTAAAATTGGTTTTGAAGAGTTAATCACCACATGTGGGCACCATTTTGGACTCACACATACAGAGTTAGATGGGCAAGGGGAAGGTCTGAAGCGGCTCGGCTCCCGTGGCAAAAATCTCAATATTGGCCGCCTAGGTGGAGCTGGACCCAGGGTCCTTCGAAGCTCGGTTGGTTGGCTAATGGTCGACTGGTTGAAGGGCGTGACAGGGTGACAGTGTGACAGCCCTGACAGGTGCAAGATACCCGGGTAGAAGAGAAACTAGACCACTGGATAGGGGCTGAAGTAATTGGGATTACACAAAAGATAGGATATTAACAAGTAGGACGGGGACTTAGTGAAGTTGAGGGAGGTTGGTAGTAATTTCAGCGTTAGGCATTAAGTAGAGGCCATTAGGGCTAGAGTAGTGTGTTGGTGGAGTGGATGACTAGTCTTATTACCACAAGGTGTGGAGTGTTCCTAAACACGGATTACCTTGTGTTACTTTAATAAAGAATTCGTGTCTTATGGAACATTATTGGGGTGACCAAGGCGTGATGGTGGGTCACAACTACAAGCAAACACATATTGGCTTTGGATTCTCACCTGGACTAGGACGCACTTAAGGGTGATGGTTTTGGGCTGATACCCACCCTTAATTTCCCAAGTCCTAATGCCATGAGCAAGGCAAGTTGTGGGTTGGTTACCACCCCTTTCCCTTCTTTACTCATCCCATCCTATCTCCAACACCATGCCAACTAGTCCAGCCTATGCCCGCTCGGAATCAGTATGTATCAACCCTTTTTCGGTGCCCCCAGGCCCAGCCGGTCTCCTTTAATTCTACGTTGTTTGCCCCCGAGGTCCGCCCGTCATTGCCCGTCAAGGGGCTCTGAACCTCCCTTCCAGCTGCCGCCTTGGTTCTTCAGTGACAGTCACTGCTCCTTCAGCAGGTCTAGAGACCACAACCACTACTACAAAACCATGGCTTAATGTCTCGGCACAATTGACTATCCGTGTTTATTTAACTGAGGTAGCCCAACCTCATAGTCAAGGTGGTTTTTGTGACAGACCATAGTCCCAAACCACCCTTGGTTTTTTTGACTCAGCAATCCAATCGTAGTTATTGACTAAACATAATCCACAAAATCAGAGGAGGCATTGAAACTATTGGGAGCAAGCAAACTATGCATTGAATATGTTTTTTTGACTCAAGACCCAATCACACATTTAGACTAACTACAGTCTTAAAAACTTGAGGAAACATACATTATTGGTAGCAAGCAACCTATCTATTGCATTTGTTTTTTTTTACTCAGTAATTTGTATGCATGCATGGCACATGATCCTACATAAAGTTTGGGCATATCAAATACAAATTGAATTAGAAGCATGGCTATTTGCACCTTGTAATAACTACTTTGTACGTATGAGATACACAAGCCGGTATGACATTCATTCTTCATCTGAAGATGAAATTCCAAGGTAATCTGAATTGTCCTTTGAGTCAAATTCAAACTCATGAATATCTTGCCCCTCATCATTATCATCTGCACTATCATCATGCTCCACATCACCTGCATCTAGTGTGGGATCTGCCAAGCCTGAATAGTTGCTATCATTCCCTAAGGTCAGACAAGGCACCTCTACCATTTTATCCTTGGCACATTCTACTCTTCGATTGCTTAGCCCCTTAGCTATCGACCAGCAGCCGAATGGGTACTGAAATCCCTTCTTCCTACACCCAGCTCCCTCATGATTGAGGGATTGAGCTTCCGCTAGGATTCAGTCCAGGCACTACCCTCTCAGCTTGCATCCAGGGGCAGTAGTTGCAGCAACATCCGAGAACCCAACCCAGAAAAGAGCTTGAATTTTGTGGCTGACCCAACATTCACGAATGCAGCATTGCCGCGAGAGTGCTTCATTCCTGCACTGGCTCTTCCTAGGTTCTGATCTTGGCTACGTGTCATCCCTTGCTCTCAAATTCCTAGCTGCCGCTCCCGCCTTGTCGCCTGAATTGTTTTCGATTTTCTGCCCAATCTTCACCGCAGTTTGTTTCCCTTGAGGCCTAGCAGTCATCCTCCTCAGCTACACTTTTATTCCTTCAGCGTAGCCATCGCTCCTCCATTCCCACACTGCCGAATTGCTCTCCTTCTTTCCTCACCCTCTGTACCCGCATCTGCCTACCTCCCATCCCCGGCCTTCTCCCAGCCTTCCTGAGACACCTCCCGAGAGAGCTCCTTCAGCTAGCCTCCGAACCTTGGCTTGCCTGGATCTGACTTTTGCTAGGTCACACTGACCTCTCCCCTAAAACAACTAACCATAGTGCCCACAATGGACAATAATCTGGCCCATGCTTGATTAACCCGAACCAATCCTGCCAGTCCGAGCTTAAACTAATGGCCAAGAATTAATTTAACTATGCAACTCAATTAACCACTAGTTATCACCCCACCCTTAATTCTAATTTCACCCACTACTCTTTGACTCAAAATCCAATTCTCCAAGAATTACCAGTAACTTCAACGCCTATCTAACTTTAAACTCAATTGTAACTACCAAAACCAAGCTTCACTCTTTTTATGTTTTTGAATGTAAAGTAAACGTCAAAGTCTAATTACTAGTTGCATCTTTGGTCCAAGAACAATTGTGGGCACCATCTAGGGCTCACATAATCCTTCACTCGCGTGGGGTGACACTTGGACCCCACAGAGAATTGACGTGGACATAGCATTTTGTGGAATTGCAATTGCAATCAGTGTTTTGGTTGACGTCTTGTAGGACGGGAGAATGTTATGGGGGGCAGCATATTGGTCGTGGACATTAAATTTTGTGGAATTGTAGTTTTAGGCGTTGTCTTTCCAGCCATCCTGTGTGATGGTAGAATATGATTTCCAATATCATGTTCACCACAAAAGGTTCTGATGGTGTGGTGGACATAAGTGAACATGTCTGAGGACTCGTTTTGGAAGACAAGATCCCGTCAATATGGATGTCATCGTTCACATGCATAAGCATTGGGGTGGATATCTGCATGAACGTATGGGATACTCTATTGATGACACGGTGGATGGCTGTTGGAACACCTAATTTTCAATCAGGTTTTCCTTGAGCGTCCCCATGAAAGGACCTACAGGTCGCGCATTCCAAATGAGCACGGGCACATAGAACAATAGCAGAATATATTGCAAAGCCCACATATGTTGCCATAAATTGGATTATCTTCATTTCCAGAACATATTGCGACTACAAAGCTGCTTCCTTGAAGAAAATGTTCAGACCCGTCGCTATGCGCTATACAACAAACGAAAAAAAATTTATCTCTGCCATGACAAAATCACTAGTCACCCCAAAATTGACTTTGCATGCAAACATGCAACGACAATGTTGTGAATGCATGATGTGCTCTGTGCTCTATAGACAAAGTTGGACTACTGCGACACCGGCCGCTGCATGGCTGCTGACGTGTCATTTCTTCCTTTGCCCGCCCGCTTTCGTAGCACTCCCCGCTTGCTACATCCCAAAGCCATGCACATAGCACCATGTCGAGTGTTAATGGGTTTCAATGCATATATTATCAATATATGCATGCTAAGGATTTTCACTTATGGGCCCCAATTATTTTGTTGGCAATAGAAATTAAACTACATCAACAAATGGAAAAACATTTTCCTTACCTTTGCAAGAGTTTGGGTAGGTTTGGGTAAACCAACGGTTTTTGGCACTACCGTAGGTTCATAGCTGGTCCGACACTTAATAATTCAAAAAAATGAAGTCGATTTTTTTTGGAAATTATCACTTAATGTTGTTGAAATCCTTTGAAATCAAAGTCAACATATGACGAACTAAATTATAAATACACAAATTTATGTTCTTGATGCCGTAATAAATTAAAAGGCGCCAAGTCACATCAAAAGGTATTTTGCACGCATGAAGCACATTCCACACTAAAAACAAATGGTCACAAATGAATCTGTAAGAGCTTCTCTATTTTGAGCATAAACGCCTCGGAATCACAACACATAACTAAAGAACGCCCCTCAATCAGGGGAGCGAAATCAGGGGAGCCTCGGCTGTGAGAGCTCAAGAATCTCGAAGCTCCTCCTTCAAAGCTCGACCTCCTCCCCCGCAGACTAATCTTCCTCCTTCTCCGCAGCTTGACCCTCCGACCTCCACAACAGCTTCATCCTCCGACCTCCGCAGCAGCTTCACCCTCCCTCACAGCAGCTTCACCCTCCGCAGCAGCAGATTCACCCTCGCAGCACCTTCACCCTCCGCAACAACAGATTCACCCTCGCCGCAGCAGCAGATTCACCCTCCGCAGCAGCACCTTCACCCGCAGGTTGTAAATCTTGCGGAGGTTGTCTTTGCAATATGAGATGTTGCTGGAGCGACATTTTGTGAACCTAGTGCCTCCTGTGCATCGTCGCCTTCCTCATTGTTGCTAGACTTGGACCCGGATCCTGAGTACAAACCAACCAACTCGATTGGTATCTTGAAGGAGCTTGAAGCTCAAAGTAGCAGCCTCTCTAGTTATTAACATCTTTTCCCCTAGCCTAAACCTCAATCCATGAAGAAATTGCAGCACTGTGATTGCCATCTGAAGCCTATGGTATCTGATGCAACTCACATGAATCTCAATGTGAATGCATGAGGTCTGAGGCCTATTAAATTTATAGCCACCTGAATGTCGGAATTTGTCGGTCAACCTTCGTTGTTTCAACGATTAACAACCTTAATCGTATCATTGCATGATCAGTCCACTAACCTTGTTGTGTGCTCATCGATCATTTGCTTCATCCTGCTATTGATCCTGTTGCAAAATGTGGGTGTTTCGGGCGCCTGCAGGGCCTTTCCTTGCTGCAAGCGACTTCGGCAACCACCACAATCTCCACAGGTTGCAGCTCCGCAAGTCTTCGAAAATCCTCCGCAGTTCTTCGCAGGTCTCCGCAGGTCTCAGAAGATATATTCTCCGACGCAGGTCTCCGCAGATTCTCCTCCGCTGCTGGATGATTCTAAAACTTGTATTGTCTGCGCAGGTGTAACAAACCTCTCACCGGTTTATCACCAATTTCCGAACTAACACGTATCAACCTAAAACAATCATAGACCAAGTAGGTCTTGGTTAAAGCTCAACCATCCGACCATAGGAGAGAGACAAAAGGTCCTCTCTCCTCCCCCGAGCTTCTTCTTATGCCCAAGCACTACTTTTACTTTCTATCTTTACATATAGTAAAAGTATCATATTCATAGCTCTATCTTTTAGTCCTACTATGAATCTTCTATCTTTGGTTCTTCTAGAACCTTCTTCCATCTCTTATCTCAATCTCATTCTTCCAATTGGAATTGTCTAATTCCAATTGGATTCATCCATCCTTCTTTCTAGTTGGAACTCTCTAATTCCAACTAAATTCATCCATTCATTCTTCTAGTTGGAATTGTCTAATTCCAACTAGATCTATCTATTCATTAAGAGTTGTCTAACTCCAATGAATTACATTCATCTTTCCAATTCTGGAGCGGTCCAACTCCAATGCACCTCATCGAGAGTTGTCTAACTCATGTGCACATGTTCTCAATATGGAATGGTCTAATTCCAATGCACTATATGCGGAGCTGTCTAACTCCAGTGCACATGTTGTCAATCTGGAGTTGTGTAACTCCAATCCATCCATCTTCAACTAGGAGTTGTCTAGCTCCCATCATCCTCCGCTTACACACTGGCACATGTGGTTAGAATATTCAATTATCCATCAATATTGGTATTTACCTTACAATGACACTATCGTCGATGACTAGGTGTCCATACACCCAACCTCGTCATCATGGTATACATTAAATGTCACATTGTCAATTAGCCTTGTCGTTGAGGGCGCCTCGTCGTCGTAGGATGGCAACTAGGTGTAGAAACTTTACAATATCATATTGTCAATTAGCCTCGTCGTTGAGGACGCCTCGTCATCATAGGATGGTAACTAGGTGTAGTTACATTACAACAGGTCTACGCAAATTCTCCTCCGCAGCTGGATGTGTCTGTGTTGGTGGAGCTAAACTGTGTCTGTGCTGGTGGAGCTAAATTGTGTCTTAAGGTTGCTCCCAATTGTTTACTGTAGTAATAAGAAGGAACCAAGCTTCACCATCTTAGTACAAATAAGGGTTCCAGATGCTTTTACCTTAACCCCTCAGAGACAATGATCTTACCGAATCTTCACGGGATGAGTTGCTCTTGATGATGATGTTTTGAACATGTATGAATGTGTGATGCGGTGCTCTACTTGCAATCTTTCTATTTGATGGTGGAGGAGTTATTGTTGATGCGGAGGTTCAGATTCTCATTGTTGTGGTGGTTGTGATTCGGTCATCTGGGATATGAAGTTTGGCCCTGGAATGTTTTCAGTAGGGTTTACACAACCTCTGCACAGCGAAAACATAATCAATGCAATCAGTCCCTAAACATTTCATTAAATCTTGCAAATGTTTGTACATCGGTTACTTCCAAAAGACTTACCTTTTTGTGCAGATTGAACATACATTTTTCTAGCTGCATCATTTAGAGATGAAACTCGAGCGCCATGTAAACGGCTGATCTGAGCTGCCCTTTCTAATGACTCTTGCATGATTGTTGTAATGCAAGTATCCGGCTCCATGTCTTCTATTGTGTCGTCCTTGTTTGTAACTTTTTCTATTTGGGATGTTTCCTCCTTGAAAAGTGGTGTTGATAAATTTGCGCACAAGGCAACCTCTTGAAAATCATGTTGAAAAGCTTTAGCAATGCCACATTGATCCCATCCAATTTGTACCATTTGTTTTTTGTGAATGCTAAGCCAAGCTTCATACAACCATGAACATAGGAGAGGTTTTAAAACACTTAGCTTAGAATCGAGCTTAATGTTTTCTTCCTCCCCTGAATCTAATTGTTGAGATATTTGATTCATGCTCCATTTGTCGTATTGGACCCGAAAGGCATGCTTGAAAGGTCGTTGGAGGATAACATCTGCTGGCTGTAGAACACTTGTGCAGTTGGCATGAACAAATATTGTTTTCACTAAGGGATGAGTCAATTTCAACCATGTAAAAAATGTTGTAGAGGTATGAATGGACCAACAGTCAATCAACCAAATAAGAGGAGTATGGATGGGAAGTCCAAGAATCTCTATTTGTTTGAGTCTGTAGGGTTGAAGTATCTCTTTAACAAATGCCTTGCAAGAGTCAAGATTGGACCAATGGTTGCTAGTGTGTGTGATGTGCCACCTAACTTCTTCACACGTTTGTCGACCTAGGTTCATAGGAGGTAAACTCCTATTTGTTGTTCCTGTGAAAATGACTTGAAAAGGTAAAATGTTACCCGATAATGAAGATGAAACCGCTACTGTAACTTGTCTTTTGTCTTCAATTCCAATCACAGCCACATGTTTAGATCCTCTCACTTCCCAAGTTCTTGTTCCACCTGTTGGAACAAGATGGATTCCAGTCTGATCTGTGTTTACCACTAACTCACATGAGACATTGTAGCACTTAACCAAGTAGGCTATCCGTTGGGTCATCCTCAAACCTTGTAGCTCCCAATCTTTTGGTAATTTGTTTGCTGCTGTAGTAACTTTTCTAAAAGACCAATTTAATTCTTTTCTAGCAAATGCCCTCACCCAACTAAGTGACACCTTGAATGAAGTTGAACTTTCTTGAACAAGTAGATCTTGAGCCCTCTTTGAATAAAGGGGATGATGAGATTGCGGATTGATCTTGCATAGAGAGGTTGTCCCGCCTTCCTATGTGCATGTAGCATCTCAATGATAGCTTCCTTTAATTCTTGATGATTGGATAAAATATGACAATGTTGGTTTCCTCCATGAAAATTGGAAGATCCTTCATCTACATACTTCTTGTAAACATCTTTGAGTTCTCCTGTAGATGTGAACCCACGGGGAGGTCACTTCATTGTCAAGTTGACACCACGTGCGGACAAAGTTTGCTACCCCTATATTACATGCCATATATAATTTTAAAATTTATGATATTTTTTCTACATATACATAACCATTGATAGTATCTTTTGTATACTATTTTGAAAATTTTAGTCATCTTTATTTTTTTGAGTAATTGTTTTAGTTCAATTCTGTGTCATTCTAGTTAGAAATGGTATGTTTTATGGAAGAAAAAAAATCATCAAATTTAGTTACCACTTTTGACTATGTCATAGGTACTGTGTATATCTACTCATGATAAAATTTTGACCCATTTTGGTGGTGCAACTTACCAAAAAAAGATTTTTTTTAGTCGCACGTGCAGTTCAACTTGACAATGGAGTGATCTACCCGTGTGTGAACCACTCATACATACTGCTTCTAGCAAGCTTCTCATAAGTGCCATAGCTCTCTCCCGGTTTCTTATACATCATCTTCAAGTACTTCCATGCATTGTTGATGTTTCTATGTTATCTAACAGCAACATAAATGGGATCCCAAAGAGAAGGCTCAAACCAATTACTGTAATGACCCCTAACCTTGAGTTTTTTGGAAGTTGGCTCCTCTTCTTCCACTTTAGGAGTCAACAACGTTGCCTCCAATGTGCCTCGTGGCCTTCCAACTGGACGCTTCACCACTTCTACTTGCAAAGCCGCTTCCTCGTCCATCTTAGTCTTTAGAGTCTCAAAATCACGTGCCACTGACTGTTGCATCTCTTCTTTGGAAATTGACATGAAAATACTACTCAAAGTCTTTGACTTTGTCATTTTGACTTGAACTAAAAGCTCAAACAAGCAAAGCAACGGGAACACTCAAAATTTCACCTAACACACTTCAAAGCTCAAATACATGAAAAAATTGTTCAAAGGAGCCTCAAACCCTGATTAGGGAAAGTAGGTTTAGGTTAAGTTCAACTAAGCCGTCACCTCTTCTGCAATTAGGTTAAACAACATCAAATTTTAAGGCATTTGAATATTTTTGAGAATGAGAAAACATTCATTTGTAATAATTGAATAAATTTCATATGTACATTCTTACTTATAGCCGATTTAAAATATATATATAGCAAAAGTTGAAATTTTAATTTTTTAATTTTTTTAGCCAAATGCACTTTTTCCACTTTAATTAATTATTCGGCTAACATGTGTCGAACCAGCTATGAACCTACGGTACCAACTTAATTGTTGTGGACATTGTTGTGGCTTTTGCGGCCTTTGTGGCATGTGCACTCCTCCCAACACGTCGGGGACGGCTTGCGTTCTGCTCGGGGACTTCCACCTCCTCTTGCCAAAACGTTACACATTCATGAAGCCTCATAAAGAAATCCAGTACGGGGGTTGACGTTATGGCTGACATCTACCTCTATCAAAGTGGACGTCCGAACAGGTGTCCAATTTAAGATGCACATGTTTAGAAAAAACGTGCTCGATGGTGCGACACTGACTTGCAATCCTCCTTGATGGCTAACTTGTTCAATAGGATCACAACTGCAGTGCGGGTTTTGTGTCAAATAGGTTATCTCATAACTGAATTCCATCCATGGGTGTTAGTATGCGATACCTGCTCCACCACATTCTTATCGGCCATGGCTACAATTTCCTCAGCCGCTGCATGCACTTCGTCGTTGTCCGTTGTGAGGCCAAACCACCCACCCTTATGCGTCCTAGTCCGGGTGAGGGCATGGGGATCACATTCATGTTCACATAACTCCCTCTTCCCAACGTCGTTAAAATCCATTACATTTCCCATCAACTTTGGCACACCGATTTATTCCATGACATGAGTACAAGCGTTGACAAACGCTATTATGGGGATATTAACTAAAATGAGCCAATTGGACCATTATGAGACAATTCGTACCGATGGGAACGTGCATTGGGAACGTGCTTCACGGGTAAATACCCGTGAATTGCCATCATTGACAAGGTTTAGAACAAGAGGAAGGTCATTGAGATAGACTAACACACTATTTCATGCACATTGGTGTATATATATAAGTGAGATGAATGCCTTGTACTTGCCGAAAGTGAAACTTAGCCCACCTGTAACCACGGGTGTTCACTCGTGACCAACCAACACCCCGCAACAGATGAACCTATATCCATAACACAACATAAGTCGACACCACTAAGGAACAACCATGCGCATGTGAACAAATGTATGCAAATATAATGGGTGTAATCATAAAAACCATCATGGGCACTTAATACAAAAACATCCAACCACCGGTGAACGCCCGTGACCAACCAACGGCATGCAACACACGATGCAAGATCCATAACACTTGCAGGAAGGTCTACAAATCATACCCGACTACACAACTAAGGGTCAAAACATCATTTGGATTTGATAAAAATTGGCACAGTGTGAACAAAATATGTCACAAAGTAGATGAATTGTTGTATCCACGGGTGAACACCCGTAGACAATCTATAACCATAAAGGTCCGGCTATCTACAAGAGGAGTATGAATCAGTAATCATTTTCAACATCTTGTCATGGGGTATCCTTTGAGCTACACTACATTGCTTGCGCTTGAGTTCTTCAAGCCGTTTTTTCTCTGCCGTCAAAGCTGTAGCTTCTCGAAGTTGTTTCACCCTTGCAGCCATGTAATCAGACATGGATGAGGTGGTATTGGGTGAACTACACCTCCAACATCCAGAACTATTTCCCGAGCCCGTGGGCTCACTAGGCTGTGTGGTTTGGAGAGAAAGGTGTCTCTTCACACGAGCGCGTGTGACCGGAGCTGCAACCACGACCGCGACCGGAACAGCCACCGCAAGCGCAACATCGCTTGTTTGGAGCATATGTGTCTAACACAACATAGGCCAAAATGATATTAGAATCCCCAGGACGAAACACAACCACAAAAAATGAGATTCATGTGGAAAATAAATTACCTTAGGGCATGGAGATGTCACTTCGGCGAAGTCGGCGTTAGCATCCGGAGGACGGTGTCCGCGAGGTGGAGTGGCAATATAGTTCTTAGGTCGCGTTGGAAATGGGGAATGCTGTTATGGTACAAGAACATAAGATTCCATGGAAGCAGGACATTATGTGCAAGAGGAGCCAGTGGGTGCAAGATGAACATGTGCAAAAATAATTGAATTATAGCCGACTAAGTCCTACATATTAATGTTCCCCATAACAACCCAAACTCCCAAGTTGTCAACTAACATTGTCCAAGTGTTCTGGTACATTCATTGAATCAACCACCACATTGCCACGGGTGAACACCCGTGGGATAATGCCAAACGTTCAATGTGGTTGTAAATAGTCGAAACTTCTCTAACACAACAGTGTTGCAAGGTAGTAGAATCCGAGTGGCATACATTCATCACCATATCATGTTTGCATGAAATAAGTCCACAAAACCAGAGCAACTTCCAAAAAGTCCAAAAAGTTTTAGTTCCACTTATTTCACATACAATGTACGAGCGAGTTGCGGCCCCAACAAGGGATCTACACAGACATCTGCGCCTATGGGACCATACGGGCAGATTTCAGACTTGTATGTCTAGCTAATGATTGCTTATAAATCTGAGAATTTGGCAACTCTAGATTGAAGGGTCCCTGGCCTGATGGATAAGGGTTGCTCCCCACAAAATCTGGCACATATTGTTCAGAACTCAAGAGCCTTTGTAGGTAATTATGCAGAGTGTCCAAGCTTTGGTTCGACAGAAATGGGGGAGGGTTGACGTAGCTCCCAGGAGGGTTTGGGATGCATTTGTAAGGGGAGTCATCAACAAGTAGTGTGGTCCTATGAGAGGGTTGCTTCATGTGCGGCAGAGGATGTGTCCGGCTCCACTCAAAAAATGCGCTCAGGTCTTTCACGAAGAAGCTTGAATCGGAATTCATAGGACTAGGAAGAACTTGTCCTCTCTCATCCTTCAGAGTGTCACATAGTTCTTGCCCAATGACATACTCTGGATGTCTACACCCTTTGAAGAAGTGTCTACACCCTCGCACAATTGGCTGGAGATTCTTCATGAGCTTCGACGACTAGATGACAACATGGAAGTTCGAAAGAACAAAACGCAGAAAGCGTCCCAGTCCTTTCCTAGGTATTAAGGCACTATATGGGAGAAAGAGGGGAGCCAACTCCCCAGTTATAAGGGGGCTATATTGTGATTCAAGAGACTTCCTGGTGTTGACATTGTCGCACTTTGTTGACCTCACAAGGATCCCGTTGACATCCAGCACTAACCATATCTTCTCTCTCCGATGGACAACAGTGCTTGGAGAGGTGAGTATCTAGCGATGACAAAATCTCAAGTCATTCTAAAGGTTTTTAATCTAAGGAAACAATAGATTCTAATGGATATTTCTCGACTAGGAAACAACAGATTGGGTTGACATATGTATGCATCCGCAATAGAAAATAATGCTTGCACATTTATTGATTAGTTTTGCGAGCTAGGGGAGAACATCGTACCGAAGGAGGTAATTCGGCCGTGGCTGTAGGACCTGTGACCACATCAACACATAACTTATGAGATCCACATGCTGAAAACCATACTCTCCCACGGGTGAACACCCGTGGGCAAAATATCAATCAAGTATTGGACATGATCTAACAATTTGCGTGGAAATTGTAAACTACAAACCAGGGGACCCACGGGTGAACACCCGTGGGACCAATTCCAATCAAATAACACCATATATGATACCTGGAGCTCGGTCTAGGAGTGCAGGGTCGTCATGAGAACTCGGGGGAATGACCTCCCGTTCTGCCGCAACCAAATTGGAGGAAGACGGTTGACCCTCAGCAACAGGGCCAACATGGACATCCCTCCTTGGAGAATCTGGCACTTCACTGACGTCGATGATCTCCATGGTAGAATCCACAACACTGCCAGCTTGAGCGGCGGAGGATCCCGGGAATTGACCTCGTCCTCCACGATGTTTTGGAGCTTCAAACGCGGTCCATCTCTTTCTCATTTTCTTCAATGAAGCGGCATGTAGAACATGTTTCACCTTCACTGCTTCACAAAACGCTGGAGTGGAGAGATAAGCGAACATCTTGTGATAGTCATACGACTTGTATAAATGCACAAGATTCAATCGCACGTTCTCGGGAACCTCTGCCAAAAATTTGTCCACAAATGGTGCAAAATGCACCTTCTCCTTCCCATCCGATTCCTTGCCCGTGTCGGGTCTCGAAGCAAGCATAGGGTGAGGGTAATCAACAAAGTTGAGTTTAACTCTGTTGTACCCTGGCATCCCATAGTCTTCGTCCTCGGAATCGTCCGTCATGTAGTCCACAAACGTCCCCCGAACCCGATGTGGAACTCGATCTCTAACCTTCACCCTCACGTCTAGTTCCACACATTTCTCGGGCATATCATCATCACTATCCAAGCATATGACTTGTTTTCGCATGATCACCTCTGCTTCACTAGCTGTGGGCTCCTCTGCAACCACAACACCAGGGGAATCTCTGTGTATTCGTCCTTGGCCTAGGACTTCGAGCACGGCAGCGGCGACCTCCTCCACAGGTGAGCTGACGTTCAAATCCGTGCTCACACCTTCGTCATGTGCAACTTCAGACATGATTACGTCCACAAGTTCATCCTCCACATCCGCTACTTCGCCAGATTCAACCTCGCGTTCAAGACTAGAATGATCCATGGCCTCCGCAGATCGAGAAAGTTCTACAACTCTAGGGGGACGTAGAGATGACCTCCCCCTTCGGGGAGCTTTCACCTTCTTCCTTGCAGATGGTCTCGATGTAGACCTTCTGCCAGGATTAGCCTCCAATTGAGGCTCTTCCGCGGACCGTGGACGCTCTTCCTCCTCGGATTCTCCCATAGGACGAACATCTGCTTGTTCTTCATTTCGTGTAGAAGTATCAACTTCAACAAACCCACGTCCGGGTGTAGATGGGATCCCAGACGAGAAAGATCCCACCGCGATATTAACACTATGCTCAGGCTCCCTATGAACAACTTCCTGCCCCACCGCCTCCCCCAACCTCTCCCCCTCCACACCCCCCACGGGTGAACACCCGTGGGGAACCTCGACCTGTGGCATGTCCTCCTGAATCACCATTGAAGTTTTGAAATTAAAGGCCTCCTCCTCGGCCTCCGAGAGGAGCTCCGCCATGGCGTCCGCCATTGCGGCGTTAACGGCCACAGCATCCTCTTGCTCTTGCTCTTGCTCTTCCACTTCCTTTTCAGACTCCCCTAGGTTAATAACTGGGTTGTCTTCATTTACCGCCTCCTCTTCATCCTCTTCATCCTCTTCCTCCTCCAGGGGAGCATCATTGACAGGCTTGCGACGCAATGCGCGTTCAATAATCGATTCAATATCGATATCATCTTCTCCTTCTTCTTCCGGGTCTCGGGCAGCGATTTTACCTTCTTCATTCCACCTTTGTAGGCTCCAGTCAAGTGCGGAAATCATTTTTGTCTTCGCCACCTCCACCATCTCCACGGGCACAATATTCACTACCTTCATACCCAAGGCCTGAACACATCCATTGAATGAGAAAGCCATTAAATGTCAAATTCGTTATTGTGAAATTCCCAACTTATTGATTCGGAAACAAATAACAATCTGGAGAGCTATCAAACATGGGGTTATAAGGCAGGTGCATGTCCAGGCCCACGGGTGTTCACCCGTGGGCCTTCCTACCTGGTGTAGGATATGGCTCTCTAGGACATCATCTACATAACGTGGTATATCCAGAATATCACAATTGGGAGAAGATGCTCAATACTTACATGTGCCACTATATGCGCCTTGTTGCCTCCACAAATGTTCAGAAAAAATGACCCCTCAAGACAAGAAGACTTGATGATATCTATATAGGTCTGCATTCTCAACTCCCCCTTGAATAAAGACTTGGCCTCCTCATTGGAATAAGCATTTTTCTCTGAATAACGTGCATATCGCCCAGGCTCATGCACGTCCAACATCTTCCGTCCTCCACAGAGCCGCACAGCCACCTCCGAACTTGCCTCGCCTCTACTAGGAAAAATGCAGGTTGTAACACGAAGAGCACTTGCTTCGAAGAAGCAATCGCGAGAAGCAATTTTCTCCTCTTTGGTTCCATGGTAGACTGCGTCACAAAATCTCACATTTCTCGGCAAGTGTGTCTTCAGAACATTGTGTATGAAATGCCGGTCTGGATATTCCGAAATCACAGTCCACAATTGGGGGGACTCCAAAATGCCAGGAAAAGCGCGACGAAGACCTTGCAGTGTGGAGTCGACAACCTCCATCATACGACCTCCACTACCTATTCCCGCCTGGACTCCGGGCAGAAAACGTGTGTCCATGTAAGCATGCAGTACTGGTGCGATCACTGTCCCACCGCTGAGCGCGTAATTGTTGTCAATAGACAACACGACATGGGCGGGCGAAACCTCCGTATTATGGCTACCTAGTATGTTTCGCACTCCTTCTTTGAACCGGTCGGGAATAGGTAGTCTCTTCCTTGTTGGGTTCATGGCGGCAAGAAGGTACTCCGCTCCAAGCAAGTCCACAAGTCGTTCTCGCTGGAGTTTTTCAAAGTTATTCACTCGCTTCCACAATCTCCACAAATCCCGATCAATAGTCTCCTTCTGCTCCACATTGACGATGTACATTGGGGTCGGGTCTAAACACTGTGCCATTCCGATATAGGTTTCATTCTTCTTCTTCCTATTCACCGCCCAATCGCGCACAGTCTTCAAGGTATGCCTAGGGTAATCCTCTCCATCTTTGGCGGAGAGAATTTGATCCGCTGCCTTGTCGAGCTCCATCTCTGTCAAGCCTCAAAACTGCTTCAGATCGTTCTTGACCACCTTCCTTGGTTTGAAACCCTTCGTATCTTTCATACAAAGCCCGGTCTTTGGGTCGACGTACTCGCCACTCTCGTATTCCTTGAATATCTTCTCCCACTTTTCCCATATGTCATCTCTCAACACGGGCAACACGTGCTCCATGATGAGGTTGGTCTCCCTCTCCACGCGGAACGTCCACATGACGCACGTAACAAATGCCTGTATCAAATAGCGGCCATGTATCAATCCCCATGTATACAACTCCTTCTATTTCTATCAATCACCAATATCATCATAGTGGCCCACGGGTGAACACCCGTGGGGATCAAGCAATTGATAAATTCAAAAGTCACAAGTTTGGAATATACCTTCTACTTCTTAAACGCTTCCGCATTGTTGGACTTTTCGCGTACGGTTCGGTCAGGCCTTCCTCGCCTAATCCACGTCTTCCTGGCGTGCTGAATGCACTCCGTAAATGATGGGAAATGTTTCCTATACTCATTATCCAGGTTTAGAACACCAGAAAGGTGAAACAGAGGGTCGTCATCACCTTCAGGGGCCCAGACCACATTACAGGGCCATGTCGAGAAAAACCTCTTCATCTCATCTGTGCTGGCCGCATCATTCACATACTCCAAACATGCTGCTAACGTGTGTTGTCCATTCACCACGTGGAACGATTTGTTCTTCACCTCCTCAAAATTTGTAGGTTTCCTTCGCCTATCCGATGGAACGATTGTCAAGAAGTTGGGATGGATCTTCGGTATGAAGGCATAGTTGAATAACCATGTCTTCATCTCCCTCAAATGTGCGTCGGATATGGGCCGGCAGTTATACCCTGCATCGCCCCGCTCTATATTTGCAATATTTACAAATCCATTGACGCCTTCACCAAAAATCCAAACCCTATTGTACTTGTTCTTAAACAATTCCATATCCATCAATCTGTCTCCAACCGATTTTTCTGGAGGCCCATGAATTGATCGCCTCGGAATCTTCTCGAGCTCAAGAAATGGACTATCTTCGACAATTTTCTTCTTGCCTCTCTTCGCCACAACATCCTCGGCGGATGTGTCTTCGACAATCATTTCATGATCTTCGGCGGGTCTTGTCTTCTTCCTAGACGACATAGCACGTTCCTCACCTTGATCCTTCCTCTTCCCGTCTCGGATTTGCTTCTTCCTCAAATTTTCCTCCAACCTCGCCGCCTTCGCCTCCTCAACTATTACCGTCACTCGCCGTAGAGCAGCCTTGTAGTCTTGCTCGATCATGACTGATCTCTCCTCCGCGGACCTTGTATGCTTGTTGGTCTCGCTGTATTCTATACAATAGGTGAGAAATTCACCGTTTAATGAGCGGATGTTCTCTCCCTCATTGTTGAGTTCTTCGTTCACATCCGCATACGAAAATGTATCCACTAATCCTGCAACCTTGAAGTCCTTCTTGCGTTCTGACGACTTACACATAATCAGAACGCGGCTCCCATCCGCTTGGATGTCCAACACATGCTTTGCCTTTAGGAACTTCCTCCACGTGGAATTAGGCCTAGTCTTCGTGTATAGCGAGAGGACCGTTGTCTCCCCGAAACCACTGTACTGCATGAACCATTGCAACTCTGGGCCCAACACCTCAATATCGTAGTTCACCGCTCTTCCCACGCCCCCAGATACTGAAGACGAAAATGCACGTGTTAGTACTCCGCATAGTGTACAATTTTCATAATTTTAGAATTCATATAACATTGACGTGCACATAGGTATTGTGGTTATACCTTTACGAGCCGTTTGCTTAGTTCTTGCCATCTATATTCAAATGAGAGGTCACTGCGACACCTCTATGCACCTGAATAAAACACCAACTGTCTACCACATGGTCTTGTCTATAACCTTCAAAAACATAAACCTGTGGTGGAACAATGTTGTGTTAGCTAAGAAAGCCAAAAGAAAACTACCCAAAAATGGCCCCCTCCAAGAGAATGGAAAGGCCCATGGGTGTTCACCCGTGGGCATACCCCACCGCAAGTTAGGAGTGGGGACGCCCACGGGTGAACACCCGTGGGCATACCCCACCACCAGTTGCGAGTGGGGAGGCCCACGGGTGTTCACCCGTGGGCCAACCCCACCACCAGTTGGGAGTGCGGAGGCCCACGGGTGTTCACCCGTGGGCCAACCCCACCACCAGTTAGGAGTGGGGAGGCCCACGGGTGAACACCCGTGGGCATACCTCACTAGTTGGTAGTGGTGAGGCCCACGGGTGAACACCCGTGGGCATACCCCACCACCAGTTGCGAGTGAGGAGGCCCACGGGTGAACACCCGTGGGCCCTTGAAATAACCACTTCCAGACAACCCCTTTCACACCTAGGGCCAAGGTAATGAGAATTTATGCATACTCACCAGGATTCTTTGGTGGAGCCATGCCTAATGTTGTTCAAATCCAATGTTTGTTTCTGCACATAACAAAACCCTAAAAGATTAGTTCCATGTGAAATACATTCATGCTCTCAAAGCAAAAAAACAAGAAATTCTGGTCTCACATTATTAGGAACACACCCTCATTGCATCCTAGTTTGAGCATTCCTCTAGCATTTCACTCAATTCATCACAACCAAGCATCACACAACTCACTTAAATTTCTCTAACATATTTGGGTGTGAGATTCTCCAACGAATTGAAACCCTAGTGCACCAGAAATGCACCACATTCTCACAATTGAAACCCTACCATCAGAAACAAACAAACCCTGGTTCACCACAAACAGCAATTCCAGAATTGGACTTCACAAGCACTACAATGCAACCAAAGCATGAATAGAATGGAAGATTAGGAGAATGAAATGATTGCTTACAAGTACCAGAATTGGACTTCTCTCCAATCTTTCTTCATCCTCTCACTTTTCTCCACATTTCAGCAATGCCACATTCTGGATTTGAACAAGAGTATGGAGAAGTGGGTGGAAGCAAGATGAAGCAATAGAATGGAGAAGTGAGTAGAAGCTACAGAAAGAAGATAATCAAGAAAGTCAGTTGAAGCAAGAAAGAGAATGAGAATCAGGAAAGTGAGTAGAGGGTGGAGAAATAAGAGAAACAAGAAAAGTAGGAGGAGCAAGAGAATGGAGAGAATGAAGAAATGTGGAGAGAAAGAGAATGACAAGAATTTAGAAAAGTGGTATTCCAGCAAGAATGAAGAGAGTCCAAAATGAAGATAGTCCAAAAAGAATGAAGAGAGTCCAGCAAGAATGAAGAGAGTCCAGAAAAGTGGTGGAAGAAAGAAGAGGGAGTTTTGAAGTGAGTCCTCCAATGTGTATGGTGGGAACAAATTATCCACGGGTGTTCACCCATGGAGTGTAGGCACAATCCTTTTGTCTTCTTTGATGGGATCCTCCATATTACAATTGATTGTTTGTCCGGTGTCATTGGAACACATTGTTTGTGGTCCCTAAATCCTCCACGGGTGTTCTATCGTACAAAGAAGCAATCATGACGTTCCCATGACGTTCCCCACATTAAAATGAGCGGACCATTTGTCTCATTTTAGTTAATATCCCTATTCTCTATTATCACAATCCTAACACACCCTATTGCAACCCACAATCAACTCACCTCCAAGTTCACCCCCTAATCCCACCATCTAATGCCTCGTAGTCCCCTCACTTGCTAATAAACTACTTACCTAAATTAATAGTACGTAATAAACCTCATTAACTAAACTATAACATAATATAGTGTAGAAACTATTAGTTCCCCCCCCCCTTAGTCTACCTCAGTCTCCACCATTCTTCCGAATTACCCAACTGGTTTGAATGTGTAGCAACTAACCAGCTGCCTCAACCCGTAGCAACTACCCCCAACTGATCTAATGTGTAGCAACTAACTAGCTGCCTCAAACCGTAGCAACTACCCCCAACTGGCTGAATGTGTAGCAAATTACCCAACTGCCTCAAACCGTAGCAGCTACCCCCAACTGGTTGAATGTGTAGCAACTAACCAGCTGCCTCAACCTCGGAGCAGCTACCCCCAACTGGCTGAATGTGTAGCAAATTACCCAGCTGCCTCAACCTCGGCAGCTCTTGCTCAAGAGCCTCAACCTGTAGAGGCGACCTAGCTGGTCTAAATGTGTAGCAAATTACCCAGCTGCCTCAACCTCGGTAGCTCTTGCTCAAGAGCCTCAACCTGTAACGGCGACCCGGTTGGTCTGAATGTGTAGCGAATTACCCGGCTGCCTCAACCTCGGCAGCTCTTGCTCAAGAGCCTCAACTTGTAGTGGCTGCCCTCGGCTCGCCGCCGAGAGAGAAAGAGAGAGAGAGTCCGAAAACCACACACCCCTTAAACCCCTTCTAGCTAAAAATAACTCAAGCCTATCCACTTAAATCCTCAACCCCTAAACCAACATGGGAAGGCCCTAATTCAAACAATTAAACACAAGGCTCTTCCCCTTACTTAACACACACACTCTCAACTTAATTCAACCAAACCCCTAATGCCACTAATCCTTTTAATTAACCACCCCACCTAAGCCTAAGGCCTAAAACATAATTCCAAACCCAACCTCACTATTTTTTATACTTTTTGATGTTTCAATAATGACGTCAAATGCAATTTCAACTAAATTCTAAGCATAAAACAAATGTGAGCCCCCATTTTGGGCTCATATCCGTCATGGCCTGCGCAAACGCTTCACCTGCTACGCCCTCCGCCAGGTCAAGAGTGCCCTCGGAGTCCACTGCCTTGTTCCCATCCTCCTGCAGTATCTCTTCCACCACTGTAGCAATATCCGAACTGACGTTGGCATTGTCTCCCGCCTTGTTCGTGGTGGCATCGGCCTCAACATCTTTGATGCCGTCACTGCAAACAAACACTTCAAAGGGACATGGCACATCCACAACGCTCACAACATTCAACATGGGAGAGGGGGCCTGTTCTTGTACCACCGTCCTCGCCTCCGCCGTCGTTGACGTCAGCGCTGATGTATCCAACAACTTTGTAGATGACGATGGCTCCGTCATCTCTTCGCCTGCACTGCCCTGTTTAGGGCGTTGATTGTGAATAATCTTTTGCATCATCTCCTCTAGCTGTTTGTGGGACGCTGCCACGTTCTCTCCCAGCCGGGTAACGCTACACTCCAGGTCCGACACTCGAGTATGCACAAATTCGATCTCCCTTCCATGATCGGGCCGCACTTTGCGTTTATCCTCTTGAAGGCATTGGTACTCCTTGGCGACCTCCACATCCACCTCTGAATTGTACAGTGAGCGGTTCTTCAACATTGTCTACAAAATTAGCCAACACATTTGGGAGCGCATATAACATCCATCAGTTGAATCATACAGGTGACGAATGAATGACTCCACAATAGTAGCCACCTCGAAAAACAAAACCACAAACACAGAAAATGACCTCTGCGGCTTGCATTTGCATGTCTACCGCATGCCATTCCAGACGGGGGACGTCGTGCACTACATTCTGCTTCACATGTGCCGGCATAGACAACTCCAAATGACATTCTGCAGCAAGGTGCACGTCAACGCGTGCATGCCATGTGATTTACTAGCCGTGATACAACCTCTCTCTCAATGGCCTTCATCTGCGCTGTTGGTGACCCCTTCCCTTTTGATATAGAACGCATGTGTTCAGATTTGGCCTGCGAAGCCTCGGTGGCACGCATAGCCACTAGTGTTTTCCAATGCTCGGGATGCACATCAGCGGGTTTGCCCATGTTGGCATTAATGAGTTGATTCAATCTCCAACGTATATTGATTAGGACCTTTGTTATGATCGGTTGCATCCACTTCTCACACACTTTGTTGGATTCTCCGCACATCTGCCAATCTGCATAGAACACGCGGTCGTCAATTTCCTCACACTTTTGTGCTCCACACAACTTTTCTGTTAGGCATTGGTAGTAAATAAAAGATGAATGTCAACGGAAGAAGAATCTGACCAACATGACGTCCACATGCCTGCCATGGCATGCGGGGGACAAAAATTCAGTTGAATTTCTGTCTTTCTAAGTTTCCCATGTGTTTTCCATGTGTCTCTGTGGATGTCGCACTGGACTTAATGTCACTTCAAATGTCCAACCAGACATGCACATGTCCAACCGGACATGGACATGTCCCTTCAGACGTCCCACTACAACGACGGCAGATCAGAAACATTACACATAACCACTTGCATGACAAGAAATATGTGCCCAATGCATGGCAAAAACAACTTTCGTTGTAAACCTGCGTACAGACATTGCAAGAGTCGTTTTCTCTCATGCCGTGGCTAGCCCTTCCACCTCGTCGTTGGGTCCGGGTCCTTGGCGTATTTTTTTATATCCCCGCACAACACTGCCTTCATCGACCCAAAGGGTTGTCATTGCGCATCCAGTTCGATGTGTTTCTTCATGCCAGCTTGAACCCCTCCCTTTCGTGCCGAAAGCGCATGCCTGGTTTGAATTGCATCGTCATTGCCGCCCTCTGAGTCTTCGTTTGCTGAGTCTGTTGGGTATCCTCGGCTGCAAAACACTAGCTGTTGTTATCTCTTCACTGTAAAATAGTCGCATGTAATACCATGTTATACAACAGACATAGTTGGTTTCGCGAAGTGCATCGACGAACAATGGCAAATACTTCTTCTCACACAATGCATAGGTGCCCTTAGTTCTTGTGGCCATGTCCCATATCAATGCGAAGTAGCATTCTAACAAAAACCACTCACAATCCAATGCCCTGTAGCATTCTAACAAAAACAATTCACAATCCAATGCCTTGTAGCATTCTAACAAAAACGACTCACTATCCAGTGCCATGTAGCATTCTAACAAAAACGACTCACAATCCAATGCCTTGTAGCATTCTAACAAAAATGACTCACTATCCAGTGCCCTGTAGCAATCTGACAACAACGACTCACAGTCCACTGCCCTGTAGCATTCTGACAAAAACGATTCACAATCCACAGTCCGCGGTTGTCGGTTACTGCCAATTCACACCCTAGTATCCTTCTTCGACTAGCATTTTAGGGTTTGATGTCATAGTTGACATGTAGACGCCAGTGAAGACATCCTATCGAACGCCAGTAATGCGCATTGCTGTCGCCGACACAACCACGAAGACATTCTACTCTAACCCTACACAATTCTAAGCATGGGACCTCCCCGTTCCACAATCGTGCGGACAACATACATCAAATGCAAGTGCAGGTGAAGGCAAAATGCACCTCCACGACTGTTCTCTGTCGCTCATGCCGCCACCGTCCCCGTATTCCTCCGGCTCCTGCGACGACGACGAGGTGACTTCAATTACCCTCGTCTCCTTTGTTGGAGGTGATGTGCGCCTCTGCATGTCTCTGCTTCGGGAACTGGCCGCACGGCGTGGATCCTCCCTGGCCTTCGTGCGCTGCTCCTCTCCTGCAAGCATGTGCATGCCTTTTGCAGCAACAACCTCCTCGAGGGATGTGAGAGGCGACCCCTCTCTCCGCTTGCACTTGCGATCCCTGCCACGCCGCATCTTCACCAAACAATGCCAGGAGTATGGTGGTGGAGACAACAACACACTGCGAAGTTAGGACGTGGGCGAGGATGGAAGTATGAAGGCTGCGAGGACCTATGACCGCCGTAGCACCTATAGTCGTGCTTGTGCCTCGACCCAGTTTAGACGCCTATGGTCGCGCGTTTGCACAACGGCCTCTACTGCGGTTGGCATTGCAACGGAGGTCTGGCCTTGGAAAAATCCACAAAGGATGTGCAGCAACTACAAATTATGCCTATTGTAGTGCCTATACTACTTAACACAAATAGGTAGGGCAAGAATCACCTCTTTTTGAGGTGGGTTGTGTGGGGGGTTTCCTGGTGGAGCAGGAGGCATTGAGCTCTGCGTGCCTCGAATGTCATGTACTTTGATGACAACAACGCCGGATTCTTCTGTGCACATTGTGATATGAGATTGGTGAGAAGCACAACTGCCTCAGAGTCATCCACTATTGCGCACCTCTCCATGAGGAGTGCCCAAAACACCATGGGCACAAGGGGGACCCCGGAGTGACACCCGGGACTTGTGGCGCCGTTGGTGAGAGGGCCCAAGTGATCCTAGTGTGGGTTAGGGCCCCGGGCGTTGGGAACGCCTCCCACCCACAAAGTCTAGGAGGCATGAGGGTAAGGCCAAGAGCTATGCGTAGCTCATGGCGTGGAGATTCTAGAACGCTCAAGAACACCTCAATCGGAGGTGTGAGCTAGGAGTTATGGCCATTTGAGTGGGGCCAAGGAGTTTCAGTATCTTGTCTTTGAAACCATGTTCTTTATTTTTGGTACTTGCCTCTCCCATGTAAGTGCTCTAAATTTACTTCATGGAGATGGGCTCCACCTAATTCTGACACCTCCCCTCCCTCACATGGGGGCCACACCGGGGGTCCAACTGCCCCCAACCAACCCGGCCGGTGCAAAGCCCCTCGAGACCGGGGCTGCCTATCCAGACCAGATGGGATAGTGTCCCAAAGGACTCCTGGCTGGCTGGATGCAAAGAGTGTGGCCCCCGTATCAGTAGTTTAATGCATTTGGAACTTTGAGAACCCTAAGACCTTATTTTTTGAATTTGTTCCCTAGAGCACGAGAAAGGACACCTCTTGGAAATACCTTACTCCGCGTTAGGTCCCACCCTACAAGGAGCCGTGTAATCGATTAGCACTCATGATCCTTCTTTGAAGCGTCATCCTTGGGAGAATTTCCATGAGAGGAGTTCCCTGTCTTTATGAGCACTGTGAAACTGCAGTGTTCTGAGCAGGACGAAATATATATCCTTATAAGCGGTGGTAGTAACACAATTTAGAATCCAAGGAGCATGATGAGAAGCTCTGGCGCTCGTTTTAAAGCGCTACCCGCAATCCTCTCCGAAAAGACAGAGTGGAAGCCCAGAACCTGATGGGTAGGCATCAGCCAGCTTCAAGATTCCTTGCTTTGTCACCTTGCGCTTGACGGCCAAGAATGTCGTGTTTGTGAGGAAGGAAAATTCTGTTTCAGTGTGTAAGTTACTTAGAGGCAGCATGAATTCTGTTGTGGTGGAATGCTGTTGAAATTTCGAAAATGCTGTGGTTGTAGATATAGAAGCGCGGGTGTTGTTTCAGTGGGAACGTCGAACACTGAGGCTTGCTGTGAGTGGAACTGCTGCGAGGGTGTGAGAGTAATTAGCTAGACCTCTGGAGTTTAATTATGAGTTAAGTATGTTCTGGCGATAACGTTTGTCACAAGAACCACTGCTTTTGTGTACGTTATTTGAGGCTGTCCCCGGGTGCTGTGGAGTTGCCGGAATAATCAGAAAGAGTGAGCAGAAAAGCGAGAGACGGAGGTTACGAAGAGATAGTCACTTCACAGAGGAGGTCGCAACCTCGACTTACGCTTAAGTACTCTGTGCGAATACAAACGAAGCAAGAAGACATCTCCTCGTCGCGTCTCCGGTTCCCAATTTACATCGAGAACTCGTAGCTCCGTGCTCCTGAGATATTGCTGGGATCCCTCTCCCTTTGCTGCAGTGGTTGTAATTCTATCGCCTTCACAATGAGTGCTTATTATTAAGTAAAAATCAACATAAAATTAAAATAAAATAAATGTTGCTGAGGGGACGGCGCGGTCGTCTTGGCTCCGGCCCGTGAGGAACGCCTGCCTTCTTTCCTGTTGCAAGATTCGTAGAGGATTGCCGGGAATAGCCACTGATGACATTCCCTAGAGTTTCTCCCATCGAAGACTTGATTACATGCACATGACGAGTGAAGGTTGGCCATTGAAGTGCTCATCAGTCATTCTTGGGGCACGGGACCGCAAACGTGGCTTGTGAATTCCTTCTTCTCTCAGGCACGTACACTTACTATGATATTAACTTCAATCAGTGAGTCATTGCTGCTGGTCCATAAGTTTGGTCAGGCTCACGCTTCACGTCCTTAAGTTACATTCTATCAAATCCTTTTTAAATGAAGGGGGAACTGAGTTGCCTGTTCTTGATGTCGTATGTAGTCAGTTCAGTGTGAAGTAGCTTGGTAATGAACAAGAAATCTGCAGTAAGGTAGAGGGGGTGTTGAATGGTTGTTTTTCCTGTTCGTTATGAAATACAACTCCAATTCGCGAACACTATATTTTGGCTGGTCCACGTCGATGGAGAAGCCATGTTCAATTGTAGACAGTTTTAGAGCCCACCCTGAACAAATATGAATTTCCAAAGGTGACGAACAGGGAATTATAAATCGATCATATAGCCCCCCGCTTTGAACCGATCACTTTAGTCTAAGAGGTGCTACTCTTCTATAGAGTTATAAGGGGATTGTTGCAAGTTTTGCGATGGATCGTACTATTGTTCAAGAGGGATTTTGCAGGGCTGGATACTGGGACTGTAGTCAACGCGGCACAAAATCCAGAGATACAACTGTAACAGCCCCTTCATTTGGGTGTTTCACACTAATTTGGGAGGCAAATCTGGGCACATTCATCCTTATCTCACATTGTACCTGGTTTAAGAATACGTTGATCAGTCAATAAATAGTCACCTTGTGCACTGCAAGGGAAGTTTGAAGCTCCTTATTCTATTCCAATTTGCAAGGGTTTTGTGCTTTGCAGTGCTCCTTCGCTATTGTGCCTCTGTATGACGCTGTGATACTTCATTCGAGTCTTGCCAAACACTGTTCATATTCTAATTTTGCACATAATTTGGTGGTAAGTACTAAGACTTACCTGTCATTGGTAATCGTGTAAGAACAAACTACTTATTTGTTAGGAGCTTTTTTACTAAAAAAATTGTCGATATGAAGTACCAGGGTGCAAGTATGGTAAAGTGGACCAAAAATGTGCTCCGGTATACTTAAACCATAATTTTTTGGGTCGAATGCCGAAAAGTAGTAGCAAAGTGTTGTTTAAATTAGATCATTCTTTTCATGATGACCTTTGTTGTTATGTTGAATACTCAAACAAAGAAAATCAAGTTGAGATCTTCAATACTTATCATTAAAAGTGATGCTCAAAAGCAAATGATTGAGTCTGGTTTTGGACATAGATTTCATAAAGTTAACTATTTTGAAGTTGGAATTTTCTTTCATATTCCTTGAATTCACTATCTACTTCAGGGTATCATCACAAAACTTTGTGGAAAACCATCAATGTAATGTAATTTTATCATACTTTAAACAAATTTCAGACAGTCACTTATTCAATATCACCTACTTGCACACCGCTTCTAACGTCTTCTAAAATATGTAGACTTTTTTTGGATTTTTTTTGTCATCATAATTTGCTTGGCTTTGGATTAAATTATATGTTTTAGAATGTCTATGGATTTTTTCTTCACAAAAAGTTAGTGTATAGTTTTGAATCACTTTCAGTGAACACTAGGTAGGGATTAGGAGCTTTCCACTTTACTGTGCTTGCACCCACCAACAAGTGAGAATTGTTGCATATGAGCTACCTCTCATTTGTGCAACATAAATTCTCAATGCCTAATTGGGTTGTGGCTAATTCATTTCAAATAACACCAACTATATTAAATTGGGATCTTTGGAGATAATTTTGGTGTCATCAACTAAAAATTGCAACCCCTGGAAGGCATCCTATTTCAGGGTTTTTAGGTTGGATGAATGAGAGGTACGTCATATGTGGATATTCCTTATCATTTGAAATACCTACTAGTAATCGTATAAGAAATGTACTACTTATTTATCAAAATCATGTGGTCATGGTTTGGATTTTGGTTCATGATACCTATCATGGAAGGTGCAATAAAAATGTGCCCCTCTCAAGTTTGTTGGTATATCATTCCAATCGGATTCCACTCGATAGACTAAATTGGGGTCTATGACCTTGCAATAGGGGTTGATTCAACATACATTAAAAAACCAAAACTACGTTTCCATGCATTTCTCCTTCCTTGTGGTAGGTGTCACAAAACCTAGATGATCTTGGATGCTCAAAGCTCAAGAAGTTCATTTTGTACATAGTAGTTAAGAACGAACTTGAGAGCTGAGAGGCTGAGAGCTTGAAGAAGTGAAGTTGTTGGTCAAATTGATCAACTACCTCATAGAAGTCACTTTCAAATGTCCAGAATGCAAGAGTACAAGCTCTCATATTGTGGGTCCCAAGCCAATGGGCTTTGGAATTTTCTTTGCTTGTTATGAATGCTCCGTCGTTTAGTATAAGTCCCCTTCGATATCTCCCTTTGAACATGGCCAGGTTACACTTGCTCAAACTATTGAGAGCTGGAAGATTGGTGAAGCTCTCAATAGTTGACCTTTGAATGAAAGTTTGTCAACTCCAAATATAAAACTCCTGCATATTGCAAGTTCGAGTTTGTAAAGGGGGCCTGTTGGATCTAGGTGTTGAATGAATGCAGAGCTCCAGAGATGTCTTAAATGCATGGCCAGACTTGTTGGCCTTGCAACATTTCAGCTAAGGTGACCGTGCCTTAAACAAACATTTTTAGCTCCGGTTCCACTTCTGGTAGGTTATGAAACACTCAATTAGGGCTAGTTCACATGGGGTCCCAAGTCCTAGTCCCAAGTCACTTGAGGTCAATCTGTGCAATCTCAGCCATTGAGAGCATGGAAGTTGGGACTTATCACTTCATACGGGGTTCCAAGTTTTAAGTCCCAAATATGGAATGGATGTTTATGTGGCAACATGTTTTGGAGGTGAGGCTTGGGACTTGTGTTGAGAGTTGGGTCGAGCAAAAAGCTAGACCCAACTCTCAACCCAAGTCCCATGAATATTTTTGCATAAAATAATTAAGAGATGATTTTATTGATAATGAACCATATTCTAATGGCTCCTTGAAGCTCAAAAGTTGGGACTTTCTATGTTGGGACTTGGGACTTGGGACTTGGGACTCCATGTGAACCAACCCTTAGTGCGAGATGATTAACCAAATTGTGCAAGTAGTCATATTCCTTATAGTTTTCGAAGCTCATATGAATATCTTATTATTTTCAGAGGGAATATTCATTTTCTTATTATATTATTATATAGGTTCTTCTCAATTATATTGAGTATCGAGCTTAGAATGACTAACAAATTTTCAGCACCCTCTTGCATCAATCTTCTGTGATTGACTCTCTTCCACTACCCGATAATGGACTTGCTGGGGAGCTCGTGGACATGGTCGTGACCGTTGTGGTTGCGGTTATTGGTAGTTTGTGTGGTTGTCTCCGTTGGGGTTGTATTTTAGGCCTGTGTTTTTTCCGCCCCTCCTCCGTCCCCAAGCCCGGGTCTCTGGTGGTTGTGCGGTGGACTTTTACTCTTCAATGTAATCACCCTCCGTCTTCAATCGAAATGAATTGAAATAAAATTTCGAGCACATAATTTAATCTCTTTTAAACACAACTCTTTTTGTGTCCGTTGTTAGATCCACATCTAACGCCGCACCACTCAACTATAGGTGTCCACTATAGGTTACAGGTGCCCGTTTAATGTTATGAGACCCGCTTACCTTAAGTGAGTGGAGGTGAATGTACCACAACTTAAGTTTTGTGTTGGTGAGCAGTATACTCGAGTAATTTTCTTCTTCACATTCTGTTCTGATTGTTTCCTGGAAAATAATTTGTGTGAGGGCGCAACATTTACTTCTAAAATCGACATATCATGTAGATACGGAGTTGTGGCTGTGGCGCGATTGACTGGAAGAACAGCTGTTGCAAGTTGAATTACTGGAAGTGATTACTTCAACACTGTTGGTGAATATCTACTGACATAGCGACTATCAGAATTTGTCCAACTATCTGTAGTGCATTATCACAAGAGTCTTTCATAAGAAGCAGAAGCACAACCTGTGCGTACTTGTAGACACTTGACGTGGTCACAGAAGATTTATGAATATTCTTATACGGAAGTCTAATTGATATGATCAGTGGCAATGCAACGAGTGATAGAATATGTCGGCTATTTACAGACTTCTTGAAGCTACGGGTGGTGAGAAATACAGCTCAGCTTCTCACACTGAAGCAAGAATACAAAATACCGAGTTAGGATTGCATCAATACCCTATCGATTTCTAGATTGTGGCTGACTGATCTACCTTCAATTGATCTACCTACTGCACCTGTTCGTTGCATTTGAGGCGATCCTTTTATTGATTTCGTTGCATCTGCAACCCGTAGACTCACCTCTGCCAGGATCCAATGTTGCGAACAAGCAGCAACTGTCCATGTGCTGCAGTTCCTACGAAGCAGCCGTGGATTGAACTTCGAAGTCTAAGCTAGACCTTAACGGCCGGGTTTTTGATAGATGCCCCTAGCGGCCCCTGACACCGCTCCCGACGGTCAAGTGATCGCTGCAGAGACCGTAGGAGGTGGAATACCTGACACCTGGCTCAAAATACTGTGACTCATCGTGGGTGAGCTGTCTTGTCAGAGCCGTTCGTCATTATTCTGACGGCGTCATTGATGGACAGGCTTTGGAGGTGAGCGGTAAAAGGGACGCCTTTCAAAATGGTCCTCTTCGGAAGTTGCTCTTGTGCTTGGAGCTGGGAACAACTACTCGAGGTGAGTGGCACTGCATTTGATCTGGCTGCTTGACGAAGAACGACTTGCATTAGGGCTTTGTTTACTCTGGGGAAGTTTTTGGGTCGAGGTCATTGCTAAGGTTATGGGTAGAGCTCATTTGGCTTTCCTACGAAGCCGGTTCTCCACATGAGCGCTTTCGAAGTTAGAAGTGTTGAGGAGCGCCATGTGGGGCAATAAGGTCAGAAAGCAGTCTAATGTCAACAATGTAGGTCCTCTTTCGTTCTTGGTAGCACTGTCCTTCCTCAAGATCAACTGAGGTTTGGCTATTGACAAGCTCCTCACGGCATTCACGAATGAATCACAATAAGTAGAGTGTTTTCATGTGTATTGTGTGCGGGCTTCTGCTCGTGGGAGCTACTGTTGTGGTGGCATTTTGTTGAGCTATGAACGTAAAGTGTTTAACGATAAGGATATAAGAAATCTCAGTGTGATAACACTGTCATGAAAGAGAGTTTGTCCACCGCTTATGAAGTGTATAATGTGTCCAAAGGGAAACTCAGAAGTACACTCCTTTGTATTAAGGCATATCTCAATAACCATTTCGTTGGATGTACCTTGGTCTTTACCCCTTCATGAGTTACATTGTATAATGAACTGCTAGGTGTTTGTGCCTTGAGCAAGGTTGATGCTAGCTATACCATAGTGAGTTGCATTTTCATTCTATGTCATGAGCCACATGCTGATTATTCCTTTTGAGCCTTTACAGTCTCAAGGCTATCTTAAGCATTAGGCACATTTGTACTTATAATCCTAAGCTTCAAGGCATTGTCATTGCATCCACTTTGATAGTTGTTCCCTGGCCCTGAGCCTTAGTTAGTTGATTGCATAATGGCTAACTACATTGTTTTTGATAAATAATGTGGGCGTATGTATAGTATGGCAACTCCTATAGTGTGACCCAAAATATGCACTGTCGCGGATGAAATAGCGAAGCTAAAGCGTAGCCCAAGTATTGTAAGTCGATTATGCTTTACTGTTTACTGAAGTGTTTCTCTCATGCCCCATTAATATGGCTTTGCCATCCTTTGTGGTTTTTCTTTTCCTTGTTGTACATTGCTTTGAGGGTGTAATTAGCAACACTTTATTTCTGCAGGTCTGTTGTTGGAGGGCCAGCATAGAATCAGTTGTCACCGATTGGAGAAAATAACAGTCTTCTAAATTGTCGAAGCAGTCAAAATGCAAGGATTCAGAGATGTTCACTTCGGTGATGGAATTTAACGAGGCGGATCCTAGTGATTATGACCACTTCGAGCTAATACGACACATATTCAAATGGCGTGGGCGTCGAAGAGGATAGTGATTCCCGGATGCATAGCCTTCGCAATATGGTGGGTGTTAGCAGTGTTCCCAAGGGTGAGAATTCTACCGATTGGCCGGACTGCAGGTTCGTTGGTTGGGGCTGTCCTAATGGTCGTTTCTCAAGTAATTTCACCGACTGCTGCATTTGCAGCAGTGGATCTATCTATCCTCGGTCTTCTTTTTGGGACGATGGTTATCAGCATTTACCTTGAAAGGGCGGATCTATTCAAGTATTTGGGACATGCCCTCGAGTGGAGAACTCGGGGTGGAAAGGACTTACTCTGCAGGGTTTGCCTCCTTGCAGCCATCTCGAGTGCTCTGTTTACAAACGACACCACTTGCGTTTTGCTCACTGGTTTTGTGCTTAAAATCTGCAGAGAAAAACAACTTTCTCCCCACCCCTTTCTTATGGCCCTGGCCACTAGTTCCAACATTGGTTCTTCTGCTACCTCGATCGGGAATCCTCAGAATCTTGTTATTGCAGTGCAAGGAAACATCGGGTTTGGAATCTTCTTAAAAGGGATATTGCCTGCTATGCTCGTAGGGATGATTGTGAACACGATATTGTTATTGGTGTTTTATTGGAAGAAACTGGAATCTAAAGTTCCTGAGCCATCTAACACAGTTGCGAATTCCGAAATTGGCGTGGACTCAACATTGCCCCAAGCAGTGACATGGAATGGATTAATCGGCAGTCCTAGGCAATTATCTGGCTCTGCAAGGAGAAGCCATGAATTGGAGGACATGGAGCACGGCCGCTCTTTACATATTGAATTGCCAAATCAAGGTCCAGCGGATATGGCTACGAGCAATTCGACACCTGCAAGTGGAGTTATTAGGATTCCCTTTACGCACAAGGAATTCCAGAGAAGGCCGGTCTGGAAATTTTCTGTGTATCTTGTAGCAGTTGGGATGCTTGCTGCCCTTTTGGCTGGACTAAACCTGGCATGGACTGCAATTACAGCTGCCATTGTGCTCACGGTTCTTGATTTTCGAGATGCCAGTCCAAGCCTCGACAAGGTGCTTATGCATTTCATAACAGTGGACCAAGAATCTGTTGCTCATATGTCTACGTGATCTGCCATTTCTCTAGAGAATGCCTGCATTGGGTTGTTTCTTTAACCCATATTCGAACCCCAAAGATTGATGACAGCAGGCACATAGCGTGTCATATGCGATACAATAGCTCTCATAACAACAACGTTACTAATTATGCAAGGTGGTGCCACTAATTATGTGAGATTTGAGTATAATTTATAATTTGGTGTGTTGCTGGATCCTTCAAATAGGAGGAACCAATCATATAAGATAACCATTCAGAATTCATATGTCTGCATGTCAAAAGGGGCGCTGCATTTAACAATCATAGCCTCCAGTATGTGTTTCAGGGAAGTGCCCCTGGAAGTGTATGTTCAAATGTCTCTTCTTTCTGACTAACAATGAATAGGACTGGATTGTTGGATTCTAACGTTTTGAGATGGATTGTTGCTCTCAGGTGTCGTATGCTCTACTAGTGTTTTTCTCCGGCATGTTCATAACTGTTCAAGGATTCAACCTGACGGGGGCACCAGAAGTGCTATGGACTGCCGTGGAACCACATGCTCAGATAAATACCACGAGTGGTGTGGCAGTCCTATCTTTGATTGTAACTTTATTGTCAAATGTAGCATCTAATGTCCCAACTGGTAATTGTTCTCTGCACTCGCTCGTTTTGGTTGAACATCATGACTCTTAGTAAAGTTGGTAGTGATAGCAGTGAGGAGGATTGCAGGAAGGACGTCACTGTTGAGACGTAATGCTGCGGTTCTTCGACGAGGAACTTGAGCATAGTGCCGAACTAACGAAGTATCTTCTGCCAACCACACAAAAGCCTTCACAGTACAATGGATATCTTATCAATGTGGGACTCGCTTAAAAATTAAGAAGTGTGCACCATCAATGTCAGTATGATATATTTGTGCACTTTTACATATTGCTATTTTAATTAGATGATTCTGTGGTAAGGGTGCATGGCCTCCTATGGTCTTTTGGGCTATCATGTCGTTGAATAACCATGTACTTATCCAAATTATCGACCTCTGTAATTATACCAGATGAACTCTAAACTATTTTCCCCTGTTTCAATCTTGGGTAATGAATATATGAATAAACAATCTTATTTCCTTGGTTGCTACAAGGTTTATATGGTGAAAGATCTAAAATCTGTACTGACTACAGTCTGGATGTTCTTCGTTGTACAGTATTACTTCTTGGTCCAAGACTTGCTATTTCTTCAGCGGCCACAGCTGGAGTAAGTGTCACGAAGGCATGGTTGATCCTAGCATGGGTAAGCACAGTTGCAGGGAACTTGACACTCATAGGCTCAGCAGCAAATGTCATTGTTGCTGAACAAGCTAGGCGCACACAAGTAACGACTGGCTTTAACCTCTCTTTCTGGAATCACTTGTGGTATGGATTTCCATCAGCACTCATAGTGATTGCAGTTGGACTTCCCCTCATTAGTGGCTGAGAAGAAGGCATTGGTGGTCGAATTTGTATAAGTTCACATTAGAACTATACGCTCTCAAGCTCACTATGGACTAGGAGCTCTGATAACCGGAAATAGCCGGTGGTCATCTTCTGGCAATGCACTCTGCACCTCACCACAAGATGACCACCGGCTATTTCTGGTTATCAGAGCTCCTCGAACCCAACTACTGGACTTAGCTGCCACTTACATGCCATGAGCCGCTTTACAATACTGGTGTGGCCGGTTACTCCCTGGGAAGACAGTCACTCACGATGCTCTATTTCATCCACATTCTACTGGGGCCGGTTTCTGTAGGCTGATCATGGCAACTTTGCTCTTGCAACTCTGCCATGATCGCTATGGATATATGAACGTTTGAGGACAAATGTCTTCAAGAAGTTGTTGAAATGTAAGTTTACTGGGGTTACAGGATGTAGAATCATTCCCATTGAGAATCGAATTAGTGTAATTGTGATTGTGATTGCATGGCAGTTTCTAGTTCCTGTTGGATATAGGGCAAGTAATATTAAAACTGGATTTTCACATGTTCACAACACTATTTAGACTTTGGATAGTTAGCTAGCTTATATATCTGTTGTGATGTATAATTTTTGTGAAAACAAAATATATGATGAAATTGCGTACGAGGTTGACAATTGGGCACTAGACTGGCCTTCTCTTTGCTATTATTCTTGTTGTCAACGTTCTAGTGAACGTGCTAATCGACATTTTTGAAATCACACATATCAACTTGGAGAGAAGAGTGCTAGTTACAGATGAACCGGTTGAATTTGAAAATTAACTGGATGAAGCTCAAAACCTCAGAAAAATTAGCAATCATTTTAGAGAAATTTAAAGAACATATCTTAAATTGTTAAAGAAAATTTGAAAGATGTCAACATGTAACCGGTTGGACTTGGAAACACTAGGATCTCAACCGACTATGTTCAGTAAACCCCGCAGATGCTATGTACAAGTGAGGTTAAACAGGGACCTCCAACTATCAACATGTCTATGTAGTTACTTGCATCTCACCAGATTCTTTTCCATTTATTAGCAATTGCATTAGAAAGTCTATGCAATTGAAACCATTCAATTTCGGCAATTTATGAATTTCAAAATAAAGTCAATTCAATGTTCAAACCAAGGATGATCCATTTGTATTATATATACGGCTGCAAAGTGAAACTTGTTTGGGCTAATGCTTTGTAGTTGACTTCCACCTCCATGTAAACCTTTGAGTTACGCTTCTGATCCTTAACTTAATAACATAATACAATGAATGTTTACATTTCCATCGTGACAATACTTGGGCTTAAAGTAGGTGACACACATTGGACATTGACTGAATAAAGTCACTCGCGTTACATAAGGTAAAGGGTGCTCAAACCAACTCTTTGGTTGAGTAGATTATTTTTGCCCTCAACCCTTAAATTTGTGTAAAGTCCTGCACTTTGATCGGTTATTTTTCAAAGTCCACATGTTCATTTGTAACTAGTGGTTGGTTCTCCCAATTCATTGTTAGAAGTATTGCGCATGAGTGTAGAGGAGGCCACACACGTTTGAAAACGCCAGCTTCAGGATGAAGTTTGGTAAGCCAAGGTAAAAATATGTTGGCCTTGACATGAGCCTAACTTCGAGGAGCTGGATTTTGAGATTGGTCCCTCTTTTATTGGATATAATCGTCCGCTTTCAACTCCAATCCAAGACGCCGGTTTTGCAACAAGACTTAAAAGCCCCATAATCGATCAGAGTTGAAAATAACCTCGAAACCCAGCTCCTCCAAGTTAGGCACATGTGAAGGTCAACATTCATTTGCCTTGGATTGCCAAACTCCGTTCCGAAACCGGCGTTTTCGAACGTGTGTGGCCTCCCCCCTTGTGTGCAACAACAACCACTGATGCCACTTCCCATTTTTTTAAGCGAAGTGGCAGTGGTGGTAGTCTTTGCCTCTTAAACAGACTTTAGGGTAGTCTCAGGGAGCTGCGGTGGAACCTCTCATCCATACGGAGTTCGATACAGAAAGAATTTCGATGACTGCAGTGTCTGGAGTAATGCTTCACTAGCAGCCAACTTCCAAAATGCTAAAAAATACTGGGTAACATACTGGAGGTAAACTGAAATGAAGCTGGTGATCGTGATCTACGCAGGCAATTGCTGCAAGAGAAGAACATGATATTTCATTGTTGGAGAAGAAGCTGAATCGAAAATCCACTAAATAAGAGTGTTCACAAATTGGAGTGAGTCGTTGACGATGGTTCCTTGAGCTGCTTCTTCAGCGTAAGTTAGTAGGATTCAAACCCATCGCGAGAATTTTCTCTACTTCAATCCCTAGACGCAAGCTATTAGATAAGACCAGGATGAAAAGAATTGCAAAGTAAAGTATCTGGATTTTTGTTTCTATGGGTTTTTGCAGACCTGGGTAAAACACTCACCACAACGTAGGCCGTGTTCGGTGATGCCGAGGGCCGGATTAGGGTTGCGTTGCTATCGGTGTTGGCGGATGCTCCAGTGGAAATCCGTCGATGGTTGTGCGAATGGCCTGCCCCGTTCCTTCGCGCCAGATGTGCCGTGGATGTGGATGAATATGTGGCTTTGTGGATGACGAGCTCTGAGTGTATCTGCGCAGGTGATTGTTGGTCATGCCTCGGTGCAACTACGCTGCGAACTTGGGAGGATGTGAACTGTATTGGTCGAATAAGGCACTGAATCAGGCACCTGCGACTCGAAATGCGAAGCAGATTGCAGGGATTTCGCACCCGAGAAGAATCAGACAGGGATGCGAAGGTGTGGCACATAGAGGCCAAGAGGCCGGGAGATTCTAGGGTTTCGAAGAGACTTGATAGTTTTGATGCTTTTAATGTATGGTGGGTGTTGGGTCCTTTAGTTTGGCAGTGTGTCGTGATCCGATAATGGCAAAGTTAGACCTCTGTACAGCTGATTTCCTTGGACACTAGCATTTGCCCTGTGAGAGGCACAGTTTTAATCTTGGAAATGAAGATGCTATTCTAGGGAGAGCTTGCGCACATTGGAGCCACAGGATTGTCAACATCGCCTGTGAGAAGAACAAGATCAGTGTTACGTCTGAGAGCGTTACCTTCTCCAAGAAGTATGTGTTGTGGCCTCTCTCATTTATTCCACTCTCACGGCATCTCACAATACTTGGAAGTTAATTGAGTGATGGTTAGGGGGACCTCTTTCACAAGAAACCAATGAACTCAGGAATACGTCTACTTAATTAGGTGCAAAGCCACAAACCAAGAGTCTGGGTTTGTATATCCCAAGATTTATCAATAAGAATATCACTAAAAATCTAGAGACAAGGACAGATCATAAGGTGTTTGAAGTATAGCATGTTATTGATCTTTCACCTGATAAAAGCTTTGAGGAAGGTCATTTTTGGGATCAACAATACAATTGGGGTTCTAAGTTGAATGCAAGCAACTATGATATTGATTCTTGGAATTCAACAACAATCTTGGAGGATTTGGTGAATGTAGCATTTTATGATAAGAAACTTTAGAAGTCCAACCTTGTTGATATGGTTAAAGTTCCACTGGTGATTCCAAACTCTGATAAGTTCATTTGTGGGAATAGTTTCACAACTTGCGGTTCCGAGTCGAGCACAACCATCAACAATGGGATTTGTAAATCTTGTTTTCCATTAGGCCATGAATCCCTTCAATGCCCAAGTGCTAGGGGGGAGTGCCTACTTCTACATAACTTCAATTGTGTTAAATTGCACACTTCATTTTACTGTGTGATCCCAATATGATTCGGCAAATGATGGGCCTTTAGTAGGTTGATTCTTATGGTTGATGAGATAATTTTTTTAATTTTACAATCGCCTTGATCAAGACCCTAATCCCTTTGTATTGAATTTCTTGTGTTTCTTGAGGCAATTACCTCCAAAACAGTAAAAAAATTATGCTCAACAATTTTTTGAGAATTCTATGAATTGACCAAAAGTATAAGATTTGTCGTGTAAATAGCAATCGTGTGTCACTGCAGCTCGAGTACCAACCACCACTAATAAACAACACTAAAACATAATAAAGTTACACATAAACAACACACATTGAGAAGGAAGAAAGTCAAAACTTTGCAAAAGCTCTAATCTCTTTTCAAATACACACAATGAATTAAATTATCTCACTCCACCACGGGAGAATCCAAGAGTGTAAAAAAGAGGAGAAAAAATCAAGATTTATTACAAAAACATGCAATCTTCACCTCACACAAGCTCTCTCCACACACTCATTCACAAGACTTGACTAAGCAAGAATGTCAAGCCAAGGAGGAGGCTCCTCACTTAGGAGTCTTCTTCTCCACATCTAAGATTCATCCATCCAAATCTAAATGAATAAAATCCAACGGATAAGGTGCGACCGCCGACGCCGCATACCGTGAAAGTTGTCGTGTAAATAACGATTGTGTGTTATTGCAGCTCGAGTGCCAATCACCACGAACAAACAACACTAAAACATAGCAAAGTCACATATAAACAACACACCTCAACATGCCCCCCTCAGTTGATTATGGAGTCTCGCCAAGCAACTAGGACCAATGCCAATCCAACGGGCATGGATAATGAAAAATTGCTTCGCAACTAACTAGTGTGGTGAACGTCATTCCAAGGAACTGTAGGTTGGGTGCAATGTGAGCCCCATCTTTAATCGCCTCTGATGTTCGGCCAACAGATTCCGAAGAATTAATTCCACCGCCTCATATTGATTGCGTCTCTAAGCCATAACTCTTTATTTTCCATTTGGAAAAACGTAATATGATGAAAACCACATATGATCATTAAGTACGACTGGTGAAAGCACCAAGTACCGAAGATCCTCGACAGCGAAGACAACTCCACTGTCCATATGGTAGAGAAGTCAAGGGTGGCCTCAAGCATGCCATATGCCAACCACGTTGACAATGATTACACAAGAGCATAGTAGCCGCTCATTTCTTCTATCCACATACAAAATATGGAAGACCCTCTGGCACGACGGCCAGTTCATGATGAACTCTACCGTCAATGAGTAGATGACATGGGGCATAATTTTTGGAATGCTCGTGATATTCCCTGCCATCATTGCCTTCCAACAACAACAAACCATTCGGCAACACCTCCTTCACTTGAAGGATAGTGCGCCCCGCCTTGACATCCAATGTCATAGGCGCCTCATGTTGGAGATAAATATAATCCCCCTGCCGGAATCTCCGCAACTAAGATCGGTAAGCATCACTGCGAATGCGTAAATAACACAATGTGTCACGGTGTTGAGCAATGGACAAATTCTCCATGGCCATAGGTATGACCCTCTGGAAGAATTGAGCCTGTTCCTGCAAACATTCTGCCCAAATGTTTGGCTCATCCAAGTCCACAACTGGAGTTAACTTTTTTCGAATAGAACTCGGGAGTATAGGCTCACGTCCATACAACAACTGATACGAGCTGTAGGATGCTAAAGAGGTTTACCTACTAAATCGATAGCCCATAGCAATCCAAGGCAACATAAGGTCCCAATCCCAGTGGCTCCCCCGAAGTAATCCATACTTCCTCAAACTATGTTTGGTTGTCTGAACAACCTATTCAGCCAAGGCATCTGCCTCCGAATGATCCGGAGAGGTGATGCGGTGATCTATGAGTGCCTTAGTACACAACTCCTCAAAAGCGCCGAGAAATTCTTTCCCTTGGCCTCTCATTTTTTTAATTTTTTTTTTAGACTTTGAATGAATTTCTCTTGAATGCAAACAAGAATATAGCTTCACAGTTCGATGACGTGAATTCAAGCTTATAAGCAATCAAATGACAAACAATTTCGTGGACAATTCGACAGTTTTACACCACAATTCATCTTGATGTGGCATTCACAAGCAAACATTTTTTGCCTTGTTGCTCCACAAATCCGCGGTGTTCTCCGCTCCAACACTTCACAACTTCATCACCCCTTGTCCTCACGCCCTTCCTTGCACATAATATCTCAAGAATGAAGAAGAAAAAAAGAAAAATGAGCATTCTTGCCAAGTGAGAAGGAAGAGAGTCAAGCCCTTGCAAGAGTTCTAATGTCTCTTTAAATGCACACAATGAGTCAAGCTATCTCTCACTCTACCACGGGAGAATCCAAAAGTGTAAAAAATGGGAGAAGAACTTAAGATTTATTGCAAAAACATGCAATCTTCACCTCATACAAGCTCTCTCCACACACTCACTCACAAGACTTGACTTGGCAAGAATGCCAAGCCAAGGAGGAGGCTCCTCATTTAGGAGCCTTCCTCTCCACATCTAAGATTCATCCATCCAAATCTAAATGGATGAAGCCCAACGGATAAGGTGCGGCTGCCGACACCGCATGCCGTGACAAATTCTTGAGGGTTCAATGTTTCTCCATTTATTGAGGATTTGAACAAACACTTTTGGATCTCGAAATACGAACGTGAATTGTACTTGAAGCAATCATTGACACTATCACAATACAAGATCATTTTTGCCTACCGCACCTCGAATTGTAGACTTGTCATTAAAATTGGATGTGGACATCTATCCCTATCTCTAAAGATGATAGATTGTGCCACTTTTGCTCCTACGATGCAATTAAAAATGAGACACATTTTGTGTTGGAAGGTCCCTTATATAACCCCATTAAAAATAAGTTTGCATCACTATTTGAGAATGCAGCTCTAGGGAGCCTAAAATCTTTCATTCAATTGGACTATCAAGTTGACATTAGCCTCGATCTAATTGAGGTTATTGCACTCTGCCACTCTAGAGTATTAGATGGTTTGAAACCATCTTGATGTACTTTTAATCCATTAGCTTATCTAGCTTCCCGGACTTTAAAATCAGTTTCATTTCATTTCATTACAAAGAGCGAGAGGGGTGGAAGTTTCATTGTTCTCCATGTTGCTCCTGGAAGTGCACAGCTTGAGCAAAATCCTATCTCTGGATGTGCCTTAGGGGTGTGTATCACTCACCTTGCTTTGAATTGATCATTTCTTTGTCGAATGTCACGCAATCATTTCCTTCGACAGAGATTCCTCCAGCTTAAAGATAAACTTAAAGTAATGCTGTCAATCAACCTGAAACCAATCAATCTAGGTGGACGGTCATAAATTGTAGGTAGCATTCGAGTAATCATTCAACTACTATTGAATCTATGATCTATCTGTGCAAAATGCAGGTTCTCGGCATGTTTTCATGGTGAGAATTAGTGCAATTGGCTCTTTCTCAAAAAAAATTACATTCACACAGTAGAGTCCATCACATTTTCATGTAACTTTTGGGTAAGTTTGACCATGTTGGTGGCACGATGCAAGGACCTCACATTTTGGGAGCAGTGATCGGGGAGATTTTTGGGCATAATCAGTTGAGATTCTAGAGTTTGCAAGTCCAACCGGTTACATGCCGACATCCTTGGGTTTTCCTTTATTGAATTGGGGATATATTCCATATATTCCTCTAAACTGATCGGTAATTTGCCTGTAGTCTTAAACTTCAATCAGTTATTTCTCAAACTCAACCAGTTCATCTGTAACTAACTGCTAGTTCTCCCCGATCATAGTGCTTTGAATCTTTAATGAGTCGTTATGAGCACGTCCTCAACCATGACACGCAATGAATATTTTGGACCATGTTCACCTTCAATGTGGCATCTACATTAAATATGATATTTAGTGTGGCTTACTATTTGGAATTATGCAATGCTATATCTATTTACTTTACATCTCATATTTTATCAACATATGTTGAATTGGTAGTTTGGACATTATAAAACATTGACAACTTTACTTGGTAAAAATATATTTCAATAGTAAGAAGATATAGCACCGTGTAGATCCAACAGTAAGTCACACTAAATTTCATATTTGGTGTAGTTGCCATGATGTATATGGTTTAATTCCTTTCTTTCGGAAGGTGGATTCTGAAGGGAAGGAATTAGGGTGAGTTTCTAGATAGGTTGCTCGCCCACTAGATTCTAGAAAATAATGGGTTGAAGGTGTTTGCATGTACTTAAGTGCAAGCCACCATCCAATCACATTATGATGGTCCGCTAGAATGTGGAGGATTGTTGACACGGGCCTCTAGACTTCCATGCGTTCACTAAAGAATCTTCAATCTACAACTGCCAGTCACCAAAGGTTTTGAAGACTGGTTTCAGAAGGAGGAGGAGGTTAGTAGGTGGGCTAGGATTTGAGAAGATGGGAGTAGCTAGGTGGCACATACAAACATTGCCCCACCAAATTTCCTCTACATTTGGGTTGGTTTGTCCTTATTCACACTAGAATATGGTGGGCAAGCAACCTCCATGGGAACTCACCCTTACTCATAGACAACTCTTATCATGATATTTTAATCCAAAGAGCATTCCCCACATATCCTTTGGATTAATGTGGGGAACACACATATTTTTACCCTAAACCGCTCAAGCGAATCAATCAAAAATGGAAACATTCCATTTTTGAGCAAGCACTAGTGCTGAAATATTATGTAATGTAGCAATATAGCTTTTTTATTTTATTTTTCTTGAAATCCAAGCATACGGATATGAACTAGACTACTATATATTCTTTTTATGAAAATATCAAGTCAATCGGACCATGTTTGGTAGGCCAAATTGACATATGAATATGGCATTCATCTGGGTTAGGTAGAGAAAACTTTGAATTTTTTTGTTTCATGACCATTTTGGTCGTGCCACAAATTTTAGAAAGTTGGCAACTATGTCATAATATGTTATGTGGATGAAAAATGTGATACTCCCAAAAATGTGGGTTTTGTTTAGCAATTTTAGATGAAGTTCATCACCCTCAAAGTTGGAGGGCCACATGAGGTCATTTTTGGGAGATATCCCCTTTTCATAGAGCAAGCAACATGTGCACTAATCTTTTTTGAAATCCATCCGGTCAAGTTGTGCACAACCGTCACCTTGTTCTAAGGGATAAAAAAACCCCACCCAAATTGGCACCTTGATTTTGATCCTAAATGTGGCTCTTAAATTTGGGTAGCTCATTGGACCACCTCCCAAAACAAGCAATGCCAACCTAACAAAAAATCCTACATGCTTGAAGTATGAGGTTTTTATATGCTATTTTGGCCCATGATAGTGGGCACCACCCTATGTAAAGCATCACCAAAATGAGTCAAACATTTATCAAATTTTTTTATCATGAGTAGATATACACGGTACTTATAACATAATAAAAAAAAGTAACTAAATTTGATGATTTTTTAATAAAAATTTATATTTTATTTTAAAAATAACTCATACCGTTTCTAACTAGAATGACGTAGAATTGAACTAAAAAAATTACCACAAAAATGAAGATGACTAAAAATTTCAAAAACATATACAAAAGATACTATTAATGGTTATATATATATATAAATATTATATATTTTAAAATTATCTATGGCATGTAATATAGGGGTAGCAAACTTTGTTCGCACATGGTGTTCAACTTGACAATGGAGTGACCTCCCCATGAACTTAGGGCCAAGTTCCATGTGCATGTCCCGGTCCGTTTTTTTCAAAATAAATGGGTGAGCCGGTGAAAAGAGGGTGGTGCCATGTGCCCATCCTTCTCACCCAAGGACCGGTACCCCCCATGGATGGGTGTCCCACATTTTGTGTTGTGCAAGAACGGGTGCCAAAGGACCGGCGGTCCTAACGGTCACAAGAAGGACATGTGCCGGTTAGAAAGCTCCGGTGACCGGATCGGCCGGTCACCTAGGGTACACCCTTGGATACTAAAGGCCACTTTGTTCTTCTAGTCCCTTCTTTTGAGGAGTACTCCTAGGGAACGTGTATTTTATGATGTTTTTAGAATCTAGATGAGCTTCATTGCCGGTGACCTTCATAAAGTGTCATGTCTTATCACTCACCAAATTTAGTTAGAAAGTAGGAATCCGGAAAAAACCGGCACCCCACATAGAAGTACCCCTCCATAAAATGGGTGACATCACCCATTCTTTGGATGATGTCACCCGTTTCTCACCCATTTAAAAAACGGACTGGGACCGGCACATGGAACTTGGCCCTTATTATGGAAACCTCCGGTTTTGGGCGTGTGTGGGCTCCACTTGAGAAGTAACCGGTAGTTCAAGACTTCATGAAAACTGATAATGTCAGAGGAATCTATAGAATGCACCCCAATTTAATGAGAGATAAACCAAAGATGTCAACATGTAACCGGACTTGGAAACACTAGGAATTCAACCGATTATGTCCCAAAATCTCCCCAGACACTAATATGTAACTTAGGGCCACTTCACACACGAGCCAAGAGCCATGACCATGAAATTGTGAGAGCCCAAAAGAAAGTGTCCAAATGCCTGTCCCAAGACACCTCCAAAATCATGTAGTGTGGTCACGGATCCTCAAGTGTAGTGTGAAGTCATATGTGACCGGGCCCTCATCAACTAAATTCTATTTCAATGAATTTCTATTCATGTGGGTCTTCACGCGTGATAAAATATAATAAATGAACGGTTGTGAGAGTTCGGAGTGCATGGTCTCACGGTTTTGTGTTAGGCCTACCTCCAAAAGGTGGTTTTTGAATATAGTCCCAATGACCATGAAACATGATCCATTTGATGCCATGTAGGAATCCATGTAGACTTGACATCCACCTTGCATTCACATACTCCGTTGGTCCCTCAAGCGTAGTGTGAAGAGAACTTGGACCAACTCCGCCTTTTCCACCATTGAGAGTGCTTGAAGTGCAATAGTCACGGGCTCTCAGTCTCGTGTGTGAAGGGGCCCTTACTCATCTTCATGAACGCCAAGAGCTGTACTAATGGGCAAGTGCAGTACACTTCGTGTACGTATATTCGTCCTTGCATATCTACTTCGGCGCAGCTTGGAATTCCGGGGGAACTCCTCATTTTCAGGAACATCCTCGCGATTTAAGAGTTACATAATGATAAGAAAACTACTGTACTACTTTAGACTTCCGAACCCAGAAAAATTGGAAGGCCAATGCAAGTCAACGCCTGTCACGCCCAAAACATCTAGCCGAGTTCCGTATAATAAGTTGGGTACATCTGAGACTCATTCAGAAAGGTCAGTTTTTAGCAAGCTTGACTAATAAGAGTTGTTTTCAACGGTAGGGATCAGTCTGCATTGTGCACACAATCATATATTGCGGTGCTCGACCTGCACTAGATCCTCTCTGTGAAGCAATATAATTGATTGTTTGCATATCGGTATTAGTCATAGTACAAGGTTGCATCCATTTATCAGACATTTCCAAGCCCAAACAGGTTACATGTCGATATCTTTTGGTTTATTTATTCAAAGTGTATTCTTTAGTGTAATTTCTGCGGTGTAGTTCAATTCTGAAATTCAGGGGCCACGAAGTTGATCATAACATTATTCAGATCCATTACATTGTTCTGTGGGACTGACAATATTCCACAAAATATTCTGCATATTCAATCTGAATGTGAAGAATATTCTGTGAAGCACTGTCAGTCGCACAGAACACTGTTATGGATCTGAATAATGTTATGATCATCTCCGTCCCAATACTTAAGTTAACAATTTCATCGATAGTAATATCTACTTCAGGACCTTCTGAGAGCATGGAGGTTAAATGTCGGATCTCCATTGTAAGCTTGCCATCTTCCATTTATTTCTTCAGTGAACGTGTTCATTGAAATTAATGCTGTTCGAGTTCGAGATGTGTAGTGTGCCTAATAACGTTCGCATGTTATACATAGAAGAGATAATTAGCGTCTTACATAATCCCAGACTGGAAGAAGTGCCGGTTGGGGTTAAACTGCGTAAATCTTTAGTGTGTGTGACTTCTGAAATTCGGTGGCAGGGGTCACGAAGTTGATCATCTTTGTCCACATACTTCAGGATACTATTTTCACCGATGGTAACACCTACTTCAGGACCCTTATGAGATCATGTGGTGTGAATTTCGGACCTCCATTATAACCTTGCCATCTTCTATTTTTAAATTTTCTTCTTCCAGTAAACGTGTTCGTTGAAGCTAATGTTGCTGAGTTCGAGATGTGTAGATTGTGTGCCTAATAAACGCTTGCTTGAGATAGAGGAGATAGTCAGCGTCGTGATTATAAATCCCAGGAAAATGTTACATACCTATAATCTGGATTAAAAACAACTAACAAGTCTGTCATCTGGCACGAGCAGATTGCAACCCTGGGTGACCGATCGGGATCATCATCGCCAGCCGCTCAGTGATCATCGCCAGCCATGAAGACGACGAATATTGTGGATCCATCAGTGTCCGATGTTGTGAAATCCAACACGAGTCAGAAGTGTTTTGATTCCAGGAGGTTCAGGGTAGTGTTTCTGCTTATCCTCCTGCTTGTAACAGCTGAGTTTCTGACCACGGACATTCCAGGCCGATTCTCCAGCACCGGACGACTGTTCAATCGAAGCAGCATTCGCGGTGTGGTTAATATGGACCGTGACCCTGCCGTGTCGAAGACGTCCACATTTTTACTGGAAGATTCAAACAGGTGGGCTTGCGGCGGAAGTGGGGATCTGGACAACATGAAATCTTACAGCGAGTGGGTTGCGGCCGCGAGTGAAGATGATGATGAGGAGGTTCTGTGTGCAGCCCACCGAGTTTCCATGCGGCCTTTGCCTCCCGGGATACCGAGGGTGGCCTTTATGTTTATGACAAGAGGAGATATAGCTTTGGAGCCTGTTTGGCGGAGGTTTTTTGCAGGCCATGAGGACAGGTGAGTGGGGTGGCAAAACTATCCATACCATTCTTGGATTACATTCTTAGTAACATACTTGACTAGTCCGTATGAAAAATAGAATTATTCATAGCTTACCTCAAATCAAGCCATGGCGACAGGGAAGTTACCAAAGGGTGGCAAAAGGGTGGTAAAGTTCACGTTGCTCCTCTTTGTGATGTTCAATAACATCAAATCATCCAACCCGATTAGATTCAGCTTCAAAAGTGATTACACTAGTAGAAACAATTGTGAATTCTAAATGGGAGCATTACATCAGGTACTCCATCTACGTCCATGCATCGGACCAGGAGCATTACCAGTTTTCAAATAGCTCCTTGTTCCACGGGCGAGCAATTCCCAGCAAACCGGTGGAAAGGTTGGGCATGAGCTTCGTGGAAGCTGTTAGGCGTTTGATTGCTTACGCATTACTAGACACCTCGGTACCCAATGTTTGGTTCACGTTGGTGTGTGAGGTAACCATCCCACTTCGACCGTTTTCGTATGTCTACGATTACTTCATGCACTCGGAGCTCAGTTTCGTGGAGGGTTTCGTGACGCGTGACTGGTGGAGGAAATCGTGGACGGACAAGAAACATGCCCTTAGATCTGACAAGATGCGGAAGGGCGAGCCGTGGATATCTGTGCACCGGCGGCACGCGGGGTTAATTGTGGGCGACTTTGTGATTTTTTACAGGTCAGTACATGCACAGTTGGGAACTTGGGGTACCTCTTCAAGAACCAAGAATCTTCTTTTGTATGGAATTTAAAGATACCTCCTTTTACATCGAAATAATAATAAGACAAGAAGCTAGTAGAGATATGATATACGTAGAAGCAACTTTATCATTCAGAATGTTGTCAATAATCGTGCATATGTTGTTTTTTCATAATCATAACTTTGAGACACCTAGTGCGATGAGATAAATAATGTGGACAACTTCTCTATGCGTTAAATGTTATTTTAGGTGTAAGCTTCATGTTGATATTCACAGACTGATTGAACTCTGTTGCGTCTTGGAATGTATGTTTCACACTAAAGACATTTTTCCTTTGCTTTTCTCTAAGAAAAATGTGCAGATATGACTCCAAGTCCTTTCAAACTACAATAGAAAAGACATTCAAGATAAATTAACATCACAAAATAATTTTAATTTTTGGTCAGAACAACATATAAAGTACACAAAGCACTATCACTTTCTTATGTTTAAAAGAAGGTTTCTTTATAAGCCATATGAAAACTTGACAGTTTTGGTGCGGGACATTCCTTTTGGGTACCCCAACCGTGCATGTGCCCAGGTTCAAACATTATTGGCACGAGATGGGCGTCCCGTCCGAGATTTACATGCCGACCATGTTTGCGATCGCGGATCCGGGCGGGATCTCGAACCACACGGTGATGTATGTAGATTGGTTGCGGCAGGATAAGAGTCACCCGTTCACATTCAACAAGACCACAGATCTTGCACCATCGATTCTCCGGAAGATACAATCTCAGACAACGAATACCGATGGGTTCTACGTTAAGGGCGTGACGCACGGGTTCGAGAACGAGCAGTCGTGTGTTTACAACGGGCGGCCGAACTCGACATGTTTCCTGTTTGCTCGCAAAGTCACGATAGAGCCGCAAGTCGTCAATCGCTTGCTTGATTCCGCTCATGCTCTTGGCCCGGCCGATTGAAACGGACCCGAGAGCAGCTCCTGGCAGCTAATTTGTGGGTATAATCCAACCTCGACGCATGAGTTTGCTGTTGTATTCTAGTTGCACGATTTAGTTGTTCATACTGCACATTGAAAACCCCGCTCATTGCATTTTTTAGTAGCCCGGGTGGTCTCTCTGCTGCAATTGGAATGATTCTTAGGTTACCCAGATAACCGAAGACTGAATTCCATTCGGGGTGCACTTCTTCAATTGAATCTTGGTAGATGGGAAAAGGCTCCGTGTTGATGAATCAGGTGTCGACAAATGAGAGATTGCCATGTGACTATGCTCGGGCACATTCATGCATCCAATGATTCTTGGAGCTAGGCATTCATTTGCAAAGCCGGATGGCTGTCTTGTTTCAAGGGTTCTTGCAAGTTTCAACCGATGTTCGGTGGGTATCCGAATCAGAAGAGCAAAGAAAAGGACAATGGCGGGTAACATTGTTGGGCGGGTATTGCCATTGAGCTCTTGTGGAAGCTCAAATTTATATCCGCCACTGGAAAGTGCCCTTCACCCGACCATTGAAGGGTGACCTCAATTGCTATGGTTTTTACAATTAACACGTAGAAGGTGAGCATTAGGGAGGTAATGAGATTAGAAGGTTTTAGGAGACGACAACCTAAGGAAACGGTGGCGTGCGGAGAGGGATCGGATTGCCCCTGCAGTACTAATCAAATGATTTCTTCAGCAGCAATTATTGGTGCTTCAGAATGCTGGTGACTCTGTTTGTTAGCACAGCCATTGACTGTCACATGGAATTTACCAAATTTTTGCAAATTTTGTTGGACACAGGAGACGAAGAGAATTTGTAGAACTTTTTCAGAGATTTGCTCCCACTTCAAAGATGAGCTTCAGGAATATTCAAATATGATATTTGTTGCTGCAACTGTTGAGACCACGGAGCAACAACTGCCTTGTGATTTTTGCTTACAAAGCAGCAGCCTTGTGAGTCCCGAACAATATTTTTGAAGATTTTGAGGATTTGAAAATCTCTCTTCATGTAAATCACTTAGGGCTCACACCACTAGAGTTTAATTCAATCTTGCGCGAGTACTTTTCTGGGAATCTCCAAAGTTTCCTCTTCCTTCGTCTGATTGGTAAGCATGTTGGCATTTATATGTGGTTCTTCCCCCATCTGAATTGTTAGGTAGAAAGATAAGAAATCTTGAGATTGGTGCATCATGTATAACTTGGGGCATGACCACACACCTAACCACACACCACTCAAACATGATACATGACAAAAAAAAGGCACATTTTTGAAAGAGATTGTTGACCATTCTCCTAGGCTCAACAGTCACCACCTAAAAGACCATTAAATGGGCACAAGAATCAATGTTAGTACTAATACAATGAACAAGATGTTCATATGAACTCCCAAAATTATGAGGAAAATCATGGCTATGGCCACAATTTGGATGTCTCCATCATCTCAAATTAATTGTGTGTTTCAAATCCCTAAAAGAAGAGAGTGCAGCGCTAAAATTGTATGTTTAAGGCCCACTCACCTGAGTAGAAAATTCTTAAGCAACTTGTTCCAATAGTGAGGATTCTCAATCTACATAATATAGAATATAAAGCAAGCCACCTTCAACAACTAGGCATTGATGTTTCATAACTTACCAATTGTGCTCATTATCCTATTGAATTTTTGAAATTGGCTTGATTTCCTAACTTTGAAGATTCATAATTGATTCAGCATATGTAGAAGTGTATTGAAAGGTGTAACATAGCATCATCAAGCTTGTGTAAGCAATATTGTGTATACATGGAAAGGTTTATCTATTTTGATATAAATGGGTTAGATTTGAGCCCGCCTTCTATAAGTTGGAATGATGCATCGGGGGATCAGTTCACTTAAGGCCCCACCCCACCTAACTTTAGGCAATCCGGTTTGTAAGTGATAGAACCCTCCACATGTGTAGATCTGTGCCTATTTAGACATGCATGTAGCAACTCAATTCGGGCTATTATGAGGTTGTGGATTTAAGTCCAATTTTATTTTAATGGAGTCTTACCTAAGGCCATGCCACATCAGTCTTAAAGTGGACCTCCGGAGCCCATTGCAACCTTTTCAATACCTCCCTTCTATCTAAGGTAGAGGGTGCTTAAACCAACACTTTAAGCTATTGCACATACATATGGCTATGTGGTTGATATATAAAATATATATTCATATTAGCCTTTGGGCTAAACATAGGTATCAAGAAAGAAAAAATATTTTTAGTCTCAATTGAATATTTGATGAATATTCAAAGTCAAAACTACTAGCTTCCTTATACCAATCCATAGGCCCCGTGTATGGCAACCTCGCATATGATGAGGACCCCCACCTTCATTGCCTAGAACCAACACAACACAGTTGGGTACTAGACCCAAACTACATCAAAGCCCAAGTAGTAATGGTATGCAAAGCCACACGGCTACCTCCATGATCCCTCCCGGTTCGCTTGCAAAACCATCACCTTGCATCCCGGGAACCGACCCCCTTGCATCCCAGGAAATGACCCTTTTGTGCTTTGTGGGCCTACCTCCTTGGCGTTGTGAATAGAATGACTAGAATAGGCATTGACAAGCCACCCTAATCCCACCTTGAACCAACCCAAGATAGAATGGAGCCCGTTACATACCCTACATGAAGGTCATGGAGGCCGCTATGAGGTGGCACCACTAATGGCACCTAAAACCGTCACTCCGTGGGCCCAGACACTCCTACACCGCCGGGTACGGTTCAAGGTTGTAGAGTGTTGGCAATTGGGAGGCGTTTATAGGTGTTGGTTTTGGATGGGATGTTGGTTTTAGCACCCTCTACCTTAACTAGGGAAGTTCCTCTCTCTCTCTCTCTCCACCCCAGGCTTACTCAAATTTTTTCCATAGACCTTGTTGTGATATTGTGTAGATGTTGGCTGTGGCCTGACCTGTTGAGAGGCACCTGTGCAAAGCTACAACATTGCATAGACTGGACAACTGCCAAAATAACTATAGTTAACTAGATTTTTTTCAATACATTTTAGAGGACAACTATAGTTAATTAGAAAAAAACTCAAACCGATTTGGAAAACAACTATAGTTAACTAAAATTTTTTAAGACCAAATTCAAAAACAACTACAGTTAACTAGAAAAACTTTAGACAACTAAAACTTGAGAGTCCCAAAATTTGTGAGGAGCCATCCGGCAAGTTCTTTCATTTATCTCAAAAAATGAAATGAAATATATAATTCTTTAAGAGACCTCATGTAAGAATCAATGTTTGTCACCCGTGCCAACCCATCCCAAGAAGGAATAGAACCCACTGTTCCTTGTGGTAGTTGAACTCATTATACTCTAAGTTACTTATTGATAATGAGGTTACTCATTGGGTGTTGATTGAGTCCGAGTCACAAATGGAATCAAGTCCCATATTTCAAATTTTAATTAAAAGAACAGGACAAGATATAAATGCTCTAAAATATCATGGTAACACACTGCATGTTGTGCTCAACTTTAGTTAACTAAATATAACTATAATTAACTAGATTTTTTGACAGACCAAAATTAAAACAACTATAGTTAACTACATTTTTTGGGAGGTCAAACCACGAACAACTATAGTTACGAAAGGCAACTAGTTCACTAATAATTGAATTAGTTGTTTAATTGTCCAAGGTCTGCAACATTGCAACTAACCAAAACAGGTTAGCTCCACCGTTACTTGTTCTCTTCACATGTTTTCAAAATTCCACGTCATATAGGCACACTCTGCTGCCACCGGAGGAGTTAAGGCACAGTGTTTGGTGCAGAGTTCGGGAAGATTTTGAAGCCTTAGTGGCTAATTGCCGGTAGTTGCTATGAAGGGTCGGATTTTTTCCAATTTACATCGGCAAGAGCCGGTCTTTTGTAAAATCAATCGGCCAATTGCCTATATTTTCATATTTTCATTGGCCAATATCCGATTAAATGGAATTCATATCGGCACTAATTGTTTAAAAAATGTATGAATTGTTATTAGAAATCATTTCTTAGTACAAAATCTTGAATAAGTGAAAAGAAAGGCATGTTCAAAACTTTAAATTTGAAGAGTTAATATCCTTGGCAGGAATTGAACCTAGCAATGCCTTCACCGCTTGAAGGCCAAGGGTCCCCCAATTCTTCATAGAAGCATTTGGATTTGGTCATGGAAAGGTTGCATAATTCAAAAAGTTTAAGGTTTAGGGTACTTCCTCAAGTGCATCATCAGATGCCCCAGACAAATAGCGCTCTGGATTGCTATACAAATAGCGAAACTTAGCAGCATCCTTCCAAAGATCTACAACACTTGTTAGAATGTCATCAAAATCATTGTTTGGGCCTTCTATAGCAACACGCATCATACTTTCTAAGTTAGATGTAAACATTCGATACCCATGCTCATGACCCGGAGGGTATCGGTTACCATTTCCCGGGTATCAGCCAATATTTGAAATTTGAATACTTCTTCCGGCTGAAATCCAGTAACTCACAAGAAGAATCGGCTACATTTCCAGGACATTTTTTGGTCCATTGGCTAATTGCCGGAGGATTGAAATTACAGTCGGATTGCCATCCGATGGTTGGAAATTTGGACTGGCCATGAGGATAAATCCATCAGCTGATAATGAACTAGCCGTCGGTTTTCCCTGACCATTGTGGCCCACTCACAAACTTGACATTAATGGTATTTATATGCATGCTAACTTGACATTTATTTTACAAAGTTGCCTATTCATGTAGTTCAATTTTTTTGTTACAGAAGTGTCGGGCTTGTTGATGATATTGTCCTGCAAACTAAGTAGCTTGTTGTCATGTAGAGGAGATTATGAAGATATCATCCAATTTTGTCCAAGTTTATTTCTACTCATGCGCTGTTGATTATGAACATAATATTGAATCGAGGAGTGGTATGGGCTAGTACTCCTAAATCTTTTTGTTTGATATTTCTACAGGTTGCAATGCAGAAACTTGCATATGAGTCCTCACCAACATTTACGTCTCACTGCCTAACTTCAAGTGCCCAAAAACATGTAGATCTTCAATTTTGTAGTTATTTTGCAAGATTGATGTCTAGAATTTTTTATAGGTGTGTCACTAGCATGGAAGCACATTCTTACTATTAAATTGCTAGAAGTCATGGACTGTTTTTTTGTGTGTAGTTTTTTTTGAGTTGCTTTGGAATGACTCTATGTTCTAGGGTGATTTTGCTCTCCTCTTCAACTACATTGCTTTGTTGTTGAAGTTTTAGAAATCAACTATTAGAGACAAGATTGTTGACTCTAGTTTCCATACATCATGACATGACACTCTTAAATGATATTAGAAGATCCATCACAATGGTAGAAAAGTAGAGCAGTGCCAACAAGGTGGCAAGTGCCAACAAGAAAGTTGTGAGCAATATCAAGAGCTTAAGCATTTTTCCAGTGTCTAAAGCTGCCAATGCCGCACCTGCAGTTTCAAAAAAATGTTCTATGGCAGATCGTATCCTCCTCTTTGTATTTTCATAACAGGGTTTATTTCCATGTGATGCATAAACCTGTCTTTATTTATGTCATCGATTCTAAATATATTGGTATAATAGTGGTGAAGTCTTTAACATGTTTTTTCTACAGAACTTAAGGAGAAGCGAAAGGTGCTACATGTGGATAATCTTGAAGTTGGATATCGTTGGAGGGAATCTACTGCATGGCGCCCATTTGCAGTTGTGGATAAAAACAAGCCATTGAAATGATTCATGTGCTTGCAACAGTTTTGCATTGGTTTTGCAACATCAAATGTACCATATCACATGCGTATGATACTCCACTGATTTGTATACATGGCTTTACAATTAAATTGTATTTCAAAAAGATAATAAATAAATTTAATCTCTACCATCAACTTTCCACGTTCTTTACGATGCAATTGTGGATGATATAATTTACATAGTAGAAAAAGTCACATAGTTTGTAGTAGGCATTTGTTGGTAACTTACTGCAAAACAAGACCAATTTCAAATCCCTAGAGTTTAAATACTAGTGAAATAGTTGTTAAAAAATCCTACACATATATTTTGAATTTGATTGCATAATGACCGCTTAATGTTATAAGATTGACAATGACGAGCGTGGATTGTAAACATATAATATTGTAATTATGGATACAATGTTGTGGAAATATGAGAAACAAACATGTACAATCAATAAAAAAACTTGTTACTAGACAATTCACAATCAACTTACAATTTATTTAATGTCCGAAATGCAAATGAATTCAAGTTGTAGACATAATGCAATCAATATATCAATTTTATGTTCTTCCTCTAATGTAGAGGTATCTTTTCAACAATTGTAAAGCACTACAAACGTATTTCAAACATATTGCTAACCCATTGCAAAAACCGATATAAAGGTGGGCACGATATGCGGATTCCTTTCTCTAATAGCAACGGTTTTTAATCATAGGCACAACACACTTTAAACGCCACTTTTGCTTACGGTATATAAACAAGCTAATAACATATTTGCAACATACTTGTAACAACTTTGCAACGCTTTTGAGAACTTGACACCAATATTGAGATTTCCAACATCCACCAAACTGTTACAAAAATGTTGCAAGAATGTTACAATTATGTTGTAATGTATACCCCTAAGTACTAAGGTAGAGGGGCCCTTTCCCGCTCGAATTTCAGATTGGCATGTTCATTGGGGAGTTATTAAGGGGGAATCAATCTTGGAAGATGTGCAAAGTACATTGGAAATTGGACCAATTGTCCAGAATAATTAATTTTGGATTAATATTGAATTAGTTATGAATTTTGGAAGGAGAACTCATAGGGGTACCCAAAACCACTCACCCCAAAAATGTACACCATGATTACATAGAAATTTGAGGTTGAAAGCTATAATGTACCTCTTGTTTGGATAGGTCTAGTGAGCGGTTTAAGGACCCGAGCGGGAAAGGGCCCCTCTACCTTAGTGATTCATGGGTTTTTCAATAAAAGCTTGACGGCAGGGTTTGAGAATCAATAGTCGTGTGTTTACAATGGACAGCCAAACTCCACGTGTTATCTGTTTGCGAGTAAAGTAGGAGGCAACACCGAGCTCCCTGAAGGATGAAATATATATTTGCATTAATTGCTGCTGAAGTCGATTACTAGGCTATGATCGGGGAGAACCGGCAGTTAGTTACAGATGAACCGGTTGAGTTTGAGAAATAACCGGTTGAAGTTCAAAACTGCAGGAAAATTACCGATCATTTTAGAGGAATCTATGGAATATACCCAAATTTAATAAAGGAAAACCGAAGGATATCAACATGTAACCGGTTGGACTTGCAAACACTAGGATCTCAACCGATTATTATGCCCAAAAATCTCCCCGATCGATGTTACTAGGTCGATTCATTCGTTCATTCCACATTCCAATTTTGATCGATGTGAACAATTATTAATGTATATTGAAAACCGAATTGGTTAGTTAGTTCGTCTAAATAATTGCCTCAAGGCAAATTACGTAAATCTGATCATGGTGACAGGCTTACATCAACACATGGTCAGCATGAATGCAGGAGTGTGAGCCGGGCTACTGTAGTGAGTTACTTCAAACTTACATAAATTTAATAGCAGGCAGATAACCATTTAAGCATTATCTTTTAAAAATCAAGCGTGTCATAGTTTGGTGGATAGTACTCCTAATTATGGAGGATGATGAATGTAGTTTGACTTTTACATAGGTGACTACCCCAAATATCATCAAGGCGGCAACTAGATCATCATGTATTACTCACCCATTAAATTAAAATGATTATACCACCGATTAGGAGTCAAAAATAAGTGTCCGATTAATAAAGCTAACCAAATTGGCCTCATCTATCTTATTGAAGTATGGTTTATATCATTAAACTTCGATCTTGATTATTTTAGGCAAAAATATTCTCATGACAAGTTGGGTCTAGGTTTTTGCTCAACCGGCCAACTCTCAACACAAGTCCCAAGCCTCACCTTAAAAAAGTGATGCCATGTAGGTATATTACATGGTCATACTTGGGACCCTGTGTGAAGTGGTAAGTGGTAAGTGGTACGTCTTTCTTTTATTGCAACAAATAGACAAAGCTTGAATCTACATATGTGTGTGAAATAGATAGTATCATCAATTTTCATGCATTCTTACAACCTTCTTCATGTTTTTTCTTTTTAGCATGCAACCTTCTTTCATGAAGCTACAAAATTTACATTTAACTTTGAACCATTATACTTGGAAGCTAATTCCAAAAAAATACATATGGATGGACATGAAATTAGATAGCGTTGTCGTGTGTTTGCTATTTTGCAACAAATAATAAAGCTTCAGTTTGCAAATGTCACTTTCATACACCTAACTCCTAACTTTACCATAGACCTAACTTCAAAGTAAGCTTCAAGAGATTATAGATGAGTGCATAGGAGATTAGATAGTGCCATCATGTATTTTCTTTTCTACAACAAACATTAAAGCTTCACCGAATTGTTTGTCAATGATAGCCATGCTTTGGAGGAAGAAGGGTCTCAATTCAAAGCACATTCACTTAGTGTGATTAATATTATGAGATATGCACAAGGGGCCCATAAAAATTCCCCCCTTGGTAAAGTGCTAAAATGACACATTTTCCCATGTCTTGTGAACACCATTATGGGAATATCTGATATATATGGGGAAAAGAGTTTTTCCTCATACATCTCCTTGGGAGTATGTGATTCCAACATTGAAAAATGTACACACCTTCATAAGGTAAACTTGGAGTTGTAGGAAAAATAGATATTTTCACACCTACAATATTAATCTCAAGCTGGAATTGAAAGTAATCATTTGTTACACTAATTGTTCTCCTTGATAGTATCACACCCCTATGAGCAACCTGCAAAACAAACACTTCAAAAATATTCCGATGCTTAAGTTAGATTGAATTGTACAATGAACAAAATTGGAAGTTCCCAACTACAATGAGGGATCTGACTTGCATCCATCATGTATGGTTAAAAGCAATGGCCAATCCCTTTGAGCAATCTGCAAAATAGACACTCACAACACACTTAATGCTAAATTTAGATTCAATGCAATGAATCAAATTGGAAAATCCCAACTACAATAAGGGACCCAACTTGAATCTGTCTCCTCTGTTCACAACATTTGTATTATCAAGTGACAATGTAGAATCACACAAGAAAAAACTGCTCATATATTGATTTAGAGTATAACTCCTCAAGACCAACAAACTGAAATAGGTTGAAAAACATTCATGGTCTCCTCTTCAGGGCAAACTTATGGATGTTGGTGCCTCCTATGCTCTTAAGTGACCCACATCAAAGGCATATTGCCAAAACCAAAATTTAGAGGAATAATACTACGCCCATATAATTTATTTTGCAAAAAAAAAGGATAAATGATCAATGAAACTTTAACAATGTCCACAAAATTTCACCAAAACAACACACATGATTAAAAAAATATTGCATGGACACAACTTACCTTGGCTTAATATCCACACACATGGTTCACCATTACGAACCCGAGTCGCCTTGTAGTTCGTAAGATGTGTAACAAGACAATGTCATGACTTTGTGCACTTCGATCTTGAATACTTCAACTTCTGGGGACGAGAATTTGGTCGACCAACTCCCTATAACCATTCTAGAATGACCTCCCCCACAAAATAATCTTGCTCTTCTAAATCAGTTTGCTTAGCAATGTCATTCCTCCTTGAAGTCTCCCCTTCAACATCAAGTAGATACCTTTGGAGTGTCACATTCCTGACAACTGCAATTGCAAAGGTGGGTTTTTCTCTTCTCTAGTCCATGGCTCTTACCAACATTACATCCCCTTTCTTAGGGTATGGAGGTACACAACCTGGTCTTCCATTACTGAATAAGTGCTCTCGCAGGTAACTTATAGGCCACAAATGAAGGTAAGGTTTGCCCACATGTGGGTAAGGGTAGGAATTTATACATGAGTGATGACACCACTCTGATATTATTCTCACACTCTTGCCACCTCTGTGCATCTTCCTTGATAACAATCATACATGTCAACTCATGTTCCAAAGCTACATGGACAGAAGATGGGGTTGGCACTGTGGCATAATAATCTCATGAAAAAAATACTTGTTTCGTACCATGAAACTTATGCACCAAAAACTGTGTCACTGTGAGCCCAAAATTGATGCCCACATTGGTTGTTAACACTTGTAAAACATTACAAGTGGTGTTTTGGTGATTTATGATTATTCACAAAAATATAAAAAGAGTGAAGCTTAAAGAAAACTTAGTTTGAATCATTAGGCTTTTGTGGAGTGGATTTAAGTAGGAGAAGGACAAACCTTGGTAAAGTGTGGTAGGTAGAAAACCAAGGTTAGTTAAATGTTTGAATTAGGATCCTTGTTGATCATTTGAGGGAGGAAGGCTTAGGAGATAGGATAAGAGCCTACAAAGTAGGAGAAAATCTCGAGGACTTATCGTGAGCCTTGAGGGTGCTCACCCCCTCAAACTCATTATATAATCCCTCATTCTTCTCTCACTCATCCTCTCTTTCCTTCGTGCTCCTTGGCACTCCACGTGTTATAAGTGTGGGTGCATGGGAAGCAAGATAGGAGCACGTGTGTGTGCATGGATGTAACGTTAGGAGCCAAGGCTAGTTGGCCTTGAAGAGGGTTTGACCTCTTGTTAGTAGTAGTTGGGCGTGAATGATTTAAAATTCAATTTATGACTTTGTTTGAATACTTGGATTTACATTGATTAGCCTTATACTTATGCGGATGTGCAAAGTCTCTTATTGGAGCATTTAGTTTTGTTGGACTTCATATGAATTTTTGAAAGCCAAAAAACCGAGACTATGTCCAAACTTCCAAAAACTAGTGAAAAAGTGTAGGTTCAAAGGGAACAGCGTAGAATTGCGATCATATACTTTGTGGCAGTAGAAATATTATTGCATATTCATGTAGAGGACTTCATTACCTATCCATGGATACCATGAACTCATTTTTTGGACTTCATATGAATTTTTGAGAGCCAAAAAACCGAGATTATGTCCAAACTTCCAAACTTCCAAACTTCGAGATTAAGGAGTGTAAGAAGACATAGTATAGACTTGGCTAAGTTGCGTATATTCCAACGATAGATTGGAATCATACATTGTGTTACAAAGAAAGAAATCTCTACATGTCATTATAAACTTCTCCATTCGGGCTAGGACAAAATTGAAGGGTGGAGGCTTTTTGGTGACAGTCACTTTTGCCTTCCACCTCCAAGCATGTCTCCCAACTGCCACATCTAGATCAATGATCACAAAATCGTCTTTTCGGAACTGCTGCCCATATAACATCAATGAATAGAAAAGTTGAATTCTGGTACTGAAAAAGGGTAGGAGACCATTATTGAACCCATGGAGTCTCCAATACCTTTGGAGATATATATTTGTTGGCTTTGGGATTGCAGTAACCATGCCATTCTTTCGGCCTACAAGAATCCCTTTCTTTTGTATAAGTTCCTTGCACACGCAATGTGGTGGCAGTAGGGTAATGAGTTTCCAAATCTGAAGAGCAATATCTGAAGAAGGCACCACAATGACGTACGATTCATGCCACTGCTTACATATCAATGGTGACCTCATCAATGTAATTCGTTGTGCCTCACTTGGGGTCTGAAGGTATTTATGAACATCCATGAGTGCCCTACTTTTAGGAAAAAGACCATCACCATCCACTTCAACAAGTTTGTACATTTTGGTGAACCAATATCGTGCAAAAAAATCACTAAAAGTCACTTCACTATTAAGTTAATTGGATCGAATATTCACAAAATTAGACACCTCCTTCTCAAATGGGTAGCACCAAAATATATCGTGACAACCATGTTTGATCACGTCGTCCAAAATTTCTCCACTTCCTGGAAAAAAACATCAAAGGGTTAGTACATGTGTTGTCTTCCACAAACAAATCATATTATTAAAAATTGTAGTATGTTAACAATGACACATTGCTTACAATATATTTCCACGAAACTGGCTTATACTAATGGAACATGGTTGATATAGCAAAGCCTTTCTATCTTATGAAATTGAAGTGAAATTCTGAAGAATATTTGCTACGTGCTCAAATGGTGAAGAGTTGGGACCAACACTCTCCTCCATTTGAATGCACCATGCTGCTAATAATTTCCTCGCATTTACCATCGTTTTCTCTGTCCATCCATATTTTCTACTATGGCTGCAAAAAAACCGTCTAATTTCTGTTAGTAGTATCCATGTAGCTCCTAGAACAGAGCTTTCTCCAATGTTTAAGTGATCCAATATATGTGGTAAACACCACATTACAAAAAGTTGATACTCTTCTACCTTATAATAACCCAATGATGATATATTTCGAGGCCATCTTGCCCCAAAACCTTGAGGTCTACAATGCTTAACAACATACAAAGCCGCATCGATATCCTTTGCCCTTCCATGTTGCTCATCATATTGTACAAGCATGTAAACATACTTCTTGAATATGCATAAAGCTAAGATGTGTATCACATCATAAACAATATCCCGAAGAATATCAAATCCATATAGAGCGTGCAATCTCCACAATATGGAATGACTAGAGATACCTGCTTCACGTCCTAATAAATCATTTTCTTTCCCATCTGGCAATTGACGCCAATTAGCCAATGCTACTGCAGTGTCCTCCATGGTTCGGACAATTGGTGGATACCTATGTTGTTTCCTGTTATCATGGTACTCCACTAAACCTTTCTTTGTATTTGGTATGCCTCGCCATCTAGATGCAACTTTATGGCTTCTACAACAAGAGTATCCACCCACTTTCAACCCTCCAATTTTACATTGGGTTGGTTAATTCCCCAGTCCACAATATAAGCATTGCACGTAATGTAATCACTTCACCAATGGAGATCAAGGGAAGTTTGTCGCTAATAGCATCTACAGGGTATGCATATGATACTGGAAAACCCTTCACAAAAATTTCCTCTAAGTCTTTGATAAAAGGCTCCAAAAAAAACATCAACATGTTACTATCTGCACCTTTGATCAACTTCTCAGAACTTGAAGGGATAAATAAAATAGGTATAGGGCCAATGGGTTCTACTTTACCCGCATTCAAAATTACCAAATCCACAGCCCAACAACTTTTCAGGCTTGTCTTTGCAGTTAAGAATCCATCCCAATGTAGCATGAGTGCAAAATTTCTTGGATCACCCTACATACATATATAAAACTTGTGAGTATGTCATACTGATTCATTGACATCAATCTCAAGCAAACACGAATCCAATATCATATAATGTATTCAGGGTACTCATAATGCTTACCTTTTCCATTTTTTTGGGAGCATGGATTCGACTGGAACATTCTGTACAACATAAGGTGTAATATTTTGTATGTTCATTCCATGAAGCAACCAATTCTTCGCACTTTGTGAGAAAAGCTCGAAATGAATGTGAACAATTTGTGTTCGGGCAAATGATAGGGGTCTCCCATTCTTTTTCCGGGTCCCAAAATGCTTGACATTCCCGAAATTTAGAGCCATCATAATGCTCTTCAATCTTCTCAGGCACCCAATCAATGTCTTTTCCCAGCCATTTGTCTTTGTTCCTCCATACATGCAACAACTTATGACACATTGACCTACTTCTACACATGCTTGCCAATAGCAACCCAATTGGCATGTACTCGAAAGCTAAGATATCCTTCCTCATTTTAGAGCAACAAGGACATTTTTCTGCACAAATAGAGCAATCACCTTTGAACCTTGACCCCACTCCTGGCCTACATTGACATCTAATCATTTCAAGTCCTTCATACACATCTTCAAGGCTAGGTTGCATAAGATGGGGTTTATGCGACACTTGTCTTGATCCCGTGCATAATCTAACCTTTTTTGCTTCTACCAACCCTAGTGACTTATAATATTTTTGTAAGTGCTTCCAGGAACTTGGTGCAACAAATCCTCCACCTACATCTCCTTGCCACTCTGGGCCAGCAAGTGTCAACAATTTTCCCAAAGACAACCCTCTGTGATCAATGCCTCCAACTTCAAGGACTGTTGGCTCTTTTTGTAATGACCCAAATAATTGGTTTAGCATCTAACCTTGCAATCCAATGGGAACATGAGCCTTGTCCCACATTGTTTGAATGTCCACAATGCAAGAATTGATTGCCTCCTGCAAGGATAATGCAGGAGGACCATTACATGTTTGTGCAAGTTCATTAGTAGGAGACACACTGATTGGTGGACTGGGTGCATCTTCTAAAATATTAAACAACAAAGTAGGAGTATGTGTGGGTGAATGCCTACTTAATGACTCTTGGGTAGTTTCAAAAGACACATTATCAGCATATGAACTCAAATGTCTGTACACTGTGGCTCTAGACCGCCACTTCAACCCTTTGCAAATCGTGCAAAAACATTGCATTAAGTGTCATAAACTTGAGGAACCTTTCTCATGTGCTCCATGGGTTCCTTGTTCCATTGGAAAAGATGTTCACAAATGCAGTTCATCACCCCATCCCGGGCCATTCAAGGCTTCGCACAATCACATCTTTTTGAAGTGGAACAGTGTGGATACTCCAAAACCCTACATGAGCAGATTGCAGATACTTAGCATAACAATGAGTGCAAGGAACATGAGTGAATTAGAGCGAAGCCTGTGGTTTCAATGTCCTTAATCTTAGAGAACCCTGGAGACATGGTCGTTGCGAAGCTATATTGTGCATATGTAGAAATGTCGAGGAACGAATAAACCACCTACATTACACACCAAATTCCATGCCTAGGGGCTTTCACTTTTTTCAGCAAGAAGCTGATGAATGTCGGCACCGATGTAGTACTTATGTACATACCTGGAATGGCTTTCTTCGGTTTCTTGGAGATGGTCGTTTGCTTTCTTCGAAGAAAACAGACGAGCAAGCTCATTGTCATCGCTCGAAATGAATAAAACCGTACAGCAAGAAGTGGTGCTGCATCGATCTCAGCAATGTTCATCATGTGTGTGTGTAAGTAAACATCGCTAGCTGTTCAAGGTTTCGAGGAGTTTGATGGCTTCCAAAATTTATTGCTCACCACAAGAGAAATGACGAGAAGTAGAAGTTTAAAAAAACCTCGTTCAGAGCAGCCAGAGTGAGATTGCTCAGCGAGACGACAACCCGGTTACATCGAGCAACGTCCACGCATAGTAATGTGACTGCAAACAACACGTCCCTTGAACCTTGAGCACACGAGCATCTTGTGGTGACATAGAGCAGTTCACAAAGAGTGAAGCTCTGTTGATTCGCAATCCTGGAAAAAACACGGAGAAGATGCTGCTTCAGGCAAAACGGTAAAATGTCTCCAGCTTCACATAATTGATCTTTTTTGTTGCCAGCGAATCAAACCTGGAAACTCTCTTTGTCCACCTTCTTCTGGGCATGGTCTCCACACTCCATCAATTTGCACAAAGCGTGGAAAAAAATCTCGCGTAACTTCCACTATACTCTCTGTTATGTGAAGCTTGACATTTGAACCTCCATGATCAATTAGGAAACCAAGAACTGTAACCTACGAATACCCATACAGAATACTAATACGGAGTATGCCGCCAACCTCACATTGTCATGCCTCATTGTCATTGTTTATTTATGATTGTCATGTCATGTCACTGAAGGTTGATGGAGACACTTAATGATGTTATTGTGATCTTGTCACTTGATGTGATGCAGTCATGATGTCACTTAATGATGTTATTGTGATCATAATGTGAGCTCGTATGAATATCTTATTCATTATCAAAGTGAAGATTCTCGTGCTCATTAAGTGGTCATATAGCCCCCCCAATTATGTTGATTGTTGAGCCTAGAATGGTTATCATATTTTCAGGGTTTTCAGGGTTTCATCCACATAGTTTCATCCATCGTCCATCGTTTTGCCTGAAGCAACATCTTCTCCGTGTTTTTTCCAGGATTGCGAATCGACAAAGCTTCACTCTTTGTGAACTGCTCCATGTCACCACAAGATGCTCGTATGCTCAAGGATCAAGGGACGTGTTGTTTGCAGTCACATTACTATGCGTGGACGTTGCTCGATGTAACCGGGTTGTCGTCTCGCTGAGCAATCTCACTCTGGCTGCTCTGAACGAGGTTTTTTTAAACTTCTACTTCTCGTCGTTTCTCTTGTGGTGAGCAAGAAACCTTGAACAGCTAGCGATGTTTACTTAGACACACACACATCATGAATATTCCTGAGATCGATGCAACACCACTTCTTGCTGTATGAGCATAATACACTCTTGAAAATGTTTTCACCTGGAGTACTGATCATTGTTTGTTAAAACTGCACCACTGGATAATGCTAATGGAACACAAACCTCGCAACTCGCCTGGCCATAATCTCGTTAACTCGTTACCTCAAAGCTCCATCACAACTTCATTGAGCTTGATTTACTTGAATGTTGTGGATTTTCGTTAGAAGCTATTAATTGCTAGCAGAAATTGTGTTCATCGCTACCGATTTCATCGCAGAGGCGGCAACGGTGGTGACAGTTTTTGGCTAATAGTCCCTTTCCGCCTGCAGAGTCCTGCAGCAGAAAGGTTGCGGTGATCAGTGGAGGTTTTATTCATTTCAAGCGATGACAATGAGCTTGCTCGTCTGTTTTCTTCGAATTCGTGACAGAATTGAGAGGAGAGGTCACTTTAAGCCTCTCATGTGTGGCCGCTTAGTGTTGCTATCACAGGAAATGGAGGGAGTGATGTTTGAGGTTTGGGAGCAAGGGGAGTTTGGGGTTTGGTAGGGTTTGGATGTCGTTTGCTAATCCACTATGTGGTGCAGACAGTATGTGAAGTTGATGTCTATTTTCGACTGTTAGGATTTTTAACAATCTGAACCAGAGCTCGTTCATTTTCTTTTCTTTTTTTCTGCTGGTTTTGGTAAGGATTTGTTCTATCAGTTTTCCTAGGTACTATGTAAGCTTAGGTTGGGAACTTAGAATCAAGTCAGGCTGATTTTGCATTTGTCCTTCGAGCTATCTCAGCTAGTGCAAGGCGAGACTACGATAGTGACGAAGACTATTTACCAGCCATGTCAGCTCCCCGCCAGCTTGCTACTTGCAGGATGAATGAAAAAAATGGATGAATTGTTTTTGTATGGCGCCTTCTCCTTCTTCTAGACTCTCTCTCTCTCTCTCTCTCTCATGTCTCTCTTGTTTCTTGTTTTGTCCTCTCAGCTTCTCGCAACCATGGCAACTACCTGAAATTGAAGTCATGTCCTCTGTCTCTTTCTTTCTTTCTTTCTTTCGCATTTCTTGTTTTGTCTTCTCAGCTTCTCGCAACCATGGCAAGTACCTCAAGAAGAAGACCCTCCCTACAAGTTGTGTTTGTTCTTTTGCGTAGAATTGCCGCAAAATTTGATGAGGAATTCATCAAACCTCATGAGAATAATGAAGTAGAGCCTTCAATTGAAGTAGTTGTTCTGTCTCTCTCAGAGTGTGAGGGTTTGCATTTGTTCTACCGCTTGAGTTTGACGAATAAAAGAACTAGGAGGTTTTCAAGAAGAGAGTACCCTGCACTATATGACTTGAGTTGTGTGATTGTGAGAGCTAGAGCATGAGGATTTACGTGGAAGTGACTGCCTAGGTGAACAAGATGTAGCACATTAGGAAACTAGGGGAAGTAGTTAGTGGAGAAGTAAGAAATTAGAAATAACAACAAATTATCTGCATAGGAGAACTGAGGAATTGTGCACACCTAAGAAGCACTTCTACAGACCTGAGCACAACATGATTGGACGACTACAATACTAGTGTTTGGTGCCTATTATCAGGTGTGCATCTGTCTCCCTTTTTTCAATGACGACTACAATGTTAATGATTGGTATAGATCTATTATTAGGCGTGTTTTTGTTTCCCTTTTATGAATAACTTTATCTTAGTTCAAGTGTTATTTCTAAATGTTACTTCAAGTTTTACACCTGATTTTTGACTCTTTGGTTTTGTAATTGCAGAGTAGAAAAAAGAAAGTCCACTATGGTAGAAGCTTCTGAAGAGAATGCATATGAGTTGTTGAAAATTGAGACTATGAAGAGGAACAATGTAAGGATGATTGAATTGGGATTGCCACCCTTGAGGCTTCCTGGAGAAGATACCCTGGTGAAAGGAAAGAAGGCAGTCAAATCCCCCTTAGCAACAAAAATACCAGACTTGCATAAGGTCAGAACATCACAGAGACAAACCGAGATAGACAAGATGCAGTGTCCTGTGAGTGAGGGTCCTATTGTAACTTTCTGTGCATCAAAGTGTGGTGAGTGTTAGGAGTTATTTCCTTCTGAGAATTCAAGGTTCTGTTCAAGTTGTGGAACACCTAGGTCTAGTAATAGACAACATCTTTCTTTTTATGACCAAAAAATAGCAACAGTAGCCAGTGTACCAAAAGGAGAGGGATGCATTAATTTGGAAGAGTTGTATGATCGAATCTTCAAGAAACCACCTCCACATTCCAAAGGGAAATACAAATGGGGTAGGCAATTTCTCAGAGATCATCACCCTTTACAATGGAAAACATACAATGAGAATGTGAAGAGGGTGAGGTCTTGGTTTTCAGACTTAGAGAACCCTGAAGTCAAAATCCTATTGAATTCTAATTTGAGGAAAGAGAAGGAGATGGTGGATAAGGTCAAGGACTACATTAAAGTTCGTGAGCCCTCCTTGGGTGGTTTACTTTTCCTTGCAAATGAAAGCATTGCTTGTGTGCGCTGGAAGGTAGATGATATCTACCAGTGGTTCAAGGAATTCAAACATTACTTCACCAACAAAGAACAATATGGAAAGCAAACCAAGGTGCAGCAAAGGTAATTTTCCCTACTTTGAAATTATTTTTTGTCATTAGAATTTTATTTTGAAATGTGTATTCTAGAATGTGTTTTCTGAAATGTAATTAGAATGAATGAATGAAGTTGAGATTAACTCCACTCATATGGTGATCTATGGGTAGTGATGTGGAGGCCGGACAGGTGCAAGATGTTGCAAAGGACCTTGCAGATACAGAGTTTGTTGAGCCTCTTTTAGTGCAACTGTGTGACAGTCCAAGCATGGAGACTAATTTGAAGTTTTTCATCAAACCTTCATTATTTTGATTATTTTATGATACGTTTAAGAAAATTTATAGTGTCATATAAATGAACATGTATATTTTCAAATGTTACACTTCAATATATCAAGTCAAATAATGGTCTATAATGGTCAAATAGTGGATACTCATATAGTGGTATGCACAGGGTTTGGGAGGACACACAGGTGTTGGAGGACACACATGTGCAACCTCAAAAACTAATGCCTATAACGTTGAAGAGGAAAAAAAAAGTTGATGGTGCAAAGCTTCAAACACCCTTTAAAAAACCCCGCAAAAAGTAAGTTATCTACCCTTTGTTTGTTTGATGTTCTTGAGAATTTATTATAATGCATACACTTCAATTTGGGTTGGGTGTTACAGATATATTGATTTTCTAGGTGTGGGGGTAGGGTGTTGATGGAATCACAGAAACTTGAAGGTGCATGTGACTTCATGAAACCCAACAAGACAGTTGCAATGAGTACTTTGTTACAGTGCCCAACCCCTATGAAGGTGGTCAATAAGGGGCATGCAAAGAAGATACACCAAGAAGAGCTTCTGAAAGTTGCACTTGATGGTCAACTTACATCACATTTTCAGGCATGTCTTCTCTCCCAGCTAATCTCTTCTATTTTAGGTGAACTCTTCTCTTTTAGGTAATTCATTCTCTGCATTTCAAGTAATTTTATGATTTTGAATTATCCTTTTAACCATTTTGGAAAGCAATTCAAACCTGAATGTGTGTGCAGGGAGTCCAGATTGAGAAACTAGACTTGCATGCCAAAAAAACCATAGCTATGGTGGTAATGGGGCTAGACAACATTCATGATGTGCTTCTGAGCATATCGACATTTGCTGGGAGTAAGTTCCCGGAACTTCAAATTCAAGTGAAGAAGGGAGAGGTGGATACAACAAGACAACTAAAGCACTTGGACTTAGTGGTAGTATGGGCACTGCGAGAGTTCAAGGTTGGCATTGTGAATTTACCCCCTATGAACAATGGCATTCAACCATTGTATTTAGACAACATCAAGAACCTTCAACATTAGTGCTTCAGTTGTTCCCGTAGTTACAGCTAGGAAGGCTTCGTACCATAGATTCAAGGCAATTCAGTAGGATATCACACAAGACAATCCATTGTGGTTCTACTTGTGGTTTGACAATTTTCATGTGATAATGTAGTATGGATTCCCCTGAAGGAATGTAGAATGGAAAAGGAAATCCTTGTGGATTTACCTCATTTGTCAATTTTACCATGTGAGAATAAAGAATTGAATTTCATGATATTTTGCTGAAGATAAAATGATTGTTTTTCCCTTGTTTGTATCTACAAGATTTCCAAGTTTTTAACACAATTTTAAAGGTTTGTTTTTCCCATGTTTTCCCAATCAGGGACTGTCCCAATTTTCCCTGATTAAAATAATTCCCTCATTAGTGTAGTTGAGTTGTTTATAATCAGGTTTTTTTAAAAAAAATTTCCCTCGTGGGAACACATTATATATTCCTTGTGATGTATCAATGACATGGTCACTCGGGGGGGCAGTGTGTTAAAAAGTTAAGGATATAGGTGCGAACAACCACTATTTTAGAGGGGGGTATTACTTTCAATTCTCTTCTTTTTTTCACATGCTATCATTATGTAAATTTCTACTTTGGGTTAATAGAAAAATGGCTTGCATTACTTATAATTCCAAATTACCTATTATTCCATACCCTATAGTACTTTAAAGATGTCCAGTGCCATTTTTGATACCCTATATTACTCTTAAGTCCATTTATAATTTTTAGCCCCCATGTTTTTAAAATACCCTATCATTTGTTCGCACGTATATTACTACTCCAACCAATGACTACCCCCCCCCCCCCCGAGCATGGTCAAAACATTGATATGCTTGACATGAGTCTCATTTAAATCAAAATTTTAATTATACATTATCATTTGGTACATGCATTATCAGATGATGTCAATGAAAATATTGTCCCCTACTAGTTGTTTATTCACACAGTTTTAGTGGCATTATTGTCTCTCAAAATTTATGTTTTCATAAGTCAAGCTCCAATATTGAGCTTACTGATGTTGGATTCTTTACAACTTCTTACTTGCTTGTGAACAATTATTGAATGTTCATAAGTTGTAATGGCATTGGTGTCAAGCATCCATAGGTCTATCATAGAACACTCTAAGGGAACACCTTCAAAAAATCGTATCTAACTCAAAATTAATTTCCAAAATTCCCAAAATTCTAAAATAGACAAATATTTCATTTTACCTTGTATAAAAAATTGAAATATCAATGATGCCACAGACAAGGTCATTGTGATAATTCACCAATGTGTAGTTCTCGGTCATAAGCTAGGATACCATAATACATTAATTTCATTGATTCCGTGTTCCAGTCACTTGTTTCCAAATTTGTACTAGATTGATATGGTTCTTACTCTGTATCATTATAGTAATCTAGCAATTTCAAGTGGACACTCTCGTATAGTTTGGCTATGGATCAAGAGGGTTCCTTCTCCGGGGAAAAATCCCCATCTACATCTACCATGTTTTCAAAATTGGGAGTTGTAACTCCACTTCTAACCCTCTCTAGGATCCATAAGTTTCTTCATTATCCGCAGATAACCTTTGAAACTTCCCCAAAATCAAGTGAACATTCATCCAGGCTTTTTATACCTCTTGAGATCCTCATTCATTGCTAATGCGATCCATTTGTTCTCCAAGCGGCTTCGGTGGTCCTTCATGGTGTTCCCATGATATTCCTTGTGCCCATGCCCTTTTATGCTCCTCCTACATATGAACCAGTTGAGTTTGAGAAATAACTTGTTGAAGTTCAAGGTTTCGGGAATATTACCCATCGTTTAAGAGGAATCTATGAAATATACTACAAATTGATAAAGAGAAACCGAAAGATCGCAACATGTAACCAGTTCGACTTGGAAACACACACTAGGATTTTGACCAATTATGCCCAAAAATCTCCCGGGACATTAGAGTTATCCTTTAACTCAACTGGAGTTTTAGTAGGGAGTTGGTTGTTTCGCATGCATAACTTTCCATGTTCGGTAAGTTGTGGGTGCATGCTTGGAGCTAATGTGGAGGTTTGAACGAAGAACCTTCCATATTAGTTCATTGGGTACCAAACTCATTTTGGCGTCTCTTGGCATGCCAAAATGAGTTTGGTACCCAATGAACTAATATGGAAGGTTCTTCGTTCAAACCTCCACATTAACTCCAAGCATGCACCCACAACTTACCGAACATGGAAAGTTATGCATGCGAAACAACCAACTCCCTACTAAAACTCCGGTTGAGTTAAAGGATAACTCTATTGCCTCCGCCAAGTTGCCACACTTGTCCCGGGACTAAGTTAGCCGGCCTCCGTCAAGTGCTCTTTTGGTGTGCCCATGGTACTCGAGGATTGGGAACTTCGTCTCCCTCCCCTCGCACCCTAACTCCCTCAATTATAGCGGGTGTCTAGGAAGATGTGATCGAGTAGCGGGAGGAAGTTGACCGCAAAATATTGAAGGTTAACAAGTGTTGCATTAATTTCCTTAGGCTTGGTGCGAGATGGTTTTCTCTCAAGATAGATGGAACCCATGACCATTCTCAAGACTTGTAGCCGTGATGACTACGACAAGAGGAAGTTCAATTGTTGACTTGTTTTCCCTTTTTATCATCATTTCCGTGGGAGGTTCTCTAGTCATTCCCGAACGTAAATGTTTGTCACTAGGATCATCTTTCTTGTAGCTGCTATTTTTGTCAACCCGCCCAATGTGTTTAATGTTTTTTGAGCGTTAGCATTTAGTAGAAGGCGAAGGGGTAATATGAAAGCGTTACCTGCCTGGTTGACAAGTGTTACTCTTCAAAATTCAAAGTGTAGGGAAATGAAAAATGTTGTGCATTTATCGAGTTCTTGCGTCTCGGACACAATTGAGGCACTTTGGAATTCAGGAGCGAAGGGGATCCTTTGAATTTAAGAATTTGAAGGTTCAGGATTGAGGGTGATCCTTTGCAATATTTGAGGATTTCCACATGCTTCCGAAGCAGGTAGTGATGCTGATCCGGGTGGTATGTGAAGTTCATTTACTATCCACCCGCAATTTTGACCCAAGCCAATTCGAAAATCGGCATGTTGGTGAGTAATTTTTCTGCTAGAGGTGGAGAATGCCCAATGTGTTTAATGTTTTTTGAGCGTTAGCATTCAGTAGAAGGCGAAGGGGTTATATGAAAGCGTAACCTGCCTGGTTGACAAGTGTTACTCTTCAAAATTCAAAGTGTAGGGAAATGAAAAATGTTGTGCATTTATCGGGTTCTTGCGTCTCGGACACAATTGAGGCACTTTGGAATTCAGGAGCGAAGGGGATCCTTTGAATTAAAGAATTTGAAGGTTCAGGAGTGAAGGTGATCCTTTGCAATATTGGAGGATTTGCACATGCTTCCGAAGCAGGTAGTGATGCCGATCCGGGTGGTACGTGAAACCGATTTACTGTCCACCCGCAATTTTGACCCAAGCCAATTCGAAATTCGGCCTGTTGGTGAGTAATATTGCTGCTAGAGGTGGAGAATGCGCAGTCCCCCTCATATACCTGTATGTTCCATCATCATTCATCTCTTTCCAACCTACTCTCCCTTGTTCCTATTGAATTTTGTTAGTTGCAACAGTCTTGAAGTGTACTCTTATTCCTCTTGATCCAACCTACTACTCCTGCCAAATGAAGCACTTCAATGGAATATTAGGTCGACAGGCATGGACAGAGGCTCGAATGCTGCGAGATTTGTTGATTGCTAAATACTATTATAGGTGCACAAGTCGGACAGTGGTGTGGATTATATGACGCATTTCAATCGAAAGTTGAGTCCATTGGCATGGACAAAGGCTCAATTATGAGGAATTTGTTGATTACTGATTACTGATGCACAGGTCGAATGATGTGGATAACATGAAGCACTTCGATGGGGATTTAGGTCGACATGCATGGACAGACTCGAATGGTGAGGCAATCTGTTACTCACTGAATGATGAGGAATATGTTGGTCACTTTTACCGATCATGCTCAAGTCGGATGGTGACCCGGTGGCGTACACTGTGGATAACATAAAGCACTTGAATGGAAAATTAGGTCGACACGCATGGACAGAACCTCGAATGCTGTGAGATTTGTTGATTGCCGATTACTGATGCACAAGTCGGATGGTGAGGATGACGTGAAGCACTTCGATGGAAAATTAGGTCGACAGCTATGGACAGAGACTCGATAAGTGGTAGATATGTTGGTGACTGATGCACAAGTCGGATGGTGTGGATACCATGAGGCACTCCATTGAGAAATTAGGTCGACAGAGGCTTAAATGATGAGGATGTGATGATTACTAATTACTGATGCACGAGTCAGATAAAATGTTTAAAAAAAAAAAAAATCGGCAGGCATGGACAGACTCGAATGTTGAGGAATTTGTTGCCCACTGAATGTGTACGAATTTGTTGATTACTGAGTACTGATGCCCAAGTTGGATGGTGTCCCGATGGTATGCACTGTGGATAATACTAACCACTTCAACGGAAACTTAGGTCGACAGGCGTGAATGGACAGAAGCTCAAATCCTGCGAAATTTTCTTATCACTAGAAACTGATGCACAAGTCGGATGGTGTGGACAATATGAAACACTTCAATGGAAAATTAGCACGATAGCAATGGACAGAGATTCGAATGGTGAGGGATATGTTGATTACTGATGCACAAGTCCGATGGTATGGAGAGCATGAGGCATTCCAATGAGCATTTAGGTCGACAGAGGCTTGAATGATGAGGGATAAGTTGATGACTAATTACTGATGCACAAGTCGGATGGTGTGGATAGAGTGCAGGGGTACTACAAATGCTACGGCAGGGATATCCATGGCGGAAGCGGAAGAAGGCCGCGAGACGCAACACCGCGGGACCAGCAGCTGGGCAACATCTGGGAGGTGGTGTCCACATTGGCAAACGCACTCACCGATGCACGAGACCGACTCGTGGGGCTCATGGTGCCCAACCAAGGAGGATACGCATTGCAAAACCGTGTGCAGAAGGGGCAAAATAATGTTTGCAGTCCACCACGGAGGGTTAGCCCACCTCGCTATTATTCTCCTCCAACACCTAGAGTAGGATCCCTTAGCCCAGGCCGCAGGGTTAGCCCAGGCCGAGGCTACAACTCCCAATTGCAACCAATTGTCGGACGCAAGATCACTCCCAGCAGATATCCACCGGCATGGACAACACCATTCAAGCGTCCGCCTTACTCTCCCACTGCTGGAGCTGCAGTGCAAAACCTTCACCGTGACCATGTCCATGGTCATGTTGCGTTTGGATTAAGCTCCGAGTACAGGGTTAGGGCTGCCAATGTTGGAGTGACCCCGCGAAGGGATCGACCGAGAAATGCTCCTCCGCCTTTCAAGAGATGTCCCAGGCATGAATGTGGGCATAGTGTTTACCCTCCACCAACGTTTCGCACCGCCACCACTGCCTCGCAACGGACTTACATCAGTCCCGGTCCATTTAGGGTATCACTTTCTCCACGAAGGTCAAATGAACCACCTGTTGAGTGTAAGTCCCCCACTCTGAGAATTGTGACCTCGCCGATGTTGCGAGATCGTGGTGGATGCTCCTCGAACGGAGCTGGACAGTGCTGCTTGCACAGTGGATCTGCGGCGGATCAAGCTAGTAGGTCTACGTCAGCCGAAAAATGTGGAGCTCCATCACAAATTCCAGCTCTACCATCTACAACAGCAGCTGCGGGGGGCAGGAGGAGTCCTGATGATCATCCTCCTGGCAGCCGAGATGGCTCTCCGTCGAAATCTCCGGAAGACCCCAAACGCCATTGCATTGGTACGCAGTACGCTGCTTTGCTGCGGCAAGAAGCGCAGCAGTTACGGCAGCGAAGGCTTGTTGAGGAGAGAAGTGGCCGATTGAAGCCCAAGTGGCAGCGTTACTAACAGAAGATTTTTCTCTCCAATTTATTTATTTTTCCTTCTACAACGTGTTGATGATGATCGATGTTGCTGCTGCTTGCTTGAATTCTTCTTCCAGGAGAATTTCATGATCTTCCTTCAGATATCGCGAAGAAGATGCTCTCCTTTGGCTGTGATGTGACGTAGATCGGCAGGTTTATGTCCTCAAACCGGATTTGAGACCGAGAGGATGGTGCAAATCAGATTGTGGAATCGCAAAGTTTCGGCCATCACCAAGTCATGGCAGGGGAGATGAGCCTTGCATCATGATTGATCCCTTGGGACTGTCAACCATGTACATTAAACTGAGACTGCCAGGTGGTACCATGGACAAACCATCCACACTAATGATGCTGCAATTGATTAATTGTTGTTGTCCCACCGTTTTGCTCTTGAGATTGAACAGGCAGGTTATGAGAGTCACAGATTGTCAGTCAGGCTGCATCCTCCTGTCGAGATTTGAAGAAGTTACAGGTGTTTCGATTCATCTATCCCCGGTATGATGTACGTGCTATTTGTTTCTTGGATTATTAACATGATGATCGTAAGTCAGCATGTTTCTCCGGAATTGTGAATTGACGTCATAGATCCCCACGGTCTTTGGATCATCATTTGGCATACACTTGTCTGAACTTCTTTTCCACTTGCGATAATTCTCATGAAGACTTTGTAGTTTAGTCGAAAACATGTTGCGTTTGTCTTAACTGAATCCACAGATTCCAGGGTTCACCAGGAACGTCGACTCATATAGTTATTTTTGCTTTCTTTGGATGGAGGTTGAACTTCACCAGTTACATGCATCAAAAGAGTTATCCTTTAAAGTCTCTCCAAAACCTCTTGGTTCGGAATGGAGTTTTGGCTCACTTTTGACATTATATAATGTTCAAGGAGTGTTCAAGTGGTGTTGAAACCCCCAACTTTAGTGAATGAAGAAGAGGCATTTCACTTTGGCCAAAAGACAGCTATATAAACCCAAAATTCATGGCAAACTTTTGAAGGCACCTAAAATTGGTGCTCTCCAAAGTTTCATGAGCACTGTAATAATACTTGATTCTATTGGAGGTGGGTAATTTTATTATATTTTGCGATTGTAGGGCATAAGTATCCATCTTAACATTAGTTTTTTGTTATCATTAGCTGATGTGGATGTGTTTGTTGTCGCAATGTATGTCTGCTATCAAGCCATAGTAATGGAGCATGCTGTAAGTACTTACCATTAGGGTCAAGATCTCAAATTATGTCAATATTTTGATCATTTGCACCAAAATGTTTCAACACTTCTATGATATCCAATTGAATTTTGAGATGAACTGAACTCCCAAGTGAGCTTCCCAGAATACATGCCATGGAAATTTTCCACTCAACATGTGGTTTGAAATAAGATAATATATGAGTGCGGGCACTTTATAAATTGAGGTACAATGAGTTGAGTACAAGGGCTCAGTGTTATTCAAGTGAGGTATGACTTGCTTGGGCACTCAACCTACTTGCACATGATGCATGTCTTGTACTATTCCAGCACAGCCGAAACAACCAAAAGACCATCGTAGTACATTTCATGCTGAAGAAATGAGGGAGAAATGAGCACCATTGAAAACACATTTTCCAAAGACTGGCTAACGTTTGTGATTAAACTCATTCTTACTGCAAGAATCTCAACTTGCTCTTGCAACTTTCTACTCATCTTTGGTATCTGTAATTTCAGCCAATCGTACCAAGTTTCTTGTCCAAATATGAGGCTTTTTAAAAATTGGAATTTCACTACTTCTATACTCATTATAGAACGGCCAAGAATGTTTTTTTTCTGTCTGTCTAACTGTACAATATGTGATCCTGTACAATGCTTCACAACTTCTCTTTTTATGATATCTGTCTAAAGACCCTTGAAAATGTAACTTCCTAACACATCTCAGAAAATGCTTCAACCCTCAAGCCTTGAAAGCTTATGCCAGTTATGATGACCACGAAGTCAATTTCCTTTGAAGATAATAATGATCATGAAATATGTTGCCTCTGTCTCTCGAGATGCGAGCACTTCAACAAGCTCTGATCATTTGAAAAAAAAATCCGGAAGTCTCATTCTAGAACATTTAGGCAACTACTACGGGTTAAAACTTGCATATGGTGAAGACTCCAGTGGTACACGTAAATAGATATTACTGAAGAATGCATGATAGGTCGGTCGACTTCCGTAAGCATGAGATCCAAATCCTCACACAATTACAATTGGCCACGGTTTCATAAAAGTTGCATGACCGGCTTGCCTGGCACAGCCTCGACTGTACACATACAAGACTCACCAATGACTTCTATGTAATATGCTCCCACCCAGCCATTGCTCCCATAACACACTTTGAAGCATCCTTCGAAATCCTGCTCACTCGTATTATTGTTTGGTGTGTTCTTACACTGGCGAGAAGCTGACTCGATTCTCCTGTTTCTTTCGGGCCGGACAGGTATACATTGAATCATCAAGATGGCCGCGTGCTCCAAGAAGCAGTCTATAACGAAGCTGAATCGGCAGACTTGGGGTGGCCTAATATTGATGCAGCTCACATTGATCCTCGTGGCGTCTAATAAGAGTTCGTGGGTGGACGGCGCGGTGACGGTGCTGAACCCAGCAGGCGTGATGCAGGTGAGCCTCATCGTGGACGGCAACAATGTGAAAGTGGATGCGCCTATCATGAACGTGGATGTGAGCTGGAAAGGCAGCCAGAACATTTCAGTCGATCTGCCCAACGGCCATGGCATGGACGTGGCCGTCAAGGATGGGGATGTGCTGGTCTTGATGCCCGACTTCACCGGCGACGGTCATGGCATCGTCGTCCAAGTAAACGGCGGCAACAACAACGACGACCACAACGACAACAATGATCAAAACAACAACAACAACAACAACAACAACAACAACAACAACAACAACGCTCCTTCCCCGGCCTGAAGAAGATTCATGATATCCTGCTCCCTATATCCGGTATTATAAAGGATCACACAATGTACAGTTCCAGATATAGGAAGCTTGGCTCTTCTACTCAATAATGTTAATAAGGTTGCTTATAGACGTACATATTATTGAGCTCACCGGCGACTTTGAGTGTATAGTTTGATGATACATGACAATATGTAAGGAAATGCATCGCATGTCCTTTGCATATCTGTAGGTCATAAAGTTATATGGATCACATAATTGTGATTGATGAATAAATTAGAGGAAAGTACAATGACTTGAAATATCCCAAAATTGCAGTAGACCCAAGCAAATGTTTGTACATGCATTGTCCCTTGTTGTTATCTTCAATTGTGCAGGAAATTCATGCTTATGAACGCATTTGATGGTCCTCTCCCACTACCATGCCTTATCAATGGGATACTCTTTAAACATTAAGGCATTTGGACGAGAAACATATAATCTAGATACTTCTTGTAGGTGAATTCATCATTTGATACAAACCTCGGGGAGTGCACTTCCTTTAAAACAAGTTGTTCTCCTATGTTGGGAGGGTAAAATTTCCATGCCTATGACCTTATCAACTAAAATGATCCAATTGGGCCATTATGAGACAATCTGTACCTTGGGAACATGCATTGGGAACGATGTTCATGAGCAAAATCCCATGAAAATGACTTCATTGACAATGTTTAGAACAACAAGAAGGTCATCAAGATAGAAAAACACATTGTTTCAAACATATTGGTTGATTCATGTAAGCTACAAGGGCACATACTGCTACACAAACTAGAACTTAGGCGAGATCTAACCACGGGTGAAAGACCGTGACCAACCAACACCACGTAACACATGTGGGAAAATCCATAACACAAGCCCGACTAACCAAAAGAATGTCAACACAACTAAGAAACAAAACAAAGGCTGAAGATTGGGGATTGCCATACACTCCCAGACCTTATGGCATCGTTCATGGCTATTGGGGATCCCACTATTGTCCCCTCCTTGAACCACGAGGTAGCTAATCCGGCTTGGTATGCCTCAAAAGTTGGGCTCCAGAAAGAAGAATTGCTCTTTCAAATGTGGACCCTATCATGAAGAAAACCATATTCCCTACAAATTAGTGGGTGTCTTGTTCGTATTGCTTTGGAAGTGCATTAGAAAATACATGGCGTGAAGTACGTAGCCCACGGTGATCACCCATAGGCCGTTAGTTCATGGTATTGCTCTGAGCTCAATATATGTTTGTTTTATACCCGTTCTGTTCCAAGAAGGGAGATGAAAGATTTTGTGAACATAAAGCTTAGGGTGAAAGGTTTTATCAAGTATTAGAAGGATACGGCAGATCAAGATAGTTCAGGTCAATATATGGAGTCCATTGCACCAATAATTTTATATTGGGAGAATGTGCTTGCGGCTATGGATCATTCTTTACCCCCAACTCCATCTGAACTTAGCGAGCAATTTTGGCCTTCTATATGGCTCTCCATTGCACAAGCCCTACATGTCAATAATGTGCATCTATTTGAGGAAAACATCATTGACTATGCTTATGTGGGGCCAGCTTGTTTGCGACCTATTGAGACATTCCATCCTGGTGCACATATCAGGGTCGGCCATTATGTCTTACTACGTCCTAGTGAGGATTGTCCTAATCCAGTGTGGATGGGACGACGTGATTTCCGAGCCTAATTTGGCACATATCGGTCCTCATGCTCGTTCCATTGAGATTGTAAATTATGTACCGGTCCTTGGCTAAAGGAACAAGAAGACCTTGGATGAACATTATGAAGAATGGGACACGGCAAAATCTTTTAGATGGATGAGGCTCAAGGAATATGCTCCAGCTCATCAATCTTTGAATTGTGTTGTGGCATCATGGGCAAGATAGAAGAATGCGTCCGATGACAATGTAGTCATCCCAGTGAGGCAAATTCTTTTCGCATAGGATATTTTAGATCGATGCACCAGAGGTGAGAAAATGACCGGTGGAGATCAATTTGAGGATGGGGTACCAACATAGGGCCTCTAGATTAAAGATGTATTGCTCAATCCTTAGTATCCACGGGTGAACTCCCGTGGGTGGGCACCCAATTAATTTTGTGAGCATAAATTAGGGAGCCCCACACCTTGACATTTGTCTAGGGATGTTCAAATTACCACTTTTAATGGCATCCTTGATGTGAACTTTCATGTGCATGTTATATTTTGCGAACATGTTCTCTATGTATGGGAGTCTTCCAATGTGCATGGTGGGAACAAATTATTCACGGGGGTTCACCCGTGGAGTGTAAGCACACTCCTTTTCTCTTCATTGATGATATCTTCCATATTACACCCTAACCTTGATAATATCACACTTGTTAATAGAACACCTTGATATTGTCACCTAAAAGTTTGAAACCGATTTCCATAGTGTAAAACTCCCTCGTTATTATCACTATCACCCTTGATAATGTCACTTTTTTTTTTCAAAATTTGTAGTGTAAGTGTGATAATAACAAGTAACATGGATGAAAAAAGGCCGGATGGACAACAAATTCTATGGATGACGTCGGCATCTTCACCTGCTTCCGCTTGAATCTTGGGTTCTTGAATCTCATGTGCCGAAGAAGCAACGGTTTCTCTCGTAGATCAACCTCTCGCAGCTCCGCCTGCATCGTATGCATCGTATGATGAGACAGGTTTGTATTATAGAGCCTCTCCTTATAAGACTTTGAATATTGGGAAGGCGAAAGGAAATAAGAAAAAGAAGGACCGTGTGACATTGGGGCTTTGCACTAATATCTCAAGGAAGGAGCAATTGAAGCTTGTTTTCATTCACAAAGCAGCGCGTCCCAGATGCTTTCCTCGGAATTTTGATCCAAATAGGATAGTACACTATAATTCTAACAATTCAGCCTAGATGAATGGTGATGTTTTTACACATTGGGTGAAGAGTGAGAACCGAAGAATGGCATTGAAAGACAGAAAGATTTGCATTATTATGGATAATGCAAGAAGCCATGATATTCATGGTGAGGTCAAGAAAGTTATAGATGGGTTTCATGCTTTTGTACTCTCCCATATCACTATCTTGTTCCTTCCACCAAATGTGACTTCAGTTGTTCAGCCTTTGGATCAAGGAGTGATTGCAGCATTCAAAATGTGCTATAAGCGCAAGCTTGTTGCTTGGACTTTGCAACAAATTGATAACAACTCAAATGAAGATTTGGGGAAATTGAATGTTGATGTATTTCAAGCTATGCTATGGTGTGTGGCGGCATGGCATGAATTAGATGATCAAACCATTAGAAATTGTTGGAGAAAGTCCGCCATATTGCCTGCAGAGTGGAATGCAGATATAAACAATCTTGATGAACGTATGAAGTCCAAAATGGAGGAAGCAACTTTGGAATTGGGTAGACTCATCGCCGCATTAAATTTGGGTTTGGATGTTGAAGGCAAGCCTGTAGAAAAGCTTTGTCCTTTGGAGTACATAAACATGGAAGGTGAAGATGATTTTGAGGTGGAATTTTCTACTGAGGAGCTTGTGCAATTAGTGCAAGATGGCGAACAGGTTCTTGATTCCATGGAAGTGGACCCATTGATTGTTGATAGCAGTGATGATGACTCTAAAGTAGTGAAGCTAAGCGATGCACAAAAATATGCTAAAGATGTTTTGAATTTTATGGCTAGCCAAGGTTCTCAGATTTTCAGCACTCATGAGTAGTTAGAAATGGAAAAAATCCATGACAAACTCATTAGAATTGGTGTTGCACATTTAACATCAACAAAACAATGTGACATTAGAAGCTTCTTTGTCTCTAGTGAGAGGTCTTTACCTAATCTCAATGACACATTATGATGTGCTCTTGTTGTTATTCACAATTTTGAATTAGATTTTACATTGGTAAACATTGAAGTCTCGTTTTTTTTTTTAAAAAAAATTGTAATTATATTTTGATTTTCTACATATATTTTGATAATATCACATTATGCACAAAATGTGACATTATCAAGTATGTCACACCTTGTTTATATCACACTTTTTGGTGAAACGGAGGGTGTGACATTATCAAGGTTAGGGTGTACAATTGATTTTTTGCATGGTTTTATAATTATGTGTGGGTGTAGCGGAATGCTTGAGTTGTATTTTAAGAATCCTCAACAGGTATTCTCTCATACCAACTAGCCATCATTACGTTCCCATCACATTCCCTACATTAAATTGAGCATACCAATTGGCTCATTTTAGTTGATAAGGCCATACCTACTTATAGATACAAATTCTCATTTTCTCGCGTGCACACACACATATATATACACACACACATATACATATACATTTTTTGTGTTTGTGCATGTGCACCTTATGTGTATTAGAATTCTTTACTAATAGTTCACTATGTCCTTTATTTTTGGATCTTTAATTTTGAATTTTACATGGGTTATCTTACTTGATGACTTTCAGATACCTCATACTTTGTTTGCATGTCATTTGGGAAATTTTGAAAGTGCAACCCCAAGATACAAACCCAATGCATCCCATGTTTCGTAAACATACATCACATGTGAGGGAATCTTTGCATTGCTCTGTTGGGTTTCACATTGCAATTCATGAACACTTTTGGATTGTGTTTCTTCATGACTGTTTCTTGCCCTCGCAAATTTAATTGCCCAATGAAGGGAAATACATCAATTGTCAACTGCATTTGCACCAAAAAACAAGAACTTATGAACACCTCATTGCATCTCCAAAAGTAATTAGCCAAAAGAAGGAGCCTTGGGACTCCTTCACTACCATGTATGGTATACGGGTGTTATGCAATTATTTTCTTAATCAAACACCCTATAGTAGAACCACCTATTCCTTTTCAGGACCACATCGGGAATCTGTAGGGTGTCATATTTCAATCAAGCTAGGACCAATTTCGGTAATTTCTTTTCATGAGTGGTTAAAATAAGTCTCCATGTTTCATTATTTCTAAGGGTTAGTTTTCATGTAGGCTGCTTCTTCCACTTATATCTAGTGGGTGAAGCAACCTACATGAAAACTAACCTTAAGTCTCCAACTTCGGTTATGGATCATTAGGGAATCGATAGTGCCTTAACACATGTCCCCAATTTTGAGTGCTAAAGTTAGGAGGAATTCGTCTCAAAATGAGCTGTTATGGCAAGCTCTAGACATTGGTAATGTGTTTGGGACAAACTTTTGGCTTCAAGAATTCATAATAATTTCAATTTAACGAATAAAATTATTGAAAAATTTGCAATCCTCTTGATTTCTATCTTCCAACACAGGAAAAGATTACAATGTCATGTACTTCTCCAAATTTGGCACAAAATCCCTTCAGTTATCGGTTATGGTTACCTCTGCTCTATATTTGATTGGTGTGTGATTAGGTGAGGATCAAAGAACAAACACCATATGTAAAGACACCTTCAAATTTTAATAACTACTCCAAACTTCAATAGTGAACACAATTGGGAACACCTATGTATTCAATTAAGGAAACAACACACATGCACTTCCAATCACAATAACTAATTCATGTGAGATATGGATTTCAATCCGATATTTGCTGATGCTTCATTGTACATTTCCTAATGCAACGCAGGTTTTCTTGTGTAGATCTAATCGGTAGAAGTTGGAGTACATGGTAAATGAACCAAATAACAGCCACATATCCACAAGATCCCTCTATGCTCATAACATGGCATTCCAAAAGTACCTTTGCAACAACAGTTTCATATCATGCATTTGCCACACTATCGATGTGAATCAGAAGTTTAGAACTTACAAATTGCACCCAGTCCCTGTTGTGATGGTGAACATTGGAAGCCTTTGTTCAGAGGGTGATATTCATGTCAGATGTAACAATGCTGTGATTAGCCTTCATTCTGTCGGATGAAGCCAATTCGAACCAGCCTCACTGAAATGATTTATGATGTCCCTTATTGCACTGAAGTGGAGCTCTTGCCAACTATCAGGACACTATTGCTCATGCTGCAAATAAATTCTTCTCCATTATCATGCCCAACTAGCCCTTGGAAGACTTGGATTTGGCACAACTTATTACAAAACCACCATAAATACTGCCCCTTTTTTTCACGTATGATAGTCACATACACTCTGCCTGTGATGCACCAATAAAAAACTTCACCAGGGATAAAGGCGGCGCCTCACACTATTTATACAATGGATGCAACCACACATCCTGGGAGACACTTTAAAAGCTGGGTAGCCTACCTACAAAGCCATTCTCCGCATTCTACACTTGAAAAGTTGTAAGAGAACAGAAGTCCTCAAGAGGACAAAATTGAGGCATAGCTAGCCTTGGCCTTCTCTGTTCTCCTGGTTGGAGGTGGTGTTTCTTTGCAACGAAATCCGACAGATAGGGCAGCTAGAGTGGCTTAAAAACCACTCATCAATGCAGTTTACATGGAACACGTGTCTACACACAGGGATGCGACGGAGCAGCTGCGGGACACTGTAATCCACCAGGCAAATTGGACACCTGCAGTGGGAACAGGAAGGAGAATCAGTTCTTCATAGATCCACAGATGGACCAGAGCTTGTAAGTAACTGAATTAAATTTATTGAATTTATTGAATGAAAAAAATAAAGAATTAAAAAATCTGTCAAGCCAAATATCCAAGAAATGGAGCAGTAGTCGCACATGAGATGAGTGTGTGACATAGTTGATTAAAACAGGACACACCACTGGTATTTTTCATGGCTTAAATGCTAGGCTTCGAGGACTTGTCATGTATAAAGTGTGACAACTCGGATCACACATTGCTTCAAGTACTATGGTGGATGTAGCTAGTTGACATTGCAACAGGGAGCAACCCAAATCCGGCCTGGTAAGCCTCAAAAGTTGGGATTTATCATGTATATTGAGTCACTGTGTACGTGATCTATTCATTTCCACACTTTTGAAGCTAATTAGGTTCGATTTTCTAACCGATATAATTAGGATCATGCTCTCTAAACAGGCTTGAAAAAAACAAAAATTGAACTTTTTTAACATTTTTTAAACAAAAAAGCATGAACAGGTATTTTGTACTCTGGGTCGAAATAGGGACACCTACCTTTATGACATCGGCCACAGTCCAATTCCCATAGCAAGGATTAGTCCTAAAGCTTAACCTTAAAACATAAATATATGGATAACCCTAAGATATGGGTGGCTTTGAAACCTGGTATCCTGAAGCAATCCCTCTCGGTAAGATAGCAGAGGATATGTGCTCACAATCCCTCTATCCATGCCACTCCTGTCCAGCACAACCTGGAAGCACATGGCACTCAAAAAGTAGTGAATAGAAATATCCAACATGACTAGCAGTGTTAATAGTGGAATTCAATAGCATAAGTGTAGTCTTGGTTTTTGAAGTGAACATTCGCAAGAGCAAAGTATGTCAGTGTACCTCACTACCCTGAGTTGCCTCAAAGTCAAGTGGATGATCCCCTGTGCGTTCACCCCCACATGTCATGTACCGTCTGGAAACAAGCAGTATGGCTAATACGACCAGGGAGGAGCAAATGGCCACCAATAGAATAACCCAGATCTTGAGTCCATTTACACGACCACCTGGCAGTGCAAGAACACTTTATTAATACACATCTCAACATAAACATCGACTGCGTGAGTGATGGGTGTCAAGTTACCTCTCTTAGACACAAGGATCTGTTTGTTACTTCAAGAAATATGAAAGAACTGGAGGACATAACAACACTCTCCTCTGGAAATGCTAAAAATATTTAAGTGGGACACTAGTGGCAGGAAGATTTTGATGGAGATTCACTTACAAACTGCAAATCTAGAGATATGCCACAAATTCTGAGTGGGACTATAGTGACAGGAAGACCTCATTAAAGGTTAATCTATCAATGATCAGTAATACAAACTGCAAATCTCCAGATCTGCTACAAATGCTAACAGGACAATATTGACAGGAAGACTTCAATGGAAGTTAACCCTACCAATAATCAGTAATTCGAACTGCAGATCTCCTTGCACAGGATAATCCACATTGAACAAGGCCAATATCAGCTCCCCATCCGCGAGCGAGTCCGTATTGACATCATAAGTATCTGACGCAGTGGCATTTAGAGATGTGTCGGTGAACTTGAGGTGGTTGTCTGTGAGTGTGGGGTAACCATTCTGCTTAGCCAGGAGAATTCCATGACCCCCTGTGTGTACAAACTTCACAGACACGTTCTTCATGTTTGGCACATCACTGTTTCGAACGCTGAAGTAAGCCCAGTCACCTGGATGTAGCAGACCAGAGAACGAATTTCGAGGCTTTGCCGGCGAAAGTGCTGCCACAGTCAAAAAAACAACGCCAATAATTTTTAGAGCTATTTATAAGTTCCATCTGAAGCTGAAACAGATATGCACACAGAATCTTCAAGAAGAGAGGCCCCAGAAAAGAGATACAAGGGTGCTACCCTATGTTTGCCTTTAACGTCCAGACTAAGTCTACAAATTGCAGAACTATATAGCCATTAGAGTCATCCTTCTGGTCGGAGTTGGTTGTTTTGCATACAAAACCTGTTTGGTAGGTTATTGGTGCATTGCTTGGAGGTAGTATGGGAAAGAACATTCTGTATCGGTCATTGAGGGTCAAACTCATTATGGCATGCCAAGAGGTGTCAAAATGAGCTTGGCCTTCGATGAACTCAAATAGGTTGCTCTTCGTTCAAATTCAAACACTACCTCCGACACGCACCACAAGTGGAAAGAACTTATTAATATTGTGGAACATCACAGGGGATGGACTCCTGACAAAAAGTGACATTGAATTAAAGGATAACTCTAGTAATCCTAGATTTTTAGTACTGAGTCATTATTTTGTGAGAAGATCACAAATGCTGGAAACAGCACCACAGTTGTTCCTAGTTGAGAGACTCACATCCTTCACAGTAGCTTCCTCCAAAGCCAGACTCACAACTACAGTTGCCATCTTCAGTGCATTTCCCATTAGGGTAAGAGCAATTCAAGGGGCACAATGCCACAGTCTTGAGGCTGGAGGGAGCAATAGATATAGAGAGATTGAAGTATGTATCCTCCTCCATGCAAGCATCATTATTGTACACTCCAATGAAGTAATAGCCCCACCCAGTGCCGTAAATGTGATGGTGGCTGAGGCGATTCTGGAAACTTGTCACGTCTGCATACTTGTAGAAATCAATTTCTATAGGAAGATCGCCATCTCCTTTTGGCTTTAGGTAAAGAACAGGATCACCAAAGGACCTCGACATCTCCACCAATATGCGACTGTCAGGCTCGTCAACCTGAGAGACAATTTTCCCATTTATGAGTGTTTACATATTTGTCAAAAGGCGTCGTCAACCGCCTATGATGCCGTCACCACAATTTGCACAATAGAATTTCTTCATGGTCTGGTGCCAATCGCACATCACAAGCAAAATAGAACTCGGCCTGATAGAACAGAAATGCAAAGAATGAAAAGGTGACTGACTTAATAATATTACCTTGAACTTGAAATACTTCCATTCCCCATAGCCAAGAGATATTTGATCGTGGACAAAGTAAAGTGCATGTCCTTGTCCTGGATTACCAGTTATAGATAAAACTTCCTCATCTGAGCAGGACAGAGATTAAGGTTAGGAAAGGGTAGTAAACCATTGAAACTGTAGATTCGTGACCCATAAAATCACAATTTACATCAATTTTAGATTGCAGCTACCAAAATTAACTTGAATGAAACAACACATATTACCTCACATAAAAACATAAAAATAAAAGGAATCAGTAAGTGACTTACGTATGTCGCAGGATCCATATGCAATGTCCCTGATGCATCGGCACGTGTTTGAGCTGACACATGGACCCGTGTCTGGATCACTGCAGCTCGGCTGGCACCCATAAGTGTCTGCACCCAGAGCATTCATACAAACACAACCCCTTATAAAACACTTCTGGGGAAGTTTTCAAAATACCAGATAAGTTGGAGAAAACGTAGAGTTTGCAATTGAAACTAGTAGACAGGACATGCGAAAGGGTAACTTTGAAGAATTTCAAGGAAGTGTACCAGAGCACCATGCTTTGAGGAGGAACACTAAAGGGCCTCCTGTGCTGTAAACACTTGCATAAATGTCTGGTGCGGAGTCCTCACTCACGGCTAACGTGACGTTTAATAATGCGTAAGATTTGCCATCGATAGAGTCTGCCACAGAAAAGGAGGGAGAAATTCAGCATTGCTACACTTTGCAGTAATATATGTTTCAATTTCGGCAATCGATTCCTCCCGAATATACAAATACGTTTGTAAGAGAAGTTTTGCAGACAACACCAAATGCACAACAACATTCATGTGTTGTCGAATAGAAAATGTGGTCGAATTGGATGCTCACCACTGGACACTGCCACGGTACCGTTGCTGATGGTGAAACTATCGTCATCAAAGACTGGCACAATTCCCTGCGTGTTAACTAGAAGTGCCCAGCTCGGCACTGTGCTGTTGGTGTCCGGGATTCGAACTTCCACAGTCAGAAAGGATGCGTTTGAATAATAACAGTAGCTAGGGTCGAGCTTGTAATGGTTGTAACCTCGGTCCCCAATCTGGTCTTTTAGACAAGCATTATTCGCGTCCAACGTGCTTCTGACTGTAGCAGTGTTCACTAGGAGCGTCCCGAAGCACCCTGACCCCAGGAAACCTACACAAAATTAAATTCGCCACCATGGATTAGGACCTCCAACAACAGCAGCACAAACAATTTACAAGATCCTGTGACAATAATACCTAGGATCCGGTCCCCAGTTGCCCTTGCCACTCTTTCCCTACGTTACCGCCAGCATCAACATGATTAAAACCCTAGCGCTGAAGACAATCGAGACCAGATTAAGTCCAACTTGGTCCCTTCAGAGGGTTTGCGACGACGGCCGACCTAAATGCAGAGAGAATGATGTGCACCACACTGCTACAAAGACGTCAATGTAGGTCTCCGCGCTATGAGGTGAACTCTCAATCCATCACGCCCTTGACACAGAACGTCAACGCTTACATTGTTGCCGCTCTCCAACTTTTGGGAGACTCGTCTCGAACTTAGACTCAACATACAGCCGCGTTCACTCACAAAAGGAGAAACGAACTTACCGCCATAGTGCACAAGAAGAACCTCGGGAGAAACCTACTCCCAGGAAAAAGAAAACAACAACAACCCAAGGTCGATTTCCTGACCACCATTTCCACATTGTCGATATCCTCGGTCACTTTCTCGAGGCCGGGACCAGGAGACCTCCCAACTCAACGCACAAACAACAACAACAACAACAATTCCCGCCATGGCACACTGCACGAACCCTTGGACTTCCTCCCAAGAAAGAAAAAACAAGAAGCTAAGGTGCGAGCCTCGATTCCCTAACCACCACTTCCAAATTATTGACATCCTTTCACTTTTCCCGAGACCCCGGACCACGAGAACTCGCAACTCAACACATCTCAAAAAAACATTTCTCGCAACCCGGGGAAGGGAGGGGAGGGGAAACTCACAGAAAAACAACAAGCTGAGGGCGAGGCTCGATTTCATAACCAATCCCGCCGTCGCCTCCGTCGTAGCACCCTTCTTCTTCTACTCCGCCTAGGCCCCACGGATCCCAACAGAACCCCGCCTGAAGCCCCGCCACACAACATCCACAACCCCCCCGCCCGCACAAACCCCCGACACCCCCTACCCCCGCAGACCACCGATCCTCTCCTCCTCCTCCGACTCCACACAAGTGGTAGTAATTCACGTGTCCAGGCTTAGAGTTGCGCACACAGCAGCTAGCGGACGAGATCATCGGCTGCATCACCACGCGCTGGACGCGGGCAGTGAGCGGCATGGTGCAATGGTGAGGTAAGCAAGGTAGCTAGCAAGCTTGCTCGGAGAGCCGGCAGGGAGGCAGGCAGCAGGCAGGGAGGGAAGCTGGTCGCCCACCTGCAGCCTGCGCCAGCCCCAGCAGGGCGAAGGGTGGGGCGGGGATGGAGGATGGACGGCAGGGAGGCAGGGCGGAAGCAACCCGCAACGAGATTCTACCGTCCCCGAGTACAACCCTCCCCGAAGTCCCCGGGCACTCCAGGGAAGGAAGGATTTGGGAAGGGAAGGGAAGGGAAGGGAAGGGAATTGGAAGTAAGCTTATGGAAGGAAGGGAAGTTAGCCTCGTGATCCGATGCGGCCGTGCTGTGCCATGCGTCCTCACCTGCGCCTGCAACTCGGACTAGTCCCGACCTGGATTGATTGGGTGCTCCAACTTATAAGGTAGCCTGGCGCATTCTCACCCGCCCGATCGCTGACGTCGCCACCCAGCCTTCGAAATTCGAATTCCCCCGGCCGCATCTTGCGCAACCCTTCCCTTCTCGAAATGGAGTAAGTACGTACTGCCATTTACACCTGCAACTCGGCCTAGTCCCGACCTCGATTGGGTCCTCCAACTTACACCAGTCTGGAGCCTTCTCACCCGGCCCGCCCGATCGCCGACTTCGCCACCCTGCACCCTGCCCTGCCTCGCCTTTGAATGCCCCCTGGCCCCATGTCACGCAACCTCCCTAACCTTCCCTTCTCGAAAAGGGGTGATTAGATTATGTAGGATCCTCGTCATTTGCACCTGCTGCTTGGACTAGTCCCGACCGTCTCGATTGGGTGCTCGAAGTTAGTCTGGCGGCTTCTCACCCGCCCGATCGATCGGTCGACGTGAACGTCGGGAGTGGCTCTGCCGCCTGCCTCGACTTCGACTACCCCGGGCCGCATCTCGCGCAACCTCCATAACCTCCCCTAACCCCCTTTCCTTCTCAATATTGATGGAGGAAGTACTACCATTTGCGGCTGAAACTCGGACTAGGTATTCCCGACCTCGATTCGGAACCCCAGCCTCGAATGCCCCCGGCCGCATTTCACGCAACCTCAGCCACTCACCTTCCCTTCTCGAGATGGAGTGATTAGTACTACCAGAAGAATCCTCGCAATTTGCAACTGCTGCTCGGACTAGTCCCGACCTCGATCAATCGGGTGCTCTAACTTACCTATTAGTCTGGCGGCTTATCGCCCACCCGATGGATAATCGCCGACTTCGCCTTCAAATGCCCCGGCCGGATCTCACGCAACCTCCTCCCTCACCCTCCCTGCCCCTCCTCGAAAAGGATGAAGTATTACTAGTCGAATCATCACAACGTGCACGCAAGCAGACCAATACTGTACCTGGACTGTACCAGGTGATCATGGTGTCGACATTCATCAGGCTCACCGGCTTCGACAATATTATAGCTCCGACTTCGTCAACGATCGAGACGCGACAAGCCTACCAATCACCTTCACAATAGCATCGTTACAGTGATCGCTAGGTGGTGGGCTTGCTTGATCGACCTGTTGCCATATTGCATCACGTTGCATGCATCCTGCACCTAGCGATTTAGGATTTAATCTATATTCAGTTCTATGTCATTTAATTGGCATGCCTTCTTGCCTCCCACATGATGACCATGAGGTGCTCCCCATCAGACCTGCCTCGCCGATAACATTGTGCAAGAGTACCTCTAGCCACATGATAGCATGTATTCCAATATTACCATGGCGCTCCGCACTCGATCAAGGCAGCAACCTGGACAGTCCAATCTACAACCGAGTTCCTGTTGATCGTGGTCCCGAATATTTTTCTCTACACCCTCGAATTGCTCCTATTACGTTGATCGAGCATCACTACACTCCCCAGAAAACTCACTCCGCACACTAACCGCCCAATCAAACATTCCACTTCCGAATCATCGTACGTGGTTGCCATCTCAGGGTTCCAAAGGAGGATCCCATCTTTTTGAGGGATTGTTTTATTAATGAATAAAAAATTACACTGCATGAATCTCTGCGTTGTCGAGTTGCATCTGATTGCGTTTCTTCGACACTCGCCAAGATTAAACTCACACCGAACCCCAAGCGTCCAATCAACTGTTCCACTCCCGATTCATCATGGTTGCCATCTGAAGGTTTCAAACGTATGACCCCACTTTTTCGAGAGAGTTCTATTTCATACTTTTTTTAATCAACGTTGCATGAATTTCTGCGTTGTCCAGTTGCATCTGGTTGCGTTTCTCCGACATTCCCCAAAATGAAACTCACACCGAACCCCCGGAGTAGAATCAACCGTTCCGCTCCCGAATCATCATGTTTGCCATCTCAAGGTTTCAACGACAAGATCCCATCTTTTCGAGAGATTTTTCTTTGTTTTTCTTACGGCGCGTTCAACCAATGAGCGAGGAGAACCGACCGCTAGTTACAGATGTACCGATGAGTTTGAGGAATAACCGGTTGAAGCTCAAGACTTAAGGAAAATCACCAATCATTTTAGAGGAATCTGTGGAATATACCTCAAATTAGTAAAGAAAACCAAAAGATCACAACATGTAATCGGTTGGACTTAAATTCAATTTCATTTCAAATCAAATCAATTTCACTTGGAAACATTGTATATTATTTAGCATTGTGCGTTCGTTCATGTGAACTCTAAGAATATAACCATGGGATGCCACAACTTAGTGCAATTAAGGGCCACTTCACACAAATGAGCCAAGAGCCATGACCATGAAATCGTGAGAGCCCAAAAGAAAATGTCCAAATGTTGTCCCAAGACACCTCCAAAGTCATGTAGTGTGGTCCCAGACCCTCAAGTGTAGAGTCATATGTGACCAGGCCCCCAATCAAATGCTATTTCAATGAATTTCTATTCATGCAGGTCCTCACACATGATAAAATAGAATAAATCAACGGTTGTGAGCGTTCAGAGTGCCATGGTCTCCTGGTTTTGTCTTAGGCCTTCCTCCAATAGATGGTTTTTGAAAATAATCCAAGTGACCATGAACACATTATCCATTCGATGCCATGTACACTTTACATCCATCTTGCATTCACATACTCTGTTGGTCCATCAACCGTAGTGTGAAGCGAACTTGACCGGCTCCGCCCTTTTCCACCAATGAGAGTGCTTGAAGTGTAATTGGTCACGGGCTCTCAGTCTCGTGTGTGAAGTGGCCCTAAGTCTCAATCTGCACTAGGTTGGGGCATCTCATGGTTATATTATGAGGGCCCACATGAACGAACACACACTACTTATTAATGTTATAACTAGAATTTCGACCGATCATGCCCAAAAATCTACCGGGACACTGCTTTCAACAACATGATCCCATCTTCTCGAGAGACTCCTTGTCATTCATTTTTTTCAAGTCAACATTAGGGGTTGTCACACCTCCTCGGAGAATGGAGAATGAGGAAAAAGAGGAGCCAATAGGATAGCTTCTCCATGGAGAAAGGTGTGACACCCCTTTGTGGCCCGTGGAGAATGGAGAATGGGAATTACCATTGCCGCCCGCATGTGGTAAGAATTTGTGCTCTATTCACACGCTCAGAAATCAACTAAAGCCCCGCCGCAACAAAAAGAAGCGACCCCAAGTGAAAAACAGTAAAACCTTCGCACAAGAAGTTTTCTCCATTCTCCAAGAATGGGAAGAAAGAGGTGTGACAACCCCTATTTGTATAAATCATATTTGAAGTCAGATAAATCCAGTGGTCGGGGGGATTTTAGGGCATAATCGGTTGATATCCTAGCGTTTGCAAGCCCAACCGGTTACATGTTGACATCCTTCGGTTTTCCTTTGTTAAATTGGGGTATATTCTGTAAATTCCTCTAAAATGATCGGTAATTTTCCTGCAGTCTTGAGCTTCAACCGGCTATTGGCTTTGTCTTTAGGACAGAGACTATGCATCAACTTCTTCGTTTCAAGAGCAAATTTCCTAACCACTTTGCGTTCACACTTGGACATTATTTGTTCTTGTTATTTTTGGTCCACTTTATTTAATGTGGATGTTAACTATAATTAACTATAATGAACTATAATGAACTATAATTATATATATATATATATATATAACACTATAACTGCTCCTTAAAATGCATTGAAAGAATCTAGTTAACTATAGTTATTTCGGTAGTTCTTGATTATTTATTTTGAAAATTTCGGGTGATAAATGAATAGCTTCAATCCTTGTCCCGCATTTGAGATGAAGGTGCACAAATCCAAGAAAGGTTTGGTATAGTAAGTAACCATGGATTGGCATGAATAAAGCGGACAACTACAATTGTAATCTTTCATAGTAAAGGACAGAGCCTCACGGTTTTACCGTTTTCTTGTTTCTCAAACTCGACCGGTTCATTTGGATAAATCAGTTTGAGAAGTTTGAAGAAGGCGACTCGATCACAAGCATTCAAACTTACAGAAACGTATTTATCCTATGAGTGTGGTCTACGTTTAGGAGCTTTGTCACATGCACGCCAGCTGCATCATTGTCAGAGTGCGATATATCTTTGGTACACAGTTGCCAGCAAAGCTTGCCTCATGAATTCGTCCCTTTTCTTTCATAGCATCATCCTCGAAGAGAGCGAATATTTATCCGCCGTCCGTCCGCTTGAGGCTTCGCCATGAAGCTCCGCCTTCGTGCACACTCGAACTGCGTCCATCCAGTGGGTCACATTTTGTCTCCTTCAATCAATGAGGTGTAGTTAAAGTTCTTAAGAGAAGGTAACGGCTCTTTTTTTTAATGAAATACGTAGCTTGACCTGAGCAAAATTACAGGTGTCGGAATTGGGGCCGCTACCAAAGTCGTTACATCATGCTTCTACCTTAAGTTGGAACCTATCAAGAAATTAAAAAAGCATGTTAAAATAATTTAGATTATTCTAGAGTACCAAAGGTAAACTATGTTCATTGGAGGATTTGTTTCACAACACCTATCAAGGGTAATAGTTAGAACATGCCACGAACTCTATAAATGTGTTGTTGATTCATTCCAAATTCACTGAATTGATTTGGGGTCTCCAACTTTGAGTTGGTGTTTTTTAATAATAGAAATCGTAAGGCTTCACAAGAAGGGTCACTTCACACTATGACTGAAGGTCAAGAGGCAGTCAATTTCCTCCAAGCAAATTGCAAGAAACCAAGAATTCGGCCTCTCAACCTTTCACACTAGAGGCTAAAGTCCAAAGGTTGTTGCAATTCAAAACGCCTACATGGCAATACTTTTTGACCAGGGCGACGGACTCTAAAAGGAAGTTTGGGTCAAACATGAATGGAAACCCACACTATTGTCGAGAGGTTGTCGATTTATTTACATTAAAAAATCAAACATTGACAAGATCTTGGCCGTTTAGATTGGAGGGGTGGTTTTGGGCCAGAAATAAAGTGGGATGTTGCTTCTTTCTTTGGAGTTTGGGCTTGGCCTTTGGAGGCTTCACACTATGCCTGGCCGAAGGCTCCAATTCCTATATTTCATTGACTAATTTCAACCCATTTCTTTGGACTCTCAACAAAGCTTGGCCATTCAATCCCACGGCCTCTCGACTTGGACAACCATAGTGTGAAGCAACCCAAATAATCAACTTTTTCAACCCCCCCCCCCAATGCATGCAATAAGAGCATCTAAGGTACAAATGCCTTTCAGTGGTTTGAACTTTGGTGTGAAAGGAAGAATGGACATCAACAATACACGTGTTTTAAAACATATTGTACTATGTGTTCAAAAATTATTAACCATTCTAAGCTCAATAGTCAACAAACTTTATTTATTGTTTGGGGTGGGGACCCAGGTGACCATTTGATGAGCTTGAGAATCTTCACTTTGATAACAAAAAAAATGCATATGTGCTCTGAAAATAATGAGGGAAATGGCTACGGACCAATGAACGGGGAGAACTAACCTCTCGTTACAGATGAACCAATTGAGTTTGAAAAGGAAGTGGTTGAAGTTCAAAACTTCATTAAAAAATACCAAACATGTTTGAATAATACATGGAATATTCCTTGGATATGTAAAGAAAAAACTGAAAGATCACAACATGTAACCGGTTGGTCTTGGAAATACTAGGATCTTCACCGATTATGCCCAAAAATCTCCCCGGACACTACTACGGACACAATTTGGAACATGCAATTGTCTAATTACTAGTCACCAATCGTGTGTTTCACACCCTAATAATGAGAAGTGGGTGTCAAGCTAAAAGTGTGCATTTGAGGCCTGCTTATTTTATGCCCATCATTCCTATAGTGTTTTCTTGGCCGTATTCTTCTTGCCAAAATCTAAAAGTCAATGAAAAGTCTCATCAATTGAAGTCATCAAAGTTTTAGATTTTGTATGTGAGAATATTATAATAATATTCTCAAAGTAAATAAAGTAACAAGAACCTTTTTTCACGACTGGTTTTTCACAATATTTTATAAGGTTCAACACTTCACAAAAAAAATGGGTTGTGTATAGTACACATTAAGGTATGTGGGTGTTAGTTGGTTCGCTTTTTATGTTCTCCAACTTCTACCAATTAGATTTACATAATGAAACTCGTGTTGCATTAGCAAAGCTATGATGAAACATAGGCATAAACTAGATTGAAAATTAGACCTCTACTAATTTAGTTATGGTTATCGTAATTGCATGTTTGTCAAATTTTTAACTGGATATGCCCTCCCAATTGTGTTCACTATCGAATGTAGAGTAGTTATTAACATTGGAAGACATAGTTCATGTTAATAACTACTCTAGATTTAGCCATGTGTCTTTATGATGTTTGCTCGTTGATTTACACTGAACCACATACCAATCAAATCTAGGGGTCCAATTAAGAAAACAAGCCACTTAAGACCCTTCTACCTCAAAGCCCTTTGTAACTTATGTGAGACGTGTAGTTGCAACCAAACGAAATTTGCATTTGTTTTACGCATATCATGTTGTTGACTTTCGAAGCTACTCGTCAAAACCAAACCTCAAAAAAATGGATTTCACCTTGAATTTAGCAAAGTCTCATTTCTATGCAACTTGGTGCATTTTCTCCGGTGTTATCATTGATGGGGATCAAAATAAGGCATCCTAAGTACCCAAAATGGAATCCCTAATTTCAAACGCCGGGCTATATGTTATTGGTATACCGAGAAAATCAATAAATCTTAGCAATGTTTCCCCCCTCCCCCCCCCCCCCCCATGTAACAAACAGCTGAGGTTGTCTAACCCTAAAATTCATGAATGGTTATCCTCTACGCCTTGTGAAGTGCTCACATTTCAAGTGACCGTTTGGGACGATTTGATCACTTCGAGGTCGTTTCATGCTTTCAACTTTCTCATCAAAAGAGATGAATTTTGAAAGTACGGTGAATTTTGAATGTTGGACCTTAAAGGAGGGCCAAAAAAAAAATTGCATGTTATTTGAAATGCATGGATGTAATCCTTGAAGTGATGCCCAACAACTTTGTCTTTTGCGATGATTCTCACAAAAAGCAACTCATGGAAAGGGTTTTTGTACAACACATCTTAGAACGTGGTTTACCCCTCGACCTTTTAATATTGCACGTAGCGATGATCCGCAAAGTTATTCCTTTGTTATAAAATGAAGGCTTGCAAGACTAAAAAGCAAAAGGTTCGTAAAGCAAAGTTGTTGATACTTATTTAGGGTCCAAGATGACCCTAAACTACCGGGTGATAGTGGAGAGGTACCCATTTCCAAATGAAGTGGTTGGCAGTTCAATTCCCGCTGTGAAATCTTTTTTCTACTTGACGGAAATTATTAAAAAAAACCAAAAAAACTAGCTAAGTAAATAGGAAGCCAAGAGCCCACCCACCGCAAGGTAGGCAGTAAACCCCACCCTGCACCAAGAGGATTCTTGAGCAGGGTAGGACCAAAAGGCTCCAATTCACGTCGGATTGCCCGACGTTGGTTTTTTATATATATATGACATCCACAATATGGTTGTTGTACTCATATAAACCATTTTAAGTGTGTCACATAGGGAGTTCAATTTGTTGAACCTACATAAATTTCTTGTGAAGGTAATGGAGAATTGCGCTTCAATACTTTTGTGCGTGCTTACTTAAATGAAACCCTACTAGAATTACATTTATGACTTAGCATCCACAATTGTGCTTGTTTGTGGGTCCTAGAAAACAATTGTAGTTGTTGTACATAAAGATATAACAACAAGTAGAATGTTTTGGTGGGATTCTAATCAAGGTTACATGATATTGGTTGTAGTGAATGTTTACTGTAGTAAGTTTTTGCTATGTCTTCTTCTTGTATGGTCACATGCTTACCCTTCTTCCAATCCCTATTAGATGGTGGACCTTCCTTCCGGGGTTGGTTACACTCGGCCGTAGGATGTCCTGCCTCCTTACAATTCCCACACAATGGGATATATTGTTGAATCTTTCTAGGATTGGGACAATCCCCTGCATAATGACCTATCTCTCCACATCGGAAACACACTACGTATTGATTGGGCATCGGTGTCTTATAATTTTGGGTTCGGGGGTTATATGGAGGACCCCTCCAATTTGGCGGTTGGTTAGTCTCACCCCAAGTTGGTTGATTCCCAAAACTAAGAGGCATGCACTTGCCGATGGTTAAAGTTTATTTTGGGATTATAACCTGACGTGGGTCCATCGCCCATTCGCTCTTGCTACCAAGGTTGTGACTGATTGGTGCCTATTTGATTGACCGCACGACTTCTACGCAAATTCCAACAGTCATTTACCGAATGATTTCCTCCACAAAAGGTGCATTTAACCCTCAAACCCTTAGGAGTGGGACACTCATTGGATAAGTGACCATGACCTTTACAATTGTTACACCACACATTGGTTCTTTCCTCACTTGGTTGTGGTCGTTTATTAGCTCCTCTGGTAATTTTGACTTCCAAGTTTGCTAACTTCTTGGTTATATCCATAAGAGCTAACTCTTGGGATGTGGATTGAGCAACCAATGGAGCTTTTAATATGACCTTGGGGGGTTAAACAAATCTGCGCTAGGGTGTTTAAACCGTGTGGCATCTATCATTGGCTTAGCACCTGGATATGTCAAAGATTGACCAGGTAAAACATGATAGTAAGTTTGATCCTTTAAGGGTTGGTCGTAGAGGTCATAATTATAATTCTCAAAAGTATATTGATCCTCCACACGAGACTCCTCCCAAGCTTTTGCTAAGGCAAATGCATCCTGTGCAGTAGCTGGGGTCCGCTCTCTCACATATAATTTTAACTCAGAAGGGTACAAACCTCCTATGAATATATTTCTTAAAAAATTATCTGGGATCTGGTGAGCGCCCATTCTTAACAATATGTCACTCATCCTTCCCCAATAACTGTCAACAATTTCATTTATATCCATACGAATTGTCCTTAATCTTTCCATCAGACTATTTTCAAACCCCAAGGGTCTGAAGTAGACAAGAAATGCATCTTTAAGGGCATCCCAGTCAGCAAATGGTGTTTGGCGGGAATACCATAAGAATGCATTCTCTTGCAACGTTGCTGCAAATACCTCCATCATTTTGTTATGAGGTATACTATTTGCAGCACATGCAATCTCAAATTTTCTCACATGGACATCAGGGTCTGTTCCCGGTCTACCTTGAAAATAGGGCAAATTCACTACACTATTAATTCGAGGTGGATTAGCTGCCATATTGAGCAATGGTACTACGTGTACTGGTGGAGTGTAAGGTGTAAATAATGGGTTGCCTTGTACATTAATATTTAAACTGATATGAGGAGATGGGGTGCGTTCATAAGCAGTAGCCCACAACGGGGGAGTAAATGAATCCTCTGTAGCGAATAGAGCTTTTGGGGACCAAAAATCTCTCTCACCACTTGTTGTAGGTCTATCTGAGGATGTTTCAAATTCACCTTCTGTAGTATCACCATAATCTCCCCTCACCACTTCTAAAAATGGTGTAACCCAACTTCTTCTCTTTTCACGTAATTGTCGTCTGTATTCTCTAGCTGCCGCTCTATCTTCTCTAGCTTTAGCGCTAGCTGCTCTCCTTACGGATGCAGATTGAGAATGAGATTTCTCATGAGCAGGTTCCAACTTGACTGTCTCTTATCATCCACTTGACTTCCTACAAGCATATTGTTCTAAAATCAACGGGGTTAAAATACAAAGGATTTCGGTCCATGAAATCAGGTATAAAAGGTGTAGCCCTTGGGTTCGGCTTCCCAAACACAAATTTATACTCTATTCTAGACAACTTAGTCCCTTGCCAGGTTCCGTCAACTGGTGGTACTACTTCTGACGTTATCTTCTTCAATCTCCCATAAACAGAAAATAAGAACCTAAGGGATAAAGGTAAGACAGGGGAATTGTTGTTAACAATTACTCGTCTGTATCCCTTCCCTTTATTCCAAATTCGATTAGTAATGTTCCGTTGTAAGTCTAAAGGTAGTGCTACAAACGAGTCGATAAAGTCCTTGGGTAAGGCTACATCAGGAGTAATATAGATTCCGTTCCCATGATAACTGAAGCGGAAAAATCTATATAAAGCTGAGAATAAATATCCCCCTGAATAAATTTTGTATTTGGCAGAGTCCGAGACTTGCCAACACCACTCCATCAGTTTGACAGGGCCTAACTAGAACAATAACGACATTGAGTTATGTCGATGGTTCTAGGTTTCCCAGTTGACTCAATTGGATCCTCCCTATAGTACCCTCTACGGTTCTTTGGTCAGCCTTTAATAGATCACTCGACACACTAATCCCTTCCCTAAACTCTCTCGCTTTCCCTCGCTGAATTTGGTACCACAGTGCTTCTGCACCTGGAAGGTTATCCTCTCGGTACTGATCTCTCTTTAATCTCTTCGACGTGTTATACACGCAATGTTCTAGTCTAGTGAGTCTATCGGAAAAGATACTTAAGAGTTCATAAATTAGGTTGTCAATTCTCACAATGGGTTCTGACACTGGACGAATATTGCAAGGTTTAGGTGGAAGAGCAGAATTGGGGATAGGTGGGTAGTGTTGCTTTTGACTTTCAATTACCTGTACCTTATCCCTAGCTCTATGACCTCGAAACCTCCATTTGTTTTGTGTGTTCATTGTGATAGACGCTGACCATTTGTTATTACGTTCCTTCCCAATTTAACCTTAAAAGACGACCACAACCTTCCCCAGCAGCGGCGCCAAAAATGTAGTAAGTTTTTGCTATGTATCAAAACAACAAAACCCAGGGAACAAAGTCTCCAGGAAGACTGAGATAGTGTCTATAAGGGTTAATGTCACATTGGATTAAGGTTCTTAATAACATCTTAGGGTCTTTCTTCCTTCATTCCTTCATTATTCCACTTATTCTCCACTCTTATGGTTCCTTTGTGCTTCCTCAGTCGTGAGTGATCCCGTCCTATCTTCAGGGAAAGTTTCTATCACTCTATGTCTTTGACCTATTTCAGTCGTGAAGCTCAAAAGCTTGGCAAGTTGTCATGGGCAATTTGTCAGGACCGAAGTCCGGGGTAATGTCTTTTAGTAACCACATCGTCTTGAGTATGCCAGAAATAAAACTTGTAAAGTTCCTTAATTAATTCATGGTTACCAACTTACCAACCTCATGTATGCCTCTGCTTGCTCAAGTCACCACCTTAGTCTTCAACCCTCTGGTGACTCATCTCAAACAACCATCCAATTGTCAATACTACTCAATACATCAACAACTAGGCGATATTCTTCCTTAAGGCTTTAGTCCTCTATAAACTAATCAACAACATTCAAAGGGTAAAGTCTTACTCCAGTAAGATATTCTTTCCTTCTTGGGAAGGTACTGCCTTGACAGCCTATAGCTTGCCTCTAGCCCTTCCATCTCTTTCTGCTGACAACTCGCCTAGCTCTCCTTTTCTCTCTCTCTAATTCACCAACTAATAGTTGTTAATTTGAGGCGCTAGCCCAGGCGATGGCCTCACTCTAGCCTCTCCGTCTATCCCTCTTCCTAAGACTAACGCCCTTCTCGGTTGGCTACTAGGCAGTCTCTGGGACCTCACAGCCCTCTCTACAGACTATGGCCATTATCTTGTCTTGACTGGGCCCATTGCCTGTTCTGCTTCTCATCAAGCTCTCTCATGACTTGCTTTCTTCACGACAGGCTGACCTCATCCGTCATGTCTCTTTCCAGACCAGTTGCCTTGCCTCTTCCTAACATACTATCAGACTATTGCCTGTCTTAGCATTGCTCTCAACCATTTCCCGATCTTTCAGACCATTGCCTCACACTCTACAACTTCTCAGCCTCTTTTGTTCCTCCTTGATCACTCACTCTTAGCCAGTGTTGACTCATTCAACTGCGGACTTCCTCTCAGCCTATTTGCCTGATCATGACATTACAATGCTATGTCAGACTACTTGCCCAACCTTACTTCCAGATATCACTCACACCATTACACATGGCACACTTCAACCATCCTCTCCACTCATAAGACAAACAACAACACATTATAACTTGCTCATAACTTCCTCATTAACACAAAAGATGTTTCCACTTCAGGGTCCAATTGTTGCGGCCCTTTAACTTCCTAGCATTGTGATATCAAGCTTCTTGCTTGGTCCTGACTATAGCCTGGCTCAATCACTGAGCTATAGACTTTCTACGCCTATTGCTAATACTATGGTGAGACTATGTCAAATCTTTGCTGGGTGCAAATAGCCTACCTTCCTTCCTGACAGCCTCTTCCTTAATGCCGAGAGAGAAGACCAGGTGGTTAGCCGTCGTAACCACTTCTTAACGGCTATTGCCTGCTTTCATCCCTCTGGATGGCTACTGACTGCCTATAGCCGAATGAAAGACGTTAGATTTAAAGAATTGCCCTTTTCAAACAGGCGATAGCCAAAAATTCAGTCCTACATTTACCAAATCTCACATAATTTTGATTTGGTTTGATGGACTATGTAAGTTTGAAACATTTACAAGCAATTTTAGGACATGATAACTTGGCCTTAGCTGTATTTTAGTTGCATTGATGTCGTCCGTAAAAAGGTATTTTTAAATTTTCTTCTTTGATTATCGAAACTTTTTCATCAACCAATTCTTATCTTTTTGCGGCATCCTTTTGGGTGAAAGACAAGCACTTCTTGCACACGGAATTTTAGCACATTCATTTAGTTGTTGAAACTAATGATTTTATATGGGTTATTTGAGTCCAAAATTGTCGAGGGATAACTTGTTTGTGAAACATTATCATCACAAAAATAGTCAAAGAAAATTGACTTTATTTACATCCACATCCATCCCTTATGGAGTTTTTCATTTGTGCAAATAACATCCTTGTGGACAATTAGGGGTCAAGGTTAAAATTCTTCATGATCTCATTAATCTTTGTGGCATCTTGCGGAACTAGAAATGTTCTTCAATTAAAGAGTATAAGATAGTCTATGCATAGCATTGTTATCCAGTTGGATAATGGACTCTTTGCAAAGAAAAATGTTTCAATCAAAAAACTCTAAATATATAACTACATGTCGAAAACTTCGCAATCTACAATCTAAGTGCTCCCCATAAACAGGATTCCCAAAATCAGAGGAAAAATTAAACTCACTTGATACATGGTCCCATAGAACACAACCAAGGTCTAGTTGAGGAATGTTATGTGTGTCAACAAAAAAGGTGAAATATTAGCATGTTGGAGGAATGTTTGCACCCAAGAAGCTCTTTTTTTTTTCTTTTTTTTTCTCTATATCTGAAACACATGGCCTAAACCAAACCTCAAATGTTGTAGCCTCTCTGTTTTACTAATATCATAATCTATAAAAGCCTACATTGGGTAAATCGGTCAAACTGCATCTCAAAATGCATACCTAGTTTCTCTTTGATACTTTGGACACAAATATTATATAACTTGAAGTTTAGGGTTCCCATATAAGTTCATCTCACATGATATACCATTGTGAGTGGGACCCATTCCCACAATAATGGGCCATTCCTCATAACTTGTATTTTAAGATTGAATTTTGGATAAGGCACCTAACAAAAAAAAAATCCAACGTCGGACAATGAATTTGAGCATGTTGGCCCTACCCTGCTCAAGAATCTCCTTGATGCATGGCTCGGTTTACTGCCTACCTTATGGTGGGTGGGCTTTTGTTTGTATCTATATGTGTGTGTGTGTTTTATTATCAAGTTTTATTATTAAATATTAGGTATGTGAGATATTTGATGACTATTTCGTGGATTTTCACTGTTTTTGAAAAGGCACCTTGTTTATGTCATTCTTAAAAACCCTCTTCATGCTTTATACTCAAATGGGTGAGCTCCTCCACCGTCTTAATAACAAGGCATCATAGAAAGATAAGTTACTATCAAGTTTACATTGTGTCATAACCAAGATCGTTGAATTAGTAGCAAGCCACGAAGAAGTCATGTATATGGAATCGCATAAAGTGGTAATCAAGTCAAATTGGACTAAGGTCTAGCTTAAAACGAAACACATGCAAGCCGCTCCCAAGCTGCCTAGTAAAGGAATCCTAACTCGTGATTATTTTGAACCCGAGTGACGGTTAAATTCACTCTAGTGCAATGATTTGCCTAGCACCCCAAACTAATATCAACTTCTAGCATGATTGATTTTGAAAGATCACTACACTAAAAAGGGTTTAGTTATATTTAATGTTGTTACCACTCTACCCTGCTCAACACTAATTTTCAATTCCTTGACAATTAGTGTTAGACATAAATGTGCCGCTACCTTCCCTACTACCACCTTTTTTCTTGTGAACCATGGATTTCATATCCCTATTAACATTAAATTCAAACATATAACTTCCACATATTATCATAGTTGATATTTAGCATTTAAGTTTACATTTAATGTTACTTATATTCATAGGGTTATCGAATTTTAGTGTATTTGTCCGTATTTAGTGTATCAAACACTAAATATCCTTTTTAGTGTACCGGACTTATAAGACTTCATGGTTCACATCCATTTAACCATATAATCAAGGATACTTCTCTTAAGAAACGCATAAAACTCACATGTTTCTAATATAGAACATCCAAAGGTCTTTCATTTACAAAAAATTGATGAAAATCTTTGGATATTCTATATTTGCATTCCCAAGTAACAACCTTCCCATTAGTATTCAAGTGGTCATAAGATTGGTGTTGGTTTTAAATTGCGTTATCTTGCCTTACTTATGGCACCCCACTCTTGAACAACACATGCACCTAGTATTGTATTGTCCTAGCCAAAAAACTTATTATTTATTTATTTATTTTTTAAAAATGACTCTAATGCTGACACCATCATGAATTATGGTGTTGCTTCATTTTCGAGTTGGTCTAAATTTATAAGCAATCCAAGAACAACCATTACGAGGATTAAATGGCCATGTAAGACTACTGCCTCTTTTCAAAGGTGAACACCTTGAATGGGTGCAGACAAGTTGGCTTGCATCTATCTCCCCCAAAGGCCAACCCCAAAGTTCTCACATGGTTGACTGAAAATATCTAGTTCACCTGAATACCCCACTACCATTGAGTGGGCCATAGGTGGTAGAATGCACAGGAAGATCAAGTGCCAGGAAGATCACCCATCCGACTACTATTCTAGCTTTAGGCGACTTAATCTCGGACTTCCCATGGGATCCAGGTGAAGGCCTCGTTGGGTTTATTCCAACTTTAATGATAAACTCGTGACACGGGGCTTATCGTGAACTCAAGACTCACTCAAAAATATTGTCGAGTTAGGACCTCATCCATTCAAACCCGTATGCAACTTCTCAAATGCCATTCAACATTCCCATGTTCCATGGTCCTACCCTAGTACCTACCGTGCATATTACTATGCAACATAAAGTGGGAAATACTACCTCGGGCATGATGGGGAACATATGAATACTACTAGGTAGGACCTTGAAAAAGTGCATTTGCTAGATAGGCTCTTATAGTGCATTACAAAGTGTGGGAGGTGACACCTACCTTGTTGTTGGTATTATTAGTTCTAGTAGGGTGTCACTTGGTTGAGTTCATTGCCAAATGCACACGCCTTACCTACGTTATTATCCACTTTTTGGGTGAGATAAAAATACATTAGATCTCGTACCCCAATTCTTGGACTAGGCGGAGGGGAGGTAACAAATTTTAAAGTGCATTGTGGGCCATCATTTAGGGACGGTTTTGAGGACGAGGTGGATGAGTGAGTCTTGGTTGCAAGCGTCATTGCATACATTTCATTTGTGATTTACGTGATGTTTTATCATTCTTGTAAAGTATGTAAGTATTTGATGAAACATATTGTTAAATGCAACCGATTTTCTTTTCTTTTCTTTGAAGTGGGCCCACTTTTTAGTTTGCAAAGGCTTGGCAACTGTCATTTTCTATCTCATGTTTTAACAAATTATTTTTTGTTTGTTAATAAACTAATCTTAGAAGGTTTAGAATATAATTTCACTTGTATGTCCAATTTCGCTTGGTGTATTATGTTAATTAGAGTGGTCCTAGTGACTCTTCATATAGCTCTTGAAGTGTCACATGCCATCTTTTCTAGTTGCCATCCAGTGATAGCAAGAGAATTGATGTGGATCAAGGATGGATAGTTTGAGATACACTAAATCAACTACAAAATGAATTGATACTTATGGTATTTACTGACAATACATCACTCTAGGGTGAATTTATGATTGATACTTTAGTGTATTGCAACTACTAAGAGATAGAAAAATACGTGCTTTGATGACACAAACAATATCATTCCTACTTTTCCACACTAAATATCACGGACGGTGAAATGACATGTCAAATCAACCACAAACAAAATGTAGAGGAACACGCTTTTTGAACGGACACTACAAGAATCACAAGTTGTTGCCAATACAAGGAAGATTTAGGGTATCTGGTTCTACCTTGTAATGGACAAGGACCAAGGACAACAAATCATGATCCTTGTGCCGGACCCGACCCGCAAGATTAAGTGAATACAAAAGTATGAATTGAGATTGTACCTAAATGAAAATGTAAGTGTACCATCTATGATTGATTGTATCCACTACATATAGTATCAACTTACAATACCAAGTCTTGGGGGACCCAAATTTGACATTGAATCCAACCATAAAGTTGGAAATGAGTTTTGCTTGACAATATACCTAGTATGGATCCAAAGTACATTGATTATAATTAGAAATATTGTGGAAACACCAATTTTGAAGCAATGTCTAATGTAGAGGTCATTTACCAATTTAATCCATATTGGCTAAATAAAGCTAGTCAATAGAACAATTTGGGTGTGTGCCCAAAATCCTTAACAAAAAAACCCATTTCAAACTATCCTTGTGGCCAGTTTACCATTATTGCAAAGAATGGGTTGGCCAATTCATGCCATCATTAATAACAAAATCTTACTTTAATTGTTGCCACAACATGCCAGCTAAGAGCGAAATGTCTTGCCATATCTCAACACCAATCTGACAAGATTGAATGTTGAATGTTGATAAGTCTACCCTAATTGTTTCGGTCACATTCATGCCTTCATCGCCAATATTGCCACAAAATTTGCGCATTCATCACCCTCCTTTGAGCCTTCATCTCACCATGGCCATTGGGTCTTTTGCCAACCTCATGGATGACCAACACAAACTTTGTAGCTTGTTCTTGGGATTCTCTCCCTTTAATGTTTTCCCACGGGTAGATCACTCCATTGTCAAGTTGAACACCACGTGCGACCAAAAAAAATCTTCTTTTGGTAAGTTGCACCACCAAAATGGGTCAAAATTTTATCAATTTTTTTTCATGAGTAGATATACACAGTACCTATAACATAGGTAAAAGTGGTAACTAAATTTGATGATTTGTTTTTTTCATAAAACATACCGTTTCTAACTAGAATGACACAGAATTGAACTAAAACATTTATTAAAAAAAAATAAAGATGACTAAACATTTCAAAAATATATAGAAAAGATACTATCAATGGTTATGTATATGTAGAAAAAATATCATAAATTTTAAAATTATATATGGCATGTAATATAGGGGTAGCAAACTTTGTCCGCACGTGGTGTCAACTTGACAATGAAGTGACCTCCCCGTGCGTTTTCCATCCTCAATCTTGCCTTTGTTGGTTGAACTGGTGTGGCTTTGGAAGTAAGGCTACTGCTAACAAGAGGCATGGTTGAATGTGTGGAGTGGGTTGTGGTGAATCACGAAGGGAGTTGCAATACAATCCAACGAGGAGTCGCCACCGACAGCGAGATGCACAATGAATCATCATGGAGAAAGGGGGATCTATGACCCTTTGCCTTTTAGTTTTCTCATACGTTTGAGTATGTCAACGTTTTTGTTGCAAGTGGTGTGAGTGGATGTGTGCAAATTTGTTGTGAATCCAAAGCTTGCATTAGGTTGATCAACATGCTTTCGGGTAGTCTTGTTTCTTGTTTTTTTTTTAAAAATGGGAAAGGAAGGTATCCATGGCCAAACTAGTCACAACCTCTTGGAATTATGTCTTGGAACTTTGCTTCCTTCTCAATTAGAATGTAGCCGACCGTAGACCCTTGGTGTTGCCGTTAGGCTTCTACAAGGTCGAACCTGGTGGTGATTCCGAGGCTAGCTCCTCTCGGTTGAAGGTCACAGGCTTTGCCTACGTGGGCTTTGCCTACGTGGGCTTTGCACTTCACATTTCTCGGAAGTATGCCAAAGCCTCCCTTCCAATATCCTCCATAACTTAATGTTGAGGAGATCAACCTTGTGGACCCTAATGAACCAATTGTGAAGAAGGCAAAACGAGGTAAGGATAAGGGTTACATGTTAGGAAAAAATTGTGAGTGCAAGTGATAACATGCATTATGAGGATGTTTGGGCATGAATGCACCTTTGGGCATAATTGCTCCAAAGCAAAATTGGACATACAATATGTAGAAGATAGAGCATCAAATTGCTCATAGTCAATAAAAATACAAAGCAAGAAGAACATGAGACCATCTCACTCCAAATATTGTTCATATGCCTTTGTATAGGTGTCTATGCTTGTGCAATCTTATCTATTATTGATTTTAATAGGTTATGGGCCCACCATGCAAGTGAAATGCCTAGAGATTTGATTGCATTTAAGTTTGCAGAGTGGATCTCTAGGAGTTGGCGCATCGGAGCGTTGGAGGTGTCCGAGGGCGCATTTTGTTGTTGTAAGTATTTTGTTTTGTTTTTTGTTTTTGTTTGAATGTATGTTTGATGCAAAAGCATGTGATTTGAGTTTCTTGAATGTTAAGAGTTTTTATTTGAGAGGTTTGGAGGTGTGTAGACTTCAAACATTTGACTCGAGTGTTTTGAGTGTTCAAGGGTTTCTTTGAAAGCTTTGAAGATGTTTAGACTCCAATACTACATGACTTGAGAGACTTGAGTGTTGAAAGACTTATTTGAAAGGTTTGGAAGTGTTTAAACTTTAAAACATCTGAGTTGAATGTTTTGAGCGTTCAAGAGTTTCTTTGAGAGCTTTGAAAATGTTTAGATTCCAATAACACATAACTTGAGATGCTTGAGTATTGAGAAACTTATTTGAGAGATTTATAGATATTTAGACTTTAAAGCATTTAACTTGAATATTTTGAGCGTTCAAGAGTTTCTTTGAGAACTTTGAAGGTGTTTAGACTTTAATAACACATGACTTGAGAGGCTTGAATTTTGAAAATATTCTTTGAGAGTGTAAGATGCATCTAAATTGGAAATATCTCATTTGAATGATTTGAGTGTCCTTAGAACTCTCTTGAGGTGTAGATTTGAATGATTTCATAGTATAAGGCATTTGAAGTGAATGAGATCTTATTTGAATGATTTGAGTGTTTTTCGAAAGTTGGATCACGTCAACAAGGTCAAGGTGTTCGCAGATCAACTCACTTGTTTGGAGGTACTTGTGATAGATGAAAATATTGTCATGGCTCGAGAGTTTGCCGGCGTCGTTCGAATACTTAATCACCGCTATGGTGACGATGTCGATGAAAGAACTGATGATGGACTACATAATGGCGCGTTTGATGCACGAGATATCAAAACGCAAAGAAAATGAGCCCCAAGGTGAGGATGCCACCATGGTGTTGCGACAAGGCAAAAATGCCAACTCATTTCCGCGCCAAGGTACAAAATTATGTTACGGCCACATTACGCGTTTTTGTTACAAAACAAATAACAAGGAGTGAGAACAAATAAAAAATGTGAATGAAGATGATGATTACGCATTTGTAATGCATAATGAAACATGTTCAAAGAGTGTGTGCAAATGGATCATGAATTCATGTGCCTCTAAATATATGACTTCGCATAAGGCTGCATTTGATACGTATGAAGTAATCACTCTATGCAATGTGTATTATGCTAATATCATGCTTGGATGATACTAGCGTTGTCCAAGCTATCGGAATGGGATCTATTGTCGTGGAAGTAATCTTGGAAGGTAAAATCAACCAAATCCATATAAAAGATGTGCTCCACATATCCAAATTGCTTGTTAATTTGCTCTCAGTGAACAAACTTATGTCAAACGGTCCAATTCAATCTAAATGAATTCATTGTCAAATCTTGCAATGGTGAAGTCATTGCAATTGCATCACGCAAACATAACATGTACAAGATTAATTTTGTGAAGGTGCACAAAGTGAAAGCGGCTAACTTTGTGCAATCTCCAACGGGAGATGACACGCTCGAACTTTGGCACCGCCGCCTTAGCCATTTGAACATGAAAGGTATTCATACACTCCCAAAACATGGTAAGTGGTATGAACATTGGCAAATTTCTTGTCCTATATTCTCCTTACTTTGTGAAACGTGCATCGAAGGCAAACAACATAGGGCTCTGTTTCCAAATGAGGGAGGGATGCGAGCAACCAAACCTTTGGAAATCGTGCATTCCGACGTGTGTGGCCCCATGAGGACTACATTTATGGGCGGTGCAAGATATTTTATAACTTTCATCGATGATTTTTCAAGGAAAATGTGGTTGTATGTCTTGAAATCTAAAGGGAATTGCTTTGAGAAGTTGAAGGAATTTAAGGCACTCGTAGAGATACAGTCGGAGCACAAAATCAAAATATTTTAGTCAGACAATGGCGTGGAGTTTGTTTCCAAGGCATTTAACCATTTTTTGAAGGATCATGGTATCGAGAAGCAAATGTCTAGCCCATATATGCCTCAACAAAATGGAGTGACGGAGTGTACGAATCGTACCATCGTGGAAAGGACAAGGAACATGTTTCATGTTCAAAATTTTGACAAATCGTTTTGGGCGGAAACAGTGGTTAATGCGGTTTACACATAAAACCGTTTTCATACAAGGGCGTTGGATTCCATTACACCCAAAAGAAGCATGCAGCGGAAGGAGGCCTTGCATTGCATAGATGTGTGTGTTTGGGTGCATTGCCTACATAATGGTGCCGGATGAACGAAGGAGTAAGCTTGATGCAAAGGGCACAAAATGTTTGTTTTTGGATTATTGTGAGGGGACTAAGGCCTATATGCTAATGTGTTTATAAACTAAACAAATCATAAAAAGTAGAGACGTAGTATTCATGAAAAATGACATGAGCATTTTTTTTGCAAAGTATGACACACAAACATATCACCATTGGTGCAATTCTATCACCGTGGGCGCAAACACTGACATTCTAAAAAAAACACACTTCAATATGCCATGCTACAAAATATTTGTCCCACAATGGCGTCAAGTTTGATGACTACTTCATTAATTTGAAATGTAAGAACCTTAAAGCTTTGGCCACCTATAACTCGCAATCTTTCAATCACCTCACCATGTTGGAATAGGCATGTGCACTCCTTCCTTTATCCTGAATCATATTTTAAGTTATCTAGGTTAATTGTAAGTTATATAGATTTAAATAGATCAATATCGAAGTCCAAGTCTTAAAAATGATATGTGCCAATATTCTTTTGTTTGCTTAAAAATTGATGCACCTATGGATGAACTTCCATAATCCAGTTTCTCAAAATGACACATATGGTGCAATGTTTGGTATTGCACCAAGTAAACAAGTTGAACCTTGTTTCTCATCTTCAAAGCAATATTATAAACTCGTTCATTATGTTCACAAATGTAAAAAGAAAGAAAGATGACTTTGATGTTGCCATTGGCGTGACTTATGATGTTGTTTCATTTTTGAGTTGGTCTAAGTTTATATGTAATCCCGAAATGGGCATTACGAGAATTAAATGAGCCTTAACGACTTCTACTTCCTCCTTTCGAAGGTGAACACCTTGAGCAGGCGCAGACAAGCCGGCCGTCACTTGTCTCCCTTGAAGGCCAAACCCTAGGTCCCCACACGGTTGGTTGAAACATTTGATTCATCTAGATACCCCACTATGATTGGAAGGACCATAGGTGGTGGGGTGCACCAGGAACCAAGTGCTAGGAAGATCACTCATCCAAATACCACTCTAGCCTTTGGCATCTTAACCTTGAAGTGTCCATGGGATCAATGTTAAGGCCGTGGGTTTAAGCCGCCCTTGTTCATAAGAGCACAAATTATGGTGTCCTTTTGTGAATTATCTTTTGAATTTAGAAATACATTCATATACAACTTTCATGCATTACATTGCATGTGGGATAAAGAAACGTTGCATTTCGTACTAGCACAAACATTTGATTCTCAATAAAGTTTCCTAATATTACATGTGTGAGATAGAAAGAGGAAGATATCACCTTTGGATAGACTTCACCTGTTTATAAATCCAAGATAGATTTACATAATTAATCTGTAGGCTAAATGCTACTGCCTCATGTTGGAAGTGCCCTCTTTTGATAGTGACAACTTATAATTCAATCACCACGTACACCCCCATTCACACATCAAAGACGGAGCTCCATGAAGGGCTACATCTTTTGAAGTCGTAGGAGATAATAATATACCTTCATTTTGTTGTCCCCAAAATGGGAGATCTCCACCGCACTTGGGGTTGTCAATGACCGAAAAAAACACCAAAATAAATAGTCCTAGGCCAAGAAAGTGTCGCTATTACCAAAAACATACAAATACCTAAAGAGACCAACTTGCATAACATTTTTCAGTGAGGTGAATATGTTCGCTGCTTGAACAAACAATAAGCAAAGAAGGCAAGGAGGTTCAAACGGAGGTGATGAGAATATTGACATCGAATGCCCTTGATTCAAGCATCCCGTTCTTTTTGTCCCACCAACCAATTTTGAATTACCGAAAAATGCTATGATCATGTGCTCATAGAACTTCACCAACAATGCCCCTTTTTCTGCACATCTTTCCACATGCACACTTGTGAGTGGCTTGTACTAGTCCAAATTCTAAAGAAATGTTATATTGTATATCATCATCTATTACAAATATATGCTAACTAATAGCTCCTTTGTAACGATTTGAGTGTGAGGTCCGAGATGACCCTAAACCACCGGGTGATAGTGAAGAGGTACTTATTTTCAAATGGAGTGGTTGGCGGTTCGATTCCCGCTATGATATCTTCTCTCTACTTAATGGAAAGAAAAAACCAGTTAGGTAGGTAGGAAGCCAAGAGCCCACCCACCGCAAGGTAGGCAATAGACTTCGCCTGTACCAAGAGGATTCTTGAACGAGATAGGGCCAATGGACTCAAATTTAGATCGGATTGCCCAATGTTGGTTATTTATTTATTTATGATTGAGTGTGAACAAAGTAAAAAAAGTTGTTCAAACAACGAGTAAGTTGTAGATAACACCTTGGCACTCCGGTCTAAAACAAAACGGTTGTTGCAAAGCACAAAGCGCATCCTCTACATGACCCTCTAAAATGTGTAATTTAATTTAAAGAATACACAAGTTTATCAATTCTAAATGTGATGTAGACCACATCACTACGACCACAAAAACTCCTTTTTAAGTGAAGATCTAATGTGGGTCACCTCAATTTTGTAAATTTTGAGTTTTGCATGGATGGAGTCAATTAAAGTGGAATCATATGATGACATTAAAGTATGACTCGTTATGCTCCACATGATAAACGGGTCTTGAAGAAGAGTAGAAATTTGTCGAGGTTTTTCATCCACTTGACCCATTTAGATATGAGACGAGTGTTACAAAATAACATACCGGGTTACAATTATAATCCTTCATGCGCTCCAACACATCATAAAGCTCTTCTTGTTTGGACAACACCGCTCTCAAGGTCTGCCACAACACAACAATGAAGAAGTTGAGACATTTGGACAGAGAGATAATAGGTTGTGGGATGATTTTTTTTTGTTGAGAAAAATTCAATTAATTTGAGTTTTTTTTAATTGTTATTATTGGAACTAGTAGCAGAGGGAAAAAAAAACCTATTGGTTGCTGGTTAATTAAATTAAGCAAACCACATGGGAAAGTGCCACTTGAAGAAGAACTTGACCTAGCATGTAGATAGTTACCCATAACAAAACGAAAGGTCGTTGGGTTAACATATATAAGGTAGACGTGTATACAAAACTTGCGATTAGTGTGCTAATTATCTAAATCATGCCCTTAACCATTTGCCTAATCCTATTTTATATTCATCAAACCATATTCACAAGAGTATTTCCCATGACATCACAACCTAAGGTATCTTAACATATCTACTTCTTTTCTTTTCTTTTTTACAGTTTTGTGTTGTTGATTTTGCAAACATTTAGTTGATACATTTAAATGTTTCAAGCATCTTGGAATGCAATGGGTTCCACTCTAGTTAATTATTAAGCACTAAATCAAGAAGCTACACTAAACATCTTCAATGTGGTGTTGGATTTTGCATGCCATGTTAGGTAGTCTTCATTACTAGTTATATAGTGACAAGTGTCATATGGCACCCTCTTTAATTGTCACCCCATTATTGCAAGGCACTTAACCCTTAGAGGCCCAACCTCAAATCTTTTCAAAAGCGCTTGAAATCCACCCTCCCAATTCAATAACTTATTACAAAGAAGACATGTAGCTCTAATGATGGATATGACTATACAAATGGCATGTTTGTAGAGTTAGGATAGTTCCAAAAACATTCCATTGTCTACATGTCCCAATTCAAAAGATTATACCACAAACATGTACAATGATATTGATAGGCAAAGGTGATTGCCCAGACAAAGAAATCCTTATGAGCTTTCAAGATTAATGTGGGTTGATGATGAGTGGTCTAGGCAACACCAATTGTATTTTCAATTTGTGCCCAAAAAAAAGAAAAAAAAAGGTCTAGGCAACACTTGATGATGTGTTTAATGTAAGGTAGAGGGTGCTTAGACTAACTTTTGGTTGCTTTAGCCTATTTTTGGATTTCATTTGGATTAGTGGTATGCACAATTGACTTAGCAAATTGGCTTTGATCGCACAACATATGAAAATATTGCAAATTTTAGAAGTCACTTACCCCTAGCTTTCACAACCGTCACCACAAAAGAACCAAGACTCCACCCAATATATATAAAGTTTGTAGCCATGTTCCAACTCTTGTGCAAACCCAATCCCAACTTCGCTCAAAACCAACCTTGTATTCTTCCAAAATCTCCCCATATCTCACCCAAAATTTGTAGCCACTTTGCACTAGAGTCATTTGAACGGTTCAAGGTGTGCTCTAATTACGAGATGAGGAGGCATGCATAAGGGACGCTTTTAGGAAGGGGTTGGAATGAGCACCCTCTTCCTTAGCACAATGTATGCCAAGCATTCTAAGATATGTAGTCGAAGTCATTAGAAAATGAGTTCATTTTTTGTAACACGAAATTTAATATGCTCATAGAAGAGGACTTGCATGTTGGCTTATTGTTCATAATCACGTGCTACTATTTTACGATCTAAAATTAATTAAAAAAATTTGGATTCTTACATATTTATGAGCTCCATGTTAATGTTTATAGATTGATTAAACCATGTTGCAACTTGTGTTGCATGTTTCCACACTAAAGGCATTCCTTTGCTTTCCTTTAAGAAGAAGATACAATTTTTGCGTGACAAAAGTCCTTGATGCAACATAAAGGACATCTACACTAAACCAACATCACTAAATACCAATAGTTTTAGTTAGACCACTATATAAGGTATACAAAGGACTATCGTTTCCTTAACTTTAGAAGAAGATCTAGTTATGAGCTACTTCAAAACCTTCAAAAATTTCACAGTTTTGGTACACTCCTTTTGGGTGCCCCGACTGTGCGTGCACCCAACATTACATGAACTGACTTACGAGACCTCTTTTTAGGTCGTGACGGACGTCTCTGCGCGCTCTAAATTCAGCGAATTGTTGAGTGACAAAACCCTCATATGGTAATGATAGAAATATGTTAGTAGGTGGATGAATTGATTACCCTACCTTCCGGGTGTTGGCCAACTCCGTCTCGAGCATGCTAATCTTCCGAGTAGCGTCCTCGGGCGTCGACGGATCGGTGGAGGTCGTCCGGGACTCGTAGGCATTCGGCGGCCGGAAAACACTCAACCGGCCAACTTCCGCCTCCAATTTCGTGATGCGCTTTTGCAAGTTTGGGTCCACATTGCGTGGGGACGCGGGGCCGATTGCATACCGGCCCACGAGGGAGATGATGGACGAGAGGACGTGATAAGGGAAGGCAATGCACGCGAACAAGAGCCTCGCCCCGCTCGACAACAACCACTTGGAGCCGCTCCCTATCCTCCAAATGATCCCGTATTGTTGGACTCTCCGTGTTTCTGCTTTGCAGCAAGGAAAATGGAGACTTCAAGTAGGCGGTGGTGGTGGTGCAAAATTTGTCACATAATTAGGTACGGAGCATATATGCTATTATAGATTCAAAAAAAAAAATTTAGATGATCATTCTTAGTGACTGCTAAGGGATAACAACGCACAATTGTATTTTGTATTTGAATTATGTATGTTTGGTTTACTATAAGGGTGTCAAGTGTTATTGGTAGATGATTCAAAACAAACGCAAGAGCTTGAGTTTAAACTGGTGGACATTTCATAATCTATGTCATAGTATTACTCGGTTTTTTTTCTTCTACACTCTTTGTTTCCTTGGACTCGGGAAAAGCGAGGTGACAAATATTACATAATTTTTGACCCTAACTCTCGTTGATAGCCAACGCGGCTATACCTGGCTAGTACGTTCCCGGCTCGAATTATATCATTATGTCTAATGGTTGCAAGAGCTGTCAGAGAATCATGCACATGCCAGGGGTTCAAACCTCCCACCCAGTGATATTAGAGATCTTTTAGTAATCGACGGTTTAGATGTTAGATTGTGAACAATACTCATCCTGAGTATTGTTCATTTTGCTAGGGAAGCCCAAAATAAAAGAGGCATGACGCCCAACAAATTCCCGACACCACAGCACCTCAACCTACAACCGAGAGATGTTATGCATGTATTCATTGTGCAAGATTCACTGCGAGGTAAGATTTTAGATTAGAATGTTAATAACATGTTTTAAACACCTAAAATCTACCTCATGTTGACACAGAACAAGTGGCATCGACCCGTGATCCTTCTAATGCACAGATAGTTGCTACCCCAGGATCGCAATTCTGAAGCATTAACGAACGTGTGGGAGTTGTGATGAAATCTTACTGGATTGATCAATTTTGGGAGCTACTTTACTGTGCGGATTCAACCGGCGCTGCATGCCTGTAGTTGTGGTGCTTCGGCTCATCATCTGCTCCGCCCTTTGAGCTCCCTGCAGCCTTCATCCAAGACAAAAGATGGTTGGAAATGACTTTATAATTTGTGGGTCCAGTACTACTAATTAATTGCAACCCACACGACATGGTGTCCAATTTGGAGCATTCAAACAACAGAGTGACATGCATGACAACTAGTTCGATCGATCAATTAATTAGCAGCCTGCCAGTTGCCAGTGACTCAATACGATGATGGTTGATTGTTTATAGTTCACCCATTAGAGCTAGTATCATCACGAGTGTCCTCTTTGTGTGAGAATGCATGGTGATTTGTGCACTAACAGGCACAGGTCCGGGTTCAGAAATACTCGGTCCGGCCTCGACAGTAGCATCTGCAGCTTGGGGAGTAAAACAATCACCATCCAACCCGAGGTCTGCTTGCTTCCCCTGCTACAGGCATCAGGATTCAGAACTTACACTTGTGGACCTAACATAGAGTTGAGGTAGAGGGCCCTTTGGTTGATGTAGCCTATTTTGGAGTCCGTTTGGATTACTGGTATGCATGTTTGGTTTAACAAATTGGCTTAGATGTGGTAGAAACAAGGATAATCTAGGTTACGCATTCTATGAGTATATTACAAATTTTTGAGGTCATGTATCCCTAGTTGATTAAATTCCTCCCTAAGCCCACTTTTCTCATTGTTGAATGGCTCCCAAAAACGTCCCACCACTCGTCCAATACCAACCCCGCTTTCTCCCAAAATTGCCTCCAACTTCATCCGAACCACCCCCCCGCACTAAATTCAACACTCCGCCCATTAAAAAGTAACTTGAACCCTTATAACTTTTGCATACGGGATCTTAATAAAACATATGAGTAACCCACCCCTAGCTACGTCTAGACGTTTGTCCAAATCCATTCCCACTTTCACCCAAAACCAACCCCTCATTCTCCCGAAACCAACCCTGCATTCTCCTGAAACCAAACCCAGATTCTCCCAAAACCAATCCCGCATTCTCCTGAAACCATCATGTTTTCCACCTAAATCCACCCCCGTTTTGCGCCAGAGACATTCAAATAGTTTGAAGGTTGCTTCAGTTACAAGATTAAGAGGCGTGCATAAGGTGCTCTTCTAGGAGGAGGTTGGAACTAGGACCCTCTACCTCATACATGTAACTTACTAGATATAAACATCAGGTTTCCGAGCAGCAAGCATGAATAAATAGCCTCTTTGCCCGCAAGCTGCTACCCTCTTTCTAGAGGAGGCTATCAACGTTTAACCATACAACATAAATAGCTACTACCATGAATATCCTAAAAAACCTATTGAACTTTCATTAATAACAATTGAACTCCTATAATTGCGGAAGACGCTAATGCATTGTGTAACCTCGAATAGCAACACGCACTAATTAAGATAATCAGTGTAGTGTGGGCATCAAGAAATAGAAACATTTTACTTTGTACAGAATGGTAATCTGAATTGAAGTTGCAGGAATCACATAACTCCAAATGGCAACCCACACTAATTGGACAAATCAATGTAATTAACAAAATATTGTGGCGAGTGTTAACCTTCAAGTTCTGTCTCGCAACAAGGAGGTCGTCGTCAATATCTTCATTCACCACAAATACCACATGTGTTGCAGTTTTTGCTCTCCCTTCTTTGACTGCCTGTACGATTATAAAAGAGAATACATGATCCTCTATGCCAATGCGAGATTAGAGACAAAGAGTACCAAATTTGATCTGAGTGACTCATAAAGTGGCCTAATAAGGTGGCGTAAGAAGATGGACAAGAATAACAAAATTTTACTCCATGAAAACTTACGATGGGTGTATTTTACAATAGGCATCTATGTCAACTTGTCCGTCGTAGATGAAGGGGCTCTGGTTAAAACAAGTCCCCTACAACGTTGAGGGTTGATTCACTCGAACCAAGAGGGTGCATTACATTAAAGACGTGCGACTATACGTGAGTGTACAAATGGGGTGATAAGTTGAATTTTGTCGTTCTATGTATACATATGCTACACAAATTAAAACTCGTATGGAGGTCATTCAAAAAGTATACAACACTTGTATTTGTATGGTAGTGTCACTAGACTTTCTAGCATAGGTCATACTATGTTAGATGTTGGTTGTGATTGTGGTGTGTGATTTTTGAATACACCCAAAGCTAAAATTGTAATAAAATGAGGTAGACCAAAATCTTCAACTCCAATTAAGGTTTGGTTTGTTGGGAGGGTTAATAAGATGCGTAAAAAGTTTGGCGATTGGTGGTTTGTTGGGTGGAGTGTATTGGATATCCAATCGACTTGATAGAATGTTCAGCAAACATAGAAATTGGCTTATGTTGGCATCAAAAAAGAACCAACAACAAGTGAACGTACGTTCTTACGGATCAGTTGATGGTAGACTTAGAAACAATGATTGCATTAGTTCCTATGACATATATTATAGACTTACATGCTTATGAGTTATATGCAAAGGATGAAAAAGACTTCAATGACCTAATTGATAAATGCTAGGGTTTCGCATTATACACATGATAGGGGTTGCTTGTTATCAATAGTATATTTGTATATTTATGTGAATGACTATAAACAAATGTATTTTTTTTACGTATACAAATTATCACTTGTACTTCTATCATTGAAATTGCACGTGTATTGCTCATTATTTTAAAAAAATCAAAAGGTGCACACCCCTGGATTCCAATTGGAGTGCACTATCCTAATTCAAAGTCTTTGATACCATTTCCAGAGTCAAATGATCTTTAAATAGTTGTTTTCAAACCATAGAATTCTCTGCGTCTTCACCTTGCCAATGGATGAGTTTACGTCGACACCACGAATCCTAGCCCATGAGATGCTTAACTTACACACAAACACATATGTAATAAATACCTTGGCAGTTTGTGGGTCCTTCCAAGGGCCCTTGTCAGAATATAAACATCCTCCAGGCACTTGACAATCACACGTTCCTCCCAAGAACTCCGGAAGTTCACTGTGAAATCACCAGGATCGAGGCACCACATAAATAAATCCATGTGTGATACGGTTCAGAGTGCATGCAGATTCATTTCTAAACAGCTCTTCTGACCAAAAATGCGCTCATTGAGAGCAACACCATCCCAAACCTATGAAATGATTCATCTCAAAGCTTCAAGGATAGGTACCTTGGATCAATAGCATCCAGAAGTTTATTCTGGTAATTACTTCCAAGAACCTGCCAAAATGTTTATTTGCAAAATTTCAAAGAAGTCTCCAGAGACATGATGCACACCACTTTTGTAAATCCATGACAGAAATCATTAGGTGATCCAAATTTCACAGATTGCCCCTTTTTGCGGGTCAAATCTTACAGTGATTTTGGTTGCTGTTTTAGGGTCGAGAAAACCCTTAATGCTACTCCAGAGCATCCGAAATCCAGTGCCCGCATTTATGATGAACATGCGATGCAATGTCTGCCGCCACCAAACATAATCAACCCACTTATTTTCGATGTTTAAAGCTCAAAATCCAGATTCAACAGAATAAGAATCCTCCCTATAATTTAACTTTGAGACTGATAGCCTCGCAATGTGGCTTTACCTCCGGATAATTTGCAGAGTCAATCTTTTGGATGTCGATCAACAAGTCTCTTGCAGGTTTGCTGAAGTTTTTTAAGCCCTGTTTCATGATCATTGATCACATTGACTTTTAATACAATGTGGGCCATCCTATATATTGTTCTTCAGTCATTTCTACCTGGTCTGGAACAAGTGGAGAGTCATCCTTGTTACATTTTTCGTCACCCGAAATCTCAGTATGAATTTTTAATGAATCATAGGAAGGTCAAGGGTGGACGCTCAGACGGCACCTCTCCTTAAGAATTTGCTTCTATCTCCCCACTCCTTCCCACCAGGCTTCCATCCCTTCCGTCACATCAAAGTGCGATTCATTGAGTTCATCTACTGTATCAATCGTTTCTTGCAATCACCAACTTGAAACCTTAAACTAAAAGACACAATATACAGCTTTTCATCTATCAATTACATCATGGATGGAACATGGCATCAGTCATTGTTATTGCAACATGCGTTATGATCCTATTCATTAGTTTAAAATCTACCTCTTCATGATCTACACATCCCCATCTCCAATAATAAATTTCTCATGGTCACCTACCATTCAAACTTTGTCAAATACCTAGCTTACCTTGTTCTCAACAAGCCTAAACTTCAATGAGAAAAAACAAAACTTTAGTTGATCTCTCTCTCTCTTAGATTTCTCTGAAATAAGGATTGGGTAATACCTCCTCAATCAAAATCAAAAGAATCATGATTGGGTGTTAATGTAAGGATCATTTCCACGTCAATGTTCCCACACCATTTTTTATTTTTTTTCTCATTCTTGCATGTAATGTCCATTCGTCGAGAAAATTGAGACATAAATTTGCAACTCAAGAGCTATCAAATTCTTTAAAGGTGCACCATCTTCGCAACAATCTAGGATTGGACAAGTTCATCTTCAAAGTACTTACCACCCCATCAACGTCCAAGATTGTGGTGGCCGTGTCCACATGATGTTTCGCGGCAAATGAGCACGCGGGAAACTTGAGGTTGAGGGTCCTCTCGAACTCAAGCACATGGTATTTCAAGTACCTCTCGAGCGTGGTGCACTCCATGAGCTTGGGTGTGTCCACTCGCCCGATCCTCTCAATGTACACCGGCCTCCCATCGAGGTCGATCCCATGGTGGCCTTGCGGGTAATACTTCCGGACTTCATCCAACTCGGTGAACACGAAATCCTCCTCAATTGTATCCGCACCATACTCTTTGCGCCATTGGAGCATAGCAATCCACATAAGCTTCGCTCTTTGGATATCGTATTTCCTTGCTTTCAAGAACCTACAAAATCCTTCAGCAAAAAGAAAGATCAATATGAAGGAGGAGGAGGAGAAGAAGAAGAAGAAGAAGAAAGGTCAAGAATACCCATGAAGAAGGTTTTCATGCAACTTGGGCCGTGAGAGCATGTTCACAGGAGCTAGCAAATTTTCTCACTATCATTGGCTATTTTAGAGGTTGTTCAAGGTTGGTGGACAATGATTAATTTTGGTTATAAATGGAGGGACAACGATGTTGTCATGGTCATACTTTGAGATGTTTCAATAGTCGATGGGAGCGAGAAAAATTGCCCAATCTGTGGGCTTGTTGTAAATGTCACAACTAACCAATTTCATAGCCATAGCAATGATCTCGTGAGTCATTGTTCATATTTTGTACCCCTAGATCAGTTTCAACACTTTTTATGCTTTTATAATTTAGTTTTGGGATTCAAACAATGCAAAATATTCTTAAATTTTTGAGGTTTTTGTGAACAACTAATAGTAGAGTTTGATGTCACAAATGAATTAAAACCATATCAATAAATAAAAATTATGTTGGAAAGTCTTGAAACACTTGTCTTTAGCTTTAGAAGCAAGCTTTAGAACATGCTTAGGGTATAAGAAAACTTATTTCCAGATTGCACTCAAGAATGCAGCATATCATGTGCTTCATTCGATGGCACTTTATATGCATTTGCATCACAAACTTGAATTCATATATCATCAACATTGACTTCACATTGCATCAATCACATCAAACTATAACATTGAAACATCACCTACCAAAGATAGGGTTGAACTCCAAAACTTCTGATTCTAAATTCATGGTTGCAAGTCTATTTTAAAAGGTGAAGTATGTATGTCGAGTCAAATATAATGTTGAGTGGATTATTAGCTATATGCCAAGTTAGAAGCTCCGAAAAGACATAAAACTCTGAAGTGCACCTAAATATTGGCATGGACGCAACATTGAACATTGGTCACTTTGCAATCACATTTGAGATTTGAGTTGTGCATAGATATATACCGGAGCAATGTGTGATAATCATCGAGGTGTGGGGGCAAGTCATTTGTGGCCAAGAGGAGAACACGAAGCTCCTCCACTACACTTTGCTCTTGCCGTTCCCGCACATCTTCAATGTTCACCGATGCTTTGCGAGACCCCCGGAGCGAGATCGTCCGGCTTACGCTCTTGGTGATCGCGCGCTCCTCTTTTTTGGAAGTTGTGCGGAGTTTGGTGGAGGCGATGAGGTTTTTGATGGACGAACTCATCGTCTTCTTCGATCTCGATTCTTGACCGCTCAATTACCACTCAGTTAGAGTAGTGATGGTTGCGGAATGGTGATGACATGGTGTTTGTTTGGAGTTCCATGAAGAATCGTTTCTTCTCTCAGCCTTAAGCAATTTCAAATTTCTTCAATTTAAATACAAGCCCGGCATTGCTCTGAAGTCACAAGAATATGATGCACTTTGTTTTTGTGGATTAGGGTTTTCCACATACATTTTAGGGTTTTGTGAAACTTCACATCATGATCATCGTGTTTCTTGCTATCCTCTTGACCTTCTACATCCAAGTAGCTCAAAAACTCATTACTATCTCTACATGATAGCATGATTTGCAGGGAATTCATACCCTGAATTTTCACCAAAACCTTGGGACAATCTTCATGCATAGATAGATAGGTATGCAGAATGTATCTACGGAGTTTGGTATTAGGTCAATTAGAGTCTAAGGTAGTCCTCCTCAAGCTTGATGATCCTACAGCTCACCTATAAAAAAAAGGTCTTATTCCAATCTTCACTTTCTGCATTTGTGCGTAAAAGCTTAGTTTATGGTGTCGAATCGCGACACAACGACATACTCCGAAAGAGCTCATAATATGTGATAGGCCTCTACAAAGCGAGAAACCATTCCACTTGTGGATTTTTCTTAGACGAAGATGAACGAGTAGGGGATTCATAATGTTCCTAAACCTCATGTTCTCCCACCCATTGTAAATAAGAGAGATGCCTCGTTGCACAGGGATCTTGCCGTGATAGTAAGATTGAAGTTATCGTTTTTTGAGAAACACAACATGTTTATTCTCAGTCCTTAGTTGAATTTCTCTTGCCTAAGATAAGTGACAGGTGGAGCTTAACAATGTTATGTTGATATGAGGTGATATTTCTCATTCTTACACAATCTACATGAGAGGATGAGATGACACAAATGGCACCCCATCATGTGGTCTCCAATTATTTTGTGAACCCCAACTTCTACTTCATTTTTGGCCGAGACGTGCACAGCATGTCATAAACTTCAATATCTAGAGTCCACTCAGTTTCTTATTTCAGTGGACACCTAATACAATTCGTCAACCACGATTTGTAGATTCTATTCTATAATGACATTGGGGGCATGGAGAATTGAAGTTGTTGTTAAGAATTTAAGGCACTCTTCCAACCATTCCAATCAATCACTCCTTTCCAGATATGACCTTAAACACACGACGAGGTTGGTGACCTAAAAGGTCATCTTAAGAAGCGAAAGGTTCATAATATTCCACGCACTCAACATGTTGTTTGCAACTTCACTGTACTAAACAATAAGGTACACATGCCTAAATCCAACACAGCAATAATAAGGACACCTACATTTAAATGGTATGTGGTTAAGTGTGGATCTAAGACGAAGCAACAAAAAAACATGTGTTTAAAAGAGATTAAACCATGTGTTCAAAATACGCTAACCATTCTAGATTCAATAGTCAACATAATTTGGGGGACCAATATGACCAATTAATGAACACAAGAATCTTCACTTTGATCACAAATAAGATACTCATATGAGCTTCAAAAATTATGAGTCAAATGACTACGGGCAAGATTTGAATTTGCTAGTCATTTTGCACTAATTGCATGTTTCATGTCTATGAGAAGTGGCCGCAAAAAGTTCGAATAACACACGTCTATCTTAGAAGCAAGTATGCTTGGACCATCAATAACAATGGACATAGCATATCATGGCCCCCAAATACTGTGGCCCACCTAACACAAATTCAAGGCCAAGACCCTGTGAGCTGCACATCATATACATACTTGTCATCAACCATTCAACATTTTGCACACTCAAAAAGTTTCCGAACACCTAAAACCCCCTTTACACTAGCACTTGTGTAGAGAGCTCATGCATGCAATTTTTGGGAGTTTGATACTTTGAGTTGACAAGCTTTCATCCAAAGCTCAATCTAATGGAAACTTGACTAATTTTCAAGTTCTCAATAGTTTGAGCAAGTATATGGTGGCCATCCTCAAAGACAGATATCAAGGGGCCAATGATAATGCAAGGTATACAAACAAAGAATGCTTGAGTATGACCCACAAGATGAGAGCTCAAACTCTCGACATTCCTAAGCAACCTAATGGAGGTAGCTTAAGAATATGACCAAGGGCTTGTCATAGTTGATCTACATGGGATCCATCAAGATGGCATCAATGTGTTATAAGCATTGCGATCCCATTAAAACATTCAATCTCTCAAGTTAAAAGCTCAAGTGTAAAGTGGATTTGAGTGAACAAGCATGTTCTCCCCACCAATGAGAAGGCTTCTTCCTTCAACTTCTTACCCTCCTAAATGTAAAGGGGACCTCACATCCCAGGAATCCACTGCTAACAGTCTATCCAAGCCCTCTCAATTCTGAGAAGATACCAATCCTAACTTGTCACCACTTGGTTCTGCTCTTTGAAGAAATCCTATTGGGTCTAATGATTACAGAAGTTTACAAACAATTCAAGGAGATAAAAGAGATTGCCATCCTCAAGCGATGCATCCTGTATCTTACTCTCAACAAGGTAGTTGAGAATCGTATCATTAAAACTGGTGAGACCAATGAATGTTGATTTACAAATTACATGGAATGACAACCTTGTGGACGTGACACAGGGAGAAAAGAAGAGATGGGAAAGCCAAAGAGCCGCAGAGCCCCTCCAAATATCACCACCTGGCTCCTAAAATGCATGTGGCAAGGAGTACAACATAAGGATCCCTACTAGCCTAAGGTTGTGAAATCGGAATACCAACAATGCTCCCTCAGTGCCCTTCCCAAAGGAGCTGTAACTTGTCCTGCCTACTTCATATCACAATCTGTTGGACCAACAAAATGTACCTCAGTCCAGAGAAAGGGCATTTATCCATGACTGCTTCACCTCAAGCAAATGCTTGACAGATTTAAGAGTGCTGGCAGCAAACCTAAGCACTACTTGAAGATGGTCAATAGCTTTCCAGCAGTGGAAAGTATGAACTGCCTAAAACTCATCATCGTCTTCTTCAGCAATGTGTTTGGCAAGCTCCTGCTCTTGTTGCTGACGCTCACGGCGCTTTTCTGCGCTCTCCAGTTCTTTCTTATGAGCATCTGGAGGAAATCGCAAGGCCTTCACTGCCTCATTATGCGTATTCAGACAGAACGCAATTCGAGAATGGAATGCCTGCTGGGGTTCCTGAAACCATTACCAAAGATTGAAATCCATGAGACATGTACTTATAAACAACATTCGGCCAACCAGGAGATTGAAACACAATTTTCCCCACCGATGCCTTCCTTTTGCATGCAAGAGTCCAAGAAAGGTATTACTACAAGATTCTCTGAATAAATTCTCTGGATGAGTCACTTGTTAAGAGAAAAAGTGGTGGATTTTGATTGCAATAAGACATATACCTCCCAATTGAGAAGTCATACCTGTGTTGAGTATATGTCACCAGTCTCTTTTGACTGCATCCAGCCTTTAGAGTGGTCTACACTGGCATCAATGCCCCCATCACGAATGGCCTTGGTAACAATGCTTTCAGCATCATCAACAGCTGTGGCAGAATCCAAATGTAGTTTCTGCGCAACATCTGCTAAAGAAATTCGAGAATATGAGATACTGATATTCCGAAGACCTGTTCTGATAACATTATGTCGCAACCGCACAATCAGGTTCTGGCTCTTATCAGTCGCAAATACGGCGGCATTCCTTTCAGCTACAGACCTGAACAGCTCCAAATCTCCAATTCGCACAGCCTGCCAATAGGGAACCCACAGACTGAATATAAGAAATCTGATCATTTCTGCAAAGACACAGGTCAAAAAGTTCCTCTTCCTTTCAAACCTACTACATACAATAATAATATCTTGATCAGGTGCAAGTTAAAAGAGATAACTTCTGTCTTCTGATCCTAGGAGGAGGAAATAATGAAGATACATACATTTGTAAGCTCAAAATAGGGACGAAGAGCCTTGCGCATGCCAGGTAACATAAATGTCGTACGTTCTGGAATCTCGCCCAACAAGAGGCGTACAATAGCTGCCCACTTTGTGCACTGGATTCTAAATCCTCTTGCACTAGATGGGGCCTTCCGTGCTGCTTGAAGCAAGCAGTCTTTGGCATCAGTATACTCCAGCTGAATAGTTCTGATCTTTCCTAAGTAGTACAGATACCGACAAAGCTGCATACACAGAGATGTACCCAAATCAGAAATCATTACATGATTAGTTCCAAATGGAGAGTTCCAAATGATTAGATCAAATCCACATCTGCTTACCTGTTGGTTTGAGTGGGAATCAGATCGTTGAGTTTTTGAACGAAGCTTCTCTGCTAGATCATAAAGGTTGTAATGAAGATAGTTTCTTAACAGAAGGTTCAATAGCATCTCCTGCACCAGAAAGTCACCACCGAAGGCCAAAAACATCAGCAAGCTTGCTATATTTCAACTTTGCTTCTTTCCAACCACATGGTTTCTATGACAGTGTGAGACTAGGTTCTGAACATTTCAACACACATCATAAGGTTGAAAAGTTCCTAATTAGAATAGCTACAGCTCCTATACTTCATTTGGTACTGCAAAACGTTTTATGGCCAGATCATTAATTTTGCATTGAAATTAACAACAATGTACAAGATCAAACTGGCCTGCCTTCTATCCAAGACATACCTGTCCTAACTCATCATGCCGTAGTGTCGCTGTTCGATGTAGAGCGAGCAAAGTCCTGAGATCGACCATTTCCAAAATATCCTCAGATATAAATCTTCAAAATGCTAAATTCCTTGGCAGAACTAAATAAAAATCAACCTTCCTTACACCTAAAGGCAAGTAGCCTTACCCACGAATGTCAGCAAGTGAATCTGTAAGCTCATAGCTGTAAGAGTAGTAGAAGTAGACTCTTGAGGCAAGCACATCCAAAGTTCGGCGATTCAGCTGCTGCAGTCTCCTGACTGCTGCAAATGAACAACTCTTGGCCTACAGAAATCACAGGGTAGAAACAATGAATCAATATCTTTCTCAACCACATAGGTATTCTCTACTCTCATAAACATCCCCCCAAAAAAGGTTCCCTGGACAGTCCTTGCACATGATTTACTTCTTTATGCTTTGCTAGACAGCAGAAGATACTCCAGCCATTTTAACCATTGATGCCTAACAACATATGGCAGAGTCTGTATCATCCATTACAATCAATCGCTTTGCACTGTTCTCAAAATAATAGAAAGAAAACCTTGTGCAGCTGACTTGTTGTTTGACACTGGACCAATCCCATACCAACACAAAAATGAGGCCACTCTGAGCACAGAAAACATCAACTACTCACTTAGCTTATCCTATAGACAAGTACTGGTACTTTAAAAATGAGGACTACAAGTTAAACAATGCAGGTTTTTTTATTTCCCTTCAAACCAGGAAGAAAAAGAAAAGCAACATTCTTGATTCATCCTGCACTACATCAAAGATGTCACTTGTTGCATGGACAGTAACAAGTAGTTTTTAGATAGAAGGAGCTTCACAAGGAGAAGGTAAACCCACCTCGTCTAGTTCCTTCTGATCAATCAAGAAGATGATGACCAACAAGTAGCAGAAAATCTCTACTTCAGGAAGCACAGTCTGCTTGTGAGAAAAGTGTGATTGCCCACCAGTTGGAGGAGTATCTACGTCCATGTCTTTCTCACCCTTTTCAATCTGGAACGACACCATATTATCCAAAAATTCAGCTACGTTTCATGAAGACAGGTGAAACATCAAGCTCACAAATGGGTCCACTCTGGTGTCTAGTGCAGCTGTAAGTACATAGCCCAATAAAATTCTCAAAACTCACCTCAATTTTGAGAATTTAACCTAAACTCAAACCTTGTGTCCAGCAGTATGAAGTCTGATAATGGATACTAAACAGAACAAGCCTCATAAAAACCTCAGGTAAAGAAAATTGATTACAATACTCTTCAGGGGTATGCCTACTCAGAAATAATTTCAGAACCCTAATCTTGCACTTTGTGCAGAAAGGCAATTTGGAAACTGGATCTTGGTTGAAATTTGGCCATATTGATTTTATTTAGGATTTGTTGACAACTGACCTAAACTACTGATGCTATTCTCCTCACTAGAAATGCTTGCAGAAGTCCAAAGCACTTTTACATGGACAGTTTCACACTCATACAGCTTCCCTAACCATCAAAACTGCTGTTAAATTCATACCTTTGCCACAAAAGGCAACAGCCGAGACAAGGCCTCTGAACCAGAAGGTAAAGCATGCTTTAGGAACGCATTTATAGTGGACGCTTTGAGTGAGCGTCGGACAGCCTGCAATTGTCTAATAGCACGGGCCATCAACCGCATCTCCTTGCTCGCCACACCCTTCTCAATCGACGTTATTACGCCCTTGAGATCTACAACACATAAAAATGCCACACAAAATCAAAAACCTTCCACCCTCTCATCCATTAAGGACCATCGCCAATGAGAGCATAATTAGGACCCGCTTATTACACCATCCCCAAACGAATCATGAAGAATTACAAACAATCCCAGACACCCCATTTTGCCCCAACCCTAATCGAAGAAACATCAACCAAATGCTCACAATAACCGCATGCCATACTCTCATTCTCCATTTAAATCATCAAAACCCCTCCCTAACGACCTACGAATGATTGTGAGCACAAAATACACATCGAGCGACGGAATCTTACTGGAAAGGGGTGAAGCAGCTGGAGGGTCCGCGGCCTTCATTTCGACATCAAGCCCCATGTTGCCGATATTTCCTTCCCTCTCCTTACACCAAAATTTCAGAATCACCTCGCCCTGCTTCCGAAGGATGTGCTCAGGCCGAATTCAATTACAACGACATTTGCTTCACGTGAAATCGATCCAAGCTCGAGAAGGTCGAGAGCGGTGGAAAGTAGGGTTTGGTCGGAAAGAGAGTCGCAGTCCCCCTGTTACATGAATGGATGATAATCGTTCATTTATCGTTGTTTCATCCTTCCGCTACACGTGATATGGGATGCTTGCTTCTTATAGTAGAGGCGCCTATTCCCGATCAGGACCCCAAATTTCCATTAACTTGGGACTGAATTTCAATCAGGTTATGAACAACACACAAAATTGCATAAGACAAAAAAATTTCGTCCTAAATCTTAAACCCTATACCCTAAATCCTATCCATCTCGTTCCAGAAAGACCATCCCCAACCAATCTTGAAAATTATAACAATCCTAGACACTACATTATGCCCAACCATTATATTTATATTTATATTTATATCATGTTATTTGAACAGCACCAATAACTGCATTCATACTCCCATCCTCAATTCCAATCACTCAACCCCCTTCCTAATGACCTACAAATGATTTTGCACATGAAATACACATAAATAACAAAATTTATTGGGAAGGGGTGAAGCAGCTGGAGGACTATTGCCAACCTTCATTTTGACATCATGCCACGTATTGCCTCTCCTTCGTCCCCTCTCATTACAACAAATTTTTGAATCTCCTTGCAATGCTTGCTAAGAATGGGTTTAGGTCAAATTCGAGTACAATTACACTTGCTTCTTCTCAAAATCGATTGAAGCTCAAGAGGGAGGGAAAAGTGGAAAAAAGTAGGGTTTGGTCGGAAAGTAAAGTTAGAGAGCCTCTATTTCCTTCCGCACCTAGATGGATGATAGTCATCTAGTCAGCGTACTTCATCATGACGCTATAATGTAGCATGGAACTACACTAAATAGTGCTATTAGTGTGGGCCACAAAAGTTCTCTAGAGCCAACATTACTTCTCATAGTGCTCACAATCTCATGTCTCATTGATGTGTCGTGTCCTTGTTTACATTGGACACGAGCACAACAAATATAGGTTGTAGCAAGTGTTCTTTGCAACAAGGTGAATGTTATGCTTGGTGTTGTACATGTGTCATCTCACACTTGAACCTAGTGGTCAAGGAAGGGAGATCTACATTTATCCAGGGTTAAGTTTGTTAACCACATCTCTCTCTCTCTCTCTCTCTCTTCCTTCTTTGTCATTTCACCCACAATTTTTTATTTAAAGAAATATCGTATGGAATTGTATCATACCATACATGGCATGAGATTATTCGTTGACAACACTCTAGATAAATCTAGAGAACAATATCTCCTTGTAATCTTAAAGAATAATAAAGAATCGATGTGTGTTGCATTAATCTTCAACCCGTGCCAATTTCTCTAGTTCAAAATTAGTGTGGACTACATTAATTATTCTTCCAAGAAATTGATTTGGTTCATTTTTTCTATGAAAGTGAATAATTTAGTCCATGTAAAGTGTTGGTCATAAGTCTCGGTGAAGACCAAGGAGAAGAGAAGGAGTCTTACATCCATAAAATAAAATAGTCATCATACATCAAAAGTAGCAAATATATTCATTTGCATTAATTTCCTTGTATTTGGACAAACAATGTGGCCCACATTAATTTTAAACTCTAAAGTTGTTGTGAGTTAAAAAAAAATACTGTGATAATAGTAAATAAGTGGATTTTAACAAAATATTGTGGCAAGTACATACTCATAGGAGTATTTAGCATAAACATCAATTGTTTGCTCTACATTTAAAAACTTGATTAGCGAGTGTTAGTAGTTAATTTCCATGGGCATTTTTAACCTCTTTTAGACTTGATTAGAGAGCTTCGTGGGCATTTCAAAAATTGCATTTAAGCAAATTGGAGCACTCTAGGCTTGATAGTTGACTCACAAATGACCATAATATTTCACACCTAGGACATTCGTTGTGTAAATGTGACTATTTAGTGCAACCTTGATTAGAACATGTTGATTAACCTCCATGGGCATGAAATCTCTTGATTAGAGAGCTCCACGGGCATTTAAGCAAATGCACTTAAGCATATTAAATTGCTTAAGTGAATGTACTTAAGCAAATTGAAGTACTTGGGGCTTGACAATTGAGTTACCAATGAACATAATGAATGACACTTGGGACATACCTTGCATCCTTGTCGAGATTGCATCATTTATTTACAATAGTGAGCAATTGAGGTTAAGGAACTCGTCATTTTTTTACTACAATTCTCGAGGTCCAAGCAAGTGTGCACGGGGAGGTCACTTCATTGTCAAGTTGACACCACGTGCGGACAAAGTTTGCTACCCCTATATTACATGTCATATATAATTTTAAAATTTATGATATTTTTTCTACATATACATAACCATTGATAGTATCTTTTGTATACTTTTTTGAAAATTTTAGACATCTTTATTTTTTTTAGTAATTTTTTTAGTTCAATTTTGTGTCATTCTAGTTAGAAATGGTATGTTTTATGAAAAAAAAAATCATCAAATTTAGTTACCACTTTTGACTATGTCATAGGTACTGTGTATATCTACTCATGAAAAAAATTTGATAAAATTTTGACCCATTTTGGTGGTGCAACTTACCAAAAGAAGATTTTTTTTGGTCGCACGTGGTGTTCAACTTGACAATGGAGTGATCTACCCGTGCAAGTGTGAACATGACAATTTGGGTGGTTTAATTGCCATTGAAAATGTTGAAGATGAGGCTTCCTACCATAGTTTTCTAGGTGTTTGGGCAAATGATTTTAAGGGTGCCTAAATTTATAGGAAATTAACTCCGTCGAGTGTCTGAAAAAGAAGAAATAACATTCAAAGAGTGCTTAGAATCACAATAATGCAAGTGACATGTTAAGTTAATTGTTCAAGTTGATCGTAGCTGTCATAGATGAAATAAGGAAAACCATCCATGAATTATAGAAACGACTTAGATGAATGTCTAACTTATTTTAAATTACTTTTTGAATATGCCCAAATTTAGAGTATTGTTTTTATGGGCTACCTAACTTACTTTCACACTTTAATTAATTATTAGGTAGAAAACTGCGAGAAAGCTACAAAATTGAGAATGTTGTCGACTTAGGTTCTCCTAGCAAAACACCCACCTTCCGTTGTATACATGAAATTACAAAGTGCTTGTACTCTCATGTAGCATAAAATTACCTCAAATAGTTTTATTTATTTATGCTCGACAAAGAAAACCAACAGAACATAGTGGATGAGTGGTGGCAAGAACGGAGGAGATCGGGGGAGGAGGGTTACATCGGTGGTTCAAAAAATATATATCAAATCTGACAATCGTGAAAGCACATGCAACATGGCCTCACCAGAAGCCAGAAGCTGCTTTCATCGCCCATAGACTTCTTCTCGATAAATCAAGTTAGATTTTTATTTTTCGATTTGACATAAAATGTGGATGGATGACAAGTTTAAAATAAAGCGGATGATCTTTAATCGAAGGGCATGTCAAGTTGTGAACATTCTTGAGGTTTGTAGTATTTTGGAAGAAGGGTTGAATAGTGTGCGAGTGAAACTTAAGAGCATGATATAGTAGTCAAGATTGCATTTTGTTTTCATATTCAATATTCCATAGGATTTTCTAGCGTGACACAAAATTTGGTCACGATGACAATGTGTGTGTGTGTGTTTATATACTTTGTTTGTTTATCTTTACAAATTGACATCATAGTACACTTTAAACTCCATACTATCACGCTTTGGGGCAACCAAAGTGCACGTGGTTAAGGATTTTTTGTATTGTTAACATGGATGCATGATAAAGGAGAATTAGTGTAGCATGTGATATCTTAGAACAACACAATGCACACCTTGCAATACATATAATAATTACAATGATGACAACGTGATGTGTACAAGCATGTGGTTTGAATTCTTTGGTGATTTACTTTCTAATGTTAAAACCAGTGATATATGGGAGGAAAGTGTGACAACAAGGAGTGAGATCTAAAACGAGAACACATGTTCTCTAGTGTTTATGAGACATAAGAGAAGGAGCGACATTAAGGGGGTTGATATTACAGAGTTTAAAGCATACTTTGAAATGGAAGATGAGATTCCATGATTCCAAGCTTGTTTGGGTGGTCCCCATTGTAAACCCAAACACTTTAGAACTGATTGTTTTTGTTTATATATATATATATTGAAAATACATTGGTTATTAGCTATGGCCAGGTGGAGAAAAACTATTTTTCTACTATACAACATAAGAGAAGAAACTTCGATCCCCAAGGGGATCGACGTGAATGAAGTGTTTGTTCATTCCACCCCTAGACCTATGTCCACGGGACATAGGAATAGGAGTAAAGAACTACTTCCCCCTTTCGAGAGTAGACACTATGGTCACAAGTAACCAGTAACAAAAGAAACCAGCATCAAAGAGGCCAGTACCATTCAGGAGGTATAAATAGGGTTAATTAATGAGGAGGTGTGTTTGTGCACAGTTGGGGTGCCTGGTCATGAGCTTATTGTTGTAGAGAGAGGGCGTTTTTCATATATGACTTTGGTTTATCTAAGGGGGGTCTTGTAGTTGAGGTAGGGGTTGGTGGTTTTCTAGTCGTCGTTTGTGAAGGAGGATGGACATGGCGTATTGTATGGCAATGGTATTAATATTTTTGAAGGTATTTCGGATGGATGGCATAGGTATTTTAAGTTTGTCTTCAAGCAACTTCATTGATGGAATGTGTGTTGCGGCTCTGGCTCCTGCTGTAATAACAATGAGCGGATCAATTTTCCACCCTAGAGCAGCAATGTTTTCTATGAGTGGCTTGTATTTGTTAGCTTTGGCTTCTAGTGTTACTGGTGAAAATCTATCATTACAGTATGTGAATTCAATGAATTGTATGGTAAATGTTTCGTCTATATTTGTGGGGGGTTCGTTTTGATACGGTAAGCCTTTAACGCAGAGAATGTCGGGTCTAAAGCGGGAGTTACAATGGCATCTTTGGGTTCCACATGTGCACGGTAATAGCCAGTTAGGGACGGTGTTTTCTTGGGGGTTATACAACATAAGACATGGTGGTGGTGATGGTTGTTGTCCCACCGTTCCCTCAATTCCAACAAGGTGTGGGAACCATGTTAAAGTGATGTGTCATATGCATTCAGGACAACACATGCTCATCCTATATTAATAATGGTAAATATTGCAAGCATACTTATCGTGTGATTTACCCTTTGATGCAATATAATGTGGCCCACAACATACACTGTCACACATTAAAATGTTGTGGAATCTTATACAAGTGAGGGAATTGTTTTTGCATCAATCTCTCCACATCCTTGAAATTCATGAAAGTTTCATTTTTAGAAAATGACATTCGACAATGAACATTTTGGGAAAATGATTATTTTAATACGGTTGAGATCTCTTTGTGGACACAAAAAATATATATTAAATAAACAATTGAATCCATCCAGGAAAGATGAGTATAAATTGGAACTTACTTTGTTGGAAGTCTCTCAAATGCACATTATTTTCATTTAATTGAAATACTACGACCTACAATGTAGGCCTCCAATGTTGTTCAATGTGGGTTGGATACGATTTGCACCCACAATATTACCCCAAAATTTTTAGTGTTGGTTTCCTTTTATATAGGGTGACTCACAATATTTACCATAAAACACAGGAGGCGCTTGACCACCTGGCCAATTTTCCATCAAGTAGAGAGCCGATTTCATGGGCGGGAATTGAACTACCAACCACTCCATTTGGTTTGGGTACCTCTCCACTATCATCCGGTAGTTTAGGGTCACTTCGGATAGTTTGGGTGCCATTTGGTGTCAATTATGGTGTAGTGTCCATGAAGGATTTTGAGCATAATTGGACAAGATCCTAGTGTTTCCAAGTCCAACCGGTTACATGTTGATATCTTTCGTTTTTTCTTCATTCACTTGAGGTATATTCTCCAAATTCCTCTAAAAGGATTGGTAATTTTCAGGAAGTCTTGAGCTTCAACCAATTATTTCTCAAGCTCAATTGGTTATTTCTCAAACTCAACTGGTTAATTTCAAGCTCAATTGGCTTATATGTAATTAGCGGTTGGTTCACCCTATCCATTGTTACGATGTAATAGGATTCATTTAGAGTAGAGGCATCCCCAACAGATCACTTAAGAAATTTTGTGTCATATTTGGAGAAGTATAAGGCCGTGCAAATTTTTTCATGTGTAGAAAGATAGAAACTAAGAGGATTGTAAAATTTACGGAAATTTTATTCTTAAAAATTTAAAATTTTATTTTATGCTTTTAATTTAATTTTAAATTGATCGGAAATAGGCGCCTCTACTATAAAAAGCAGACATCCCAGCGGAAGGATGACATACAGTGATAGACGAACGACTATCATCCATTCAGGGAACAGGGGGACTCCCACTCTCTCCGACCAAACCCTACTTTCCATCGCTCTCGACCCTCTCGAGCTTTGATCGATTTCACATGAAGCAAATGTCGTTGTAATCGAATTTGGCCTGAGCACATTCTTCGGAAGCAGGGCAAGGTGATTCGGAAATTTGGTGGAAGGAGAGGGAAGGAAATATTGGCAACATGGGGCTTGATGTCGAAATGAAGGCCGCGGACCCTCCAGCTGCTTCACCTCTTTCCAGTAAGATTCTGTCGCTCGATGTGTATTTTGTGCACACAATCATTCGTAGGTCTTTAGGGAGGGGGTTTGATGATTTAAATCGAGAATGAGAGTATGGCATGCGGTTATTGTCGGCATTTGGTCGATGTTTCTTCGATTAGGGTTGGGAAAAAAATGGGGTGTCTGGGATTGTTTTTAATTCTACACGGTTGGTTGGGGGATGGTTTGATAAGGGGATCTTAATTATGCTCTCGTTGGCGATAGTCCTTAATGGATAAGAGGGTGGAAGGTTTTTGATTTTCTGTGGCATTTTTATGTGTTGGTTGATGCTGAAGATGATGATGTCAAGCCTATCAAGAAGAGAAGTAAGAAGCCATTAGATGACAAAGAAGATGATGGTGTCAAGAATATCAAGAAGAGAATTAGGAAGCCATTAGGTGACGAGGAAGAGGATGATGCCAAGCCTATCAAGAAGAAAATTAAGAAGCCAATAGATGACGAGGAAGATGATTTTAAGAAGCCAATCAAGAAGAAGAAAACAAAGAGGGAGCTTGAAGAGGAGGAAATCAAATTGGTTCGAACTATCTTTGTGGGCAACTTGCCTACTACAGTGAAGAAAAAGCATCTGATACGAGAGTTTTCACAGTTTGGACAAGTGGACACGGCTCGCCTGCGATCTGTTGCCCTAGTCGATGTACGTCTCTTCTTCAAAGATACTCCACCTGCACTTGCTCACTTCCTGCCAAGTCTTTCTATTTTCATTCCATTTACACTGCAATTTCTGAGACACAGAATCCTTCGTGTTCCAACAGACTAAACTTCCTCGCAAGGCAGCTGTTATCACTGGACAGGTCAATGAAACTCGCAGCAGGTTCTGCTTTCTACTTTTACATTTCTCATTCTGTTCTCCACTGTCTATTGTCCTTGCTGCTCATATTTTGTGACCTGATAAAATGTAATTGCAGAGCTGCAGTTCTTTTACAGTGTTCCAACGTTAGTCTCCACATGTTTTTCTGAAGTTATCACACAAATTTTAGACTATGTAACAACATCATGAAGTTAATGGTCTGCTCTTTGTGATTGATGAAAAGGATAGTCCTCCATCACTTCAGTTTTGTAGCCAGGATACAGAAAATTCCTATATGCAACTTCATGTCAATATTGAATGATCTTCTCTGAATTTTTCTGGAGTTGCAAGAATGGATGTGTCTTTTGATCTACTCACTTGTTGAGGGAACAGTATAGGCCTGGTATTCTTGGGGCTAAGATCACTGTAAATTGCATGTGTAAACTGAGCATACTCTGAGTTTAATTAGGCCTGGAACGGTACTTCCTAAGCACAGTCTGTGCTCATTTGAATTCCCTATGTCGGTGATTAAAGTGGATTTGTGGGTGATGACAGCATGAATGCTTATGTTGTTTTTGAAGAGGAAGCATCAGCAAAGGCTGCTCTGGCCCACAATATGTCAGAGGTGCGTTTATCTTAATGATCATGTTATCTTGCTTGGGTTGAAGTTGGAAGAAGGGATCCCATTGACTTGAAGCCTTGTCTCGTGTCTATTCAAAACGATTTTTTGCCAGTTTGAAATCTTATAGGCTTGGGGTTTCTAGCTACTCTTCAGGATAATGGTTATTAAAGGAAGAATCACCAGAGCATGTGGTAATTTTCTATTGGAGCTGATGGTTTCTCAAGACCACATCAGTTTTGTAGTTTGTGAAACTACATTGAATTGATTGATGGAGCTCATGACTCTGTTATTTGTGATGACTTTGAGGTGTGAAATTTTGGCTGAACTGATACATATTTTTGGTCACCTTCCATGTAGTTCTGGTAGTTTGCTTTGCAAACATCTCAGCATGATCTAATAATAGATAATTGAATTGTATCCTAGGTGCGTGTGTATTGTGATTACATTGCAGAGCTATGTGAATGCTTTTGAACATTTCTTTAATGATTTCAGTTTTGTAAAGGTTTGTTTATATGTTCCAACTCTTGTTTTATCTCTCCACCAATGTGGCAAACTTTGCAGCATTAAACCAATTATGATATGGCATGTAGTTTCAAGGGAAGCACATTCGAGTAGACATGGCAACAGCTCCTCGCAAGGAAGGTGCAGCTGGGACTAGTAATGCAGCTGAATATGATCGAACCCGCTCAATATTTTTGGGGAATGTTCCTTTTGATGTAGAGGTATGGGACTTTCTTTTTCTTGCTTAAGTCAGCAGACCCCACCTACTTGAGATGACCTAGCTCTAGTACTGTTACATACTTTATACTGACATGTCCCTTGATCAAAGGATGAAGAATAAGGAATCACTCAGTAAAGTACACAGTATGTATTTTCTATTCCATATGGTTGTGTCACCTCTCTTGCAAAGTCCAAATGAATATTAGGTCAGAGGGCACCCTATTTCTCTCTCCCCTTAGTTTCATGGTGTAGGTCGCTTGCAGAGAGGGATGGGGTCCCCTCTGCAGTATTTCTCCCGGAAATGTTTTCAACAAAGCTTTCCCAAATCTTACAAATTACTGATGAGATGGTAGTTATTCATGCTTTATGAGCATCCTGCACGGGATTAGTAAACATTACACGCTTCACCTACATGGCTAATCCTTCCCTTTAAGCAACAAACTAACACTCTACACAAGACTTGGAAACACAGCACAGGGATGAAAGCAAGTCACGTAGTCTGTTTTGGATATATGTTGCACTGAAATAATCCAAGTTGGTAAAGGACATGTTCTGAATGCTACTGTATAATCCAAGGTGGGAGGGGGACATCTTTCTGCACTCACAGGGAGCCATATCATGTACCATGGGAGCACCCTGTACAATAAAATGAGATGGGTAGTCAATATCCAATTGCTTGTTAATCAGGGACATGGAATCCTCTTCATGTGCAGGAAGAGGATCTTTATACAGTATTTGCAAATGATAACCCTGAGCTGGGTGTTGAGGCCATCAGAGTGCCAAGGGATCCTAAGACCAGTATTGGCAAAGGATTTGGCTTTGTACTCTTCAAAACAAAGGTGATGATTAGGAAATCCTTAAGGCCTTCTGTAAGTCCTGTTTTTGCATTGTGAGTACTTGGGAAAAAGAGGCGAGGATCATTTCTGCGAAGTTGGGAGCTTTTATCTTTCATTGTACCTGAATTTTTGCTTAACTGGAGTACATTGCCTTTTTGGTAGCAAGTTCGCAAGTCAAGGTGAAGATTCTGTCTGCATTAGTTGAAGGCTGTCTGTATCCTGTGTTGTGTGTTGTCTGTTGCATTTTGACATCTAAGAATCTTGACAACAGTGGGGAGGGACAATTCTTTCAACCTTAGCAAGGGGTAGCCCCAATATGATGCTAGTGTCTTGCAGTTTTCAATCTTCTATCTGTACTACATAAGCATGTACAAGCAACATCTTAATGACCAGTATATGGTTGGTGCTATTAGGCTGGTGCAGCTGCTGCACTTGCGAAAAAGTCGGTAAAAATTGGAGATAGGCCCCTGCGGGTTGTAAGAATGGGAAGCCAGCATCGACTGAACAGTGCATCGAAACCCAATAAGAATAATGGAGGGCGCCCTATAAACAATATATCAGCCAGTAGGCTTCGGATTTCTGGACAAGAGTCCTTGGCACCAACAAAAGGTCCACTTCCATGGGAGGGAACACGCTCTACCAAGTCAGATGGTCGGCCAGGAAAAGTGACTATTGGGCAGCAGGCTAAAAAGCGATCTGGTCCAGGAAGTGCTAGTTCTTCACATCCTTCTGGTCCTGCTCCAAAGGTGCGAAATTCAAAAAGGCCTGCTGTTGCAGCTAGGAAGCAGGCAGCCTTAGTTGTCAAGTCTGGTGGCATACCAAAACCAAAATCTCCAAATAGCAGCGGTCAGAAACGCAAGAAGAATGATAAAGGAAGGAAAGGAGGCCTCAAGGGAAAGGGCAAGAAGCCCAAGAAGTAAAAGGTAGAATTGAGGAACCTACTCTGGCTGCAATGTGGTGAAGGGGGAATGGAGAAGATGGTCCTGGTTTTGGATTGAGTGAATTGGTTTTGTGCAGAAGGGGAGGTACATTACAAAGTTATTTAGGAAATGTTGTTGAGGTCTTGGTAGGATGTATGTTATCTTATTCAAGATACGGACCAGAAGAAGAGTGATTGGATCACTACCGCCAGGGTGTCTGTCTGGTTCTTAATGCAGATGTGAAGGCAGTTGAAGGTCTTGGTGGAGAGAAGCTTAGATATTGCAACAAAGGCAAGGTGTCTGTTCATTGCAACTACCTCAATACTGAAGTTCTGGTCAATATGAAGAGACTAGTTGGATCATGGTACCTTTGATCTGGCTGCCAAGTTGCAGTTACTGCACTTTGGTCCACAGTTGCTAGCAGCGATTTGGAACTCAGATCAGTATTTAAGTCCAGCCTCGTCCCAGCTTTGTAGGCTATTATGTATCAATAGTTTTTTTGGAGTTCCATTCTTTCACGAGCAAAAGTGCTCTCGGATTTTTTCACTTCTATTCAGCAAGGCCTTATTTCGAGCAGTTGAGCAGAAAAATGCAAGATAAAAAGAAGATTTGAGAAGTTCTGTTGGCATTTCACATGGCTTCGATTCTTCAGATTGGTGACATTTCTGTGTCAATATACTGATCATTCTAATTTCCATTATTCACAACATTGATTCCACATGGGAAGCACTTGGAATGGTGTACCTACCCTCAGGTTTGTATCCAATCACAATGGGGACCTGAAAAGGTCTCTGAAATTGAGAAGGTAGATCCAACACCCTGATTATGTTTATGGGGTGTTGGTCAAAAGCCGAAACTCTTTGAAATCAAGGCAGGTAGTCTTGACGACGTCGATGAGCTCGACGAAGCCCCAGGTATGTTCAGCTACAGTCCATAGGTTTGAATAATAATGCATGCATGCATGCATGCAGACAGTTGGGTAGTCTTCTGACATCTGCTTGTTTGTCTTTGTGAGTACGGAAATGCTGCTAAGGTAGACATGCCTAAAAAGAACACAACAATAATTTGGACACCTATACTTGAGTGTTATGTGTCTAGGTATGGATCAAAGGACTGGCACCAGAAAGACATGTTATTTTAGTAGAGATTGGCGTGCTCAAAATATGCTAACCATTCTAGACTCGGTAGTCAACATAACTGGGGGATATTCATATGAGCTCCAAAAATTCTTGAGGCAAAGTCTAAGGACACAAGTTAGTTTTGCTCTTATTTGGATTTGCTAATTCTGTGTTTCATATTGTATGAGAAGTAGGTGCAGAGAGAAAAGCATCTAAGGCATGTCGACCATATAAGTTAAGAGTGATGCTAAGAACAAATGTTAAGCAAGGTCCACGAGTACTAGCACATGCTTGTGTAATGTACAAGGTGAATCAAGGTTAGTATCAGATGTACAGAAAATCCACAAATGCAAGACACCCTTGGAGGTTGACTGCTCCTGCCAGTTTTGTTTGTCGTGAGCATGTTAATTATGCTATAAGTAAGGTAAAACTGATGCTAGAAGTAGATCTTAAGTGAGGTCCGAGGGCTCATGGCATATTCTTGCATAACTTAATTCAGAAGATGAATCAGGGTTTATCTTCAGATGTACAAGACGCCCATAAATACAAGACAACCTTGGAGATTTTACTGCCCTTGCCATTTTGGAAGCATGCTGACAATTTGCAATAAAAACGTCTTCAACCTCGTGTTTTGGTTTGGTGGAAGAATGTCAATAAAACCAATATTCCACCCAACACCAACACCCTAAAATCTTGCATAATATGTGCATAATAATTGCGACAATGAGTTTCCTTGGTATTTTTGGGTAAATCGACTGATAAAACTCTGAACTCTCATAACTTTTGGATGTGGACTTCAGATAAGGGATACTTTGGAGTGTTGGAATCCCTTGTCAATTGCTAATGATATCCATTTATAAAAAAAAAACTTAAATTTAACAAAGAAAAGAAAAGATAGATATACTCGATGTGTAAAGATTTTATTTAAAAAAAAATTTAAGAACATATTTCCATCAATTAAGAATCACATATATTCTTCTTTTTTGAGACAAAAGGCCAACAAAGCCAATGCCAAATGCATTAAGAACCAAGAAAACTCGCCCACCATGACGGGAGGCGGGGCCCCTCAGACGTGAAACACCGCCATGTAAAAGTAGCATCAACAGAACCCCACCATGGACAACCCCCACCCCACCTGCCAAGCACAACCCCTGGACCACCAAATTGCCCATCGAAGAGCTTTACCTCCTAACTACGTTGCCGCTTCCAGTTCCAAACATTATTCAAATTGTTCTTCCTACAAAGAACATTCCTCAATTAAGAATCACATATCATACTTCAATGATGACCCTGGGCCATCATTTATTGGTCATCTTGAAGTGGAAGTGCCACACGTCACAAAACTGCTCATTGAAACTTGTGACAATCACTGATGTGGCATAAAAATAAAGTAATGATTTGACTTACAAAGTGAGGGTTGTTCATGCCCTAGTTGCACCACCAATTAGTTAACTTCAACCTTGGATATGGAATGTTGAGAAGATATGTTAACTCTAGTGAACAACATTAAACATTTAATCTACTGTGGCATTAAAAATGTGTTTTGTTTGTTAGTTAGAGTGGTTATGATGACTTGTCATGTAGCATCAAGTGGTATATGTCAACCTCTCTAGTTGTCACCTAGTGATTACAAGACAACTAATGTGGGCTGATGACGAATAGTGTGGCCCACACTAAAGTAGATTAATTGTCTTGCAAACAATGGGTGGCAACTAGACATGACGTCACATGGTACGTGGTGCTACATTACAAGTCACAAAAACCAATTAACATGGCACACCAATGTTAATGTTTGACTAACTCATATGTCTAGCGTAGCGTATTTAAAGCTTTTTAACACGTTTCATGGACTCTTAGCTAGAGAGCAAGAAGACAAGATTGAGAGTGCGAAACTTTGATATTTTCAAACCTCCAAAGTCATTCTATAGTTGATCACTTTTCATGTAAAGAAAACTCTATTTTATATTGGAAAGAATTTTCTTGCATGGACATGGATAAAGCATGGGGCATGTGCTAGAACGGCGAGGAAGAGAACAACTTTTGCATGGCTAGAGGCTTCTCCGTACCCAATACTCACTCACTAAGAGTCAAGAGTAAACGATGGTAAGGACAAAAGGTCACATACCGTAGTTTACTAGCAGGTTAGGCAACTTGCTGCCTAATATTTAATTAAAGTTCAAAAAGTAGGTTCGGCACCTAAAAATAGTATATTCATATTTTCGGCAATTTTCTCTTTTAATTTTTAAAAATTCGGCTTACATTCATTTTTAATTTTCTATTTCAACTTATATCTTGTACATCTCTCTTGCATTGAATGACAAGTAAGATGTGAGTGAAGATTTGAGAATGCTCTGTGCTTTATGCAAGTAGAGTGGAGTTGTGTTCAACAATGCATATGGGATATGTAAACTTTGAGGTGAAGCACCTAGTTAGACGTCATTTTTATAACACGCATAACTTTTGCATAGAGTCTTCAAATGACATAAAATTTGTTGGAGGTGAAATATTACTTGATTTCTAAACTTTTCTTAGACCAACAAAATTCCAAAAAAGTTGATCTTCTATGCACAAATGAGCTCCAAAAAACTGTTATGAACGCATTTTAATTTTTTGATCTTTACACGGCTGCAATGTTTTGTCCATATCTTTTGCATAAAGACTTATTTTGACACAAAACTTGTTGGAGGTGGAAGAAGGATTGATTTCTCAACTTTTGTTAGTTGGACAAAATTCTATAAAAACTTCATCTTCTATGCTCAATTGGACTCCAAAAATTTGTGTACAACACATTTGAAAAGCCTCGCCTAGAGGCTTGCTACTTCTTAAACCATATTCTTTGTGGACTAATGTACGTGAGCTTGATTACAAAAGGAGCACCTTCTCTCCCTCAAAATTCACATATGCTTCCATTGTAAGTAAAACTCTGGTGAGAAGTACAAATTTCTTACTTTTAGGCAATTTTGAAAAATAATTAATTTTATATTCGGCAAAAAATGCCAATAATATTCCAAAATTTTAGGAATCTATTTTTAGAATTATTTTGTGCCGAACCTGCTATTAAACTACGGTACTCGTCAAATGAGTTAGCCATATGAAGTTTGAATGGAGTTACCGATCAAGGACTATGCTTGTCATGCGTTTTTTGTGGGCCTTTCTAGTTTCTAATGACATTACTTTTTTTTTGATTGGCGTTATTATCTTCATAGTGAGGGAAAATGCATAGAAGCAAGAGAGTAACTTTTGTAGGTTAGTATTTTCCTAAAGTTTTGTGGATGTACTCCTTTAGTGCGATAATACCGAGAAATAAACTTTCCTCTTTAAGGACGGTTCCACTTTTCAACCCAAGTAGGCTGGGTATCATTGGCTTTGTTCTATTGCATAACCTATTGTGTCGGATGGCTAAGATATCTAAGCTCACTATTTTGTCCTATACTATTCAAAGGCCACAACATTATTCAAAAGGATCACATGCACTTTTTCTCAAGAAACCAAATGACTTTGAAGGGTGTCAAAATCCGTGGTTAATGATTCCTAGAACCAAAGCGATTGAAAATCATTTGAAGTTGAGGTCATGAAGTTGGAAATGTATACATATTGTATATTACATATAGTAGACCTAATTAGTGGGTATCACGACATGGAAGTAGGTCAATGCGCGTTAAGTAGTGGGCCTTGGGTGGACACAAATAAGTTATGTCTCTCAACCCATCACCAAGCTTACCCAATACATTCAGATTTACTCCCTCCATCCCAAAATGATTGTTTGTGTTCCTAACTTTGATGAGATTAAGGCCTGCTAACTATTGACCAAGTAGTTGTAAGTGTGACTCTTATAATAGAAAACATCGACTACTCTGAAACGCCCCCCTGAAGTTGCGGTGTCAAAAGACTTCTTGATGATGAAAGTTTGGTGCAAAAATATTCATCTTTGAGCCTCAAATTTCTAGCTGGGCACATAAACCGGACAATCATTTTGGGACCCCAGGAGGTAAGACACCCATTTTGGGACGGAGGGAGTTGCATTTTATGACTAACTTCTCACTTGTAGGGAAAGGAATATTGTCACCAATGGTTGCTCACCATGTGGAGCTTGTTGTGGGGCCCCAAGATTGTGAGTGCATATGTAGTTGACAAACGCATTTCCGATAACTTAAGCAATTTTGCATAAGTGTAGTACATGTGTGATACTAGAGTGGTTGTTCATGGTTTCGAAATTGATATCACAATGTTTAACAATCAAGAAGAAATATCAAAAATAAAAAATTGTTTTCCAAGTTTTGAAATTATTGTAAATTTTCAAAGGCAAGATTCTCTCCCAACCCATACTTGCAGCATAGTCAACCTAATTCCGATAACTAGGAGATGAAAACTTGAGTACAATCAATGCTCTTTTAAAGGTCCCAAATCTGTGTCATTTTAACTTACTTTTTCCATCATGCCGAAAGTGAAGGTGACATGTGTGAAACTTCATGGCTTCTTCCATCACTTTAGAAAATGACCGCTACATGTGTGGAACCCAGAGTCCGGGGAGTTTTTTACCAAAATCGGTAGATTTCCGATCTTTTATGAAAAGATTCGGATTTTTATTTTTTTGATCGGAAGCTACCTAAATCCAATTTTTTTTGTCGGTTAAATTCCGATATTTAACTTTCTCATTCGGTAATTTTCCGATTTTGTGAATTTCAATTCGGTATGTTTCCGAAGATTTGTATTGTATGTCGGATTTGTTTTTTTTAATATTATAAAAAAATTGGTATTATGCTTTTAAATGGGCGAATTTGAATAAAGACAGACTGCAGAAATAAGCATTTCGATGGGTAAGCTATGAATCAAGACAACCTGCAGTAATAAGCATTTCGATCTACAGAAATAAGCATTTCGATGTGCAGAAATAAGCATTTTAATCTGCAAAAATAAGCATTTCGATGGGTAAGCTCTGAATCAAGACAGCCCGCAGAAATAAGCATTTCGATAGGTAAGGGCTGAATCAAAACAGACTGCAGAAATAAGCATTTCGATGGGTAAAGGCTGAATCAAGACAGACTGCATAAATAAGCATTTCGATGGGTACCTCTTAATCAAAATAGACTGCAGAAATAAGCATTTCGATGGGTAAGGGCTGAATCAAAACAGACTGTAGAAATAAGCATTTCAATGGGTGAGCTCTGAATCAAGATAGACTAAAGAAATAAGCATTTCGATGGGTAAGCTCTGAATCAAGACAAAATCAAGGTCGCAAAGGCTAGCACAAACTCCTCTTCGCAGTGTCGCACCCAAATGAAGATGAATCTAGCAGAAGCGGAAGAGCAGTACAGAGAGCATTCAACACAGAGAGAAATCCCGATGGAGGAGTGAGATACTCTGCAGAAAGGACTGCAGCTCTTTATACTCGTGACAGAGGGTCCTTGGATGCTTAGAGCGGCTCAAAACCCTAATCGGCCTTGTGAACGGAACCTTCCCTAAATTACTTAGCCTTCATGGTTCTTAGAATCTTAACCTTATGAGTTATGACTCTAATATTAGGGATAGGGAATTTAGATGAATAGATGATAGATGATAGATGATAGATGAATAGATGATAGATGAATCTAGCAGAAGCACCGGACGCTAGATTCATCTATCATCTGTCCCCTCATTAGCTAGTGTGTCGGCTATTCCATTTCCGACGCATGCACCTCAAGCTTGCCAAACATGGAAGGTTTTGTAAGAAACTCCCTACCAAACTCATTTGAATTAAAGGATAACTCTATTACCCTAGTAAAAAAAACCGCCCTATCCCTAATCCCTTCGGCTACTTGCCTAAAATTTAAAAATTGGCTCGGTAAATATCCTAAAATATGATGCCTCAACCGGCTATATTGCCGATATTTTCTCATTTCAACCGGTCAATTTCCGACCTTTCTAATTTTAAGTCGGTACCTCGTCCGAATCATTGCAAACTCATTCGGAAATCTTTAAAAAATATCGGCTAGCTCGTAACTAAAGTTCGGTACTCCCCGTTCATTGGTGGAACCTCATGGCTTCAAGGGGTTTTATAATACGATATGAAGATTGGGGGGGGGGGGGGGGGGGGGTTATTGGAATTGGGTAAGTCTACTCTATTCAAGAAATATAATGGATGTGGTACCCGAGACACTCATGATTCAATATGAATATGTGTTCTTTTTGTGTGTTCTTGGGACATGTGGGTCAATCTAATCAAAGCAGGAGCTATCAATAATGCAAACATGGTAGAGTGTGGAGGTTGTATCTAGGTTTAGAGAAGAGAACAGAGGCCCACTACTTGGTATTGTCATGAAAAATGAAAGCATTGCTTTGTGATTGGAATGAAATGAGTTCAAGTGGTAAATGGGTATACTGTACCTACCTCCTAAACTTGTCACAAATTTAGGGCACTGAAATGATGCATTCGACCAGTCTATAATTGCTATGTAAGGTAGAGCATGCTAAAACCAACACCCTACCCAAAACCAACACCCTACCCAAAACCAACACCTATAATCTTGCAAAATTGATAAAAAAAAAAATTGATTTTATGATACTATCCTCTACCCTAATATCAAGCTCCCATTATTGCTTTGAGTCATCCAACATTAAAACTTTGAACCCTTATAACTTTTGCATACATAACTCAAATAAGACATGTTTTGGTGCTTTAGACTCCTCTTTCAATTGCTAACGAGCATCTCATACTCTATCACTATAGTACTAGTAGATACACTCAGCAATTAAAGTGATGTTTTTAGCACCATCTACCTTAATCCTCGATACAATCACAAGATGTTGACTTTGTAGCCTGGGGCCCTGGTGTTTTAATTTCCTAAATTTGGGGACATATTCTGTCATTGTAAGTTATATATATGCCAGTCAGTTTGGTGGTGATAACCTGGAATCTTGACCACTAGAAATTCTACCACTAATACAGCTTCTCATAAATCCTCGAACAATGAGCAAGAATAAAATTTACAATTGTAGATGCTTCGATGAACGATTTGTATTGGGGAGTGCACCATGACTGACTCAATTCACAAGTTTCATGTCTACTAAGTTAGCATCATACACACACCAAACACTAATGAAATGGGGTGTTAAATCGGATAACTTTAGTTCCAAGGAGAGGAGTGCTTATGTATGTTTCATATCTTCACACTACAATGTTCACTTTGTTTTGTGGCTCTCATGATGAAACTAGTTTCTTACAATTAATACACGAGGCTCTACATACATACATACATAGATTTGGAGTTACGATGTTGGGTGGTCAAAGATTGTGAGAGATTGATAGTTGATTCACCTATAGAGGAGGTGAAACTCTCCCCTTTAAATAAATTATACATTTAAAGGGGAAAATGTGGGCAACATAGTTGAAATCCACCTCTAAATTGTTTAGAGGTGTCAATAATGGGACTCTGTGGTGTTGTTTTAAAGGTAGGTTTCCATGTACCAGTTGTTCAAGCAAAGGAAATTGGACTTCGTTGTGGAAGGGATCTCCCAACATTTTGTTGGTTGAGCACTTTCATATTTGGTTGATAGCTTAAATATATGAGAGAGTACCCCACACAAAGTCCACATACACAAAGTAAGAGCACACTCAGGTATCACCGGAAATGGAATAGCCGACACACTAGCTAATGAGGGGACACTCAAAGAAAAACCAACCAATATATACCACACACATACACATAGCCCACCCTACTCCCTAGTGGCTAGCCAACTGCACAACAACCACACATGACAGAGCCATCCGTAATCTACACACACTCATAACAAAAGAACACGGAAACCACAAAACAATATTAGCCAAAAATCAATTTCCATACGCAGACAAGTGGTTATCAAACACCCAAAAAAAGTAGAAGCTCTCCAATCAATTTTGGCACCCAAATCACCCAAACACTAAAATTCAGATATGCCCAATACATGGGCAACCACAGGTTAAACATCTTCTGGCCCCTCACATACCAAAATCCTAACTGTACATTATGCCATAAAAATGAAAAAGACACATGGCCCCACCTCCTATCTACATGTGACCAACCCATACTTAAAAAGACTCAAAATTGCTAGACATAACAAGGCAGTACACCTCATCACTCATACACTACAAGCCAATAAAAACACTTGGTTCTTCACCCTGACCAATGCAGGCCATCTTAACAACCAACCACAAGAACATACATTCCCAGAATGGCTCCTTCAATGCACATGCCCCCAAAGACCATGCCAATGCCAAGCCAAACTATGACTAGACATCTTGTGCATGATCGGAGCCCCAACCCAAACACAATTACCCATATTACCATCCCCCAACCACATAGTCCAATTCATCGAATTCACATATGGCCATGATAGATTCCTCGAACAAGCCCTCACACATAAGCACACCAAATATGACCCACTAATTAACGCCATCCAAAATAATGGATGGAAAACCAACCCCCTTATTACCAACACGGCTAGAGTAAGAGGAGTCATACATGAACACTCCATAGACAAACTCACAAAACTAAAAATCCCAAAGTCCAGCATTAGAAACCTCATGAAAGGCATACACCAAAACACTATCAAATACCTCACATACCTATTACTAAACAAGAGAAAATTAGACAACAAACAAACACATGCCCCCCCCCCCCACATTAAAACTAGTACACCACCAGAGCCCACCTCCCAAAGGAGGCATAACACCTTATACTGCACCACGGAATACCGTGATTGGAGTCAGGCCAACGACCTCATATTCATGTTGGTATTTCTATGCGGGCGTTATTTTTTCTTTTCTTATGAGAGAGTAGATATGCCTTATTGTCAACAAAGCAAGTTGGATTGTGGGCCGTGGGGGTCATCCAATCTATCTATCTTCTTCTTCTTCTTCTTCTTTTTTTAAATTTTTTTAAATTTTTTTTTTGAGACAGAAGGCCGACATGCCAGCGCCAAAGCACAGGAGGCAGTTCACCACCTGGCAAGTTTTCCGTCAAGTAGAGAGGAGATTTCACAGCCGGGATTCGAACCGCCAACCTCTTCCTTGAGATTTGGGTATCCCTCTACCATCACCCGGTAGTTTAAGGTCATCTCGGACCAACAATCTATCTATCTTGAGTGTGCCTAGATTTCAACAAATCATATCCCCCCCCCCCACACCAACATGTTTATGCAAATCATTTAATTCAATCTTCCCCTCCAAGTCAAAGTCAGTTTTCCAACATAGAGAGGCGGTTAACTCCCTTTCTTCATACTCCAACCTCTCTCTATAATTGTGCCAGCCACCAATTCTTGTTCTCTCTATTGAAATGAAGCATACATTCATTGGGATGGGGATTGGTTTAAATTCATCATCTAGTGGCTTTCACCAACGTAGCCAGAAAATGGAAGTGTGCCGTAAGCAATTTCCAAGACTCTTTTTCACATGTGTCCAATGCACTAGGACCAATTCATAATGCATGATACCAATACATTTTCATGATAGAACACACCAATATACCATGAATACCAACTTTTCATAATACATGGGCCAGTGCATTACAGTTGTGCAATTTCCACAATGTTATTTGTGTAGAGAAATATATCCGTTGACACAAAAGATAGGATGAAGACCACTCTACTTCAACATTCCCACATAATTACCCACACACATGTACACTAGGGGAGGTCACTCTAATTACAACTTAGTACCAAAATCATGAACCTTAGGATATCGGCCCGTTCCCTTAAATTCATTGAAAATAAGAAATATAAAAACATAAGTATATATACATGTACCCAACAATGTGGTGAAGAAGGTTACGAGTCATTTCAAAATAAAGTAAAAAAAAACAAGTATTCTTAAAATGTTTCCATGATACTCTCTATTAGTAAAAATTCCCCATGTACTTTTCTTTTGTGTATACCCCCAATAAAACACCCCTTTCAATGCAAATCAATGACCAGGAACAACCCTAAACTGCTAGTTACAAACAAACCAGTTGAGTATGAGAAATAACTGGTTGAAGTCCAAGACTTCATGAAAATCGCCAATCATCGAGAAGAAGTCTATGGGCGATGAAAGCAACTTCTGGCTTCTGATGAGGCCACGTTGCTTGTGCTTTCTCGACCGTCGGATTTGACCGATGTAACCCTCCTCCCCTGATCTCCTCCATCCATTGCGTTTTAGAGGAATCTATGAAATATACCTAAACTTAATAAAGGAAAACTGAAAACTGAAAACATCACAACATGTAACCAGTTGGACTTGGAAACACTAGGATTTTTGACCGATTATGCCCAAAAAATTTCCCGGACACTGATGCAAGTGTATTAGTGGTGAACTCCCAAGGCATGGGCACTTGCATTTACCTAGCAATACCAATAACACACTACTGTTGTCATCAAAAGGCAATCCCAATGACTGGCATTCCTTGTTGTAGACTCCATTCATGTCCCATTACTGTTCATGTGTACATCACAAGTATGCTTCAAGATTGCAAAACTGTTAATTTGTTCGACCCAAATGCTTACTGAGGGGCTGATCACACCAACCACTTCTAGCATCATCAATCAGCATCTCCGGCTGTAATAGTGTGAAAAATGCTGGGCCAACATCTATTTCTAAACATAATCCCTAGCAATTTCACGGTTGGAACCGGATTGCAAGTTTGATGTGATTGGGGCATGAGTCTACACATTGTGTGTTACACTACTCTGCACTCCATCTCGCCTTGGAACAATGAACAAGGAGAATCGACCGCTAGTTATAGATGAACCGGTGGAGTTTGAGAAATAACCAGGTTGAAGTTCAAGACTTCATGAAAATTACCGGTCATTCGAGAAGAATCAAGAGAATATTCCCCACATTCAATAAAGAAAAACTGAAAGATGTCAACATGTAACCAATTGGACTTGGACTAACACTTGCATTGAAAGTAGTTGAACTTGGTAGAGTAAATTTACAGGTGCTTCAATGCGTAGGTCTCAGTTTCATTGTGAAACCAAGCGACCTCTTGTTGATGGCTTGGGATTCGTGGCGTCTATTTAAACTCATCCATCATGGATGAAGGGGCTTCAGTAATAATAATAATAATAATAATAATAAAGGCTCCCACAAGATTGAGGACCGATTCATTCCAATTTGGTATCACTAGATTAATTTGGGGTCATTGGACTCTAATTCTGGGAGTCAATTCATTTAAAAAGATTTTTTTTACAGGTTACAATATAATTCATTATGTTTTCACCTTTGCAATGGATGAGTTTACGTAGACACCACAAAGCCCTGGTCCTTGTTGATGGTTGTGGGGGATTATTATATACCAAAGTATCTTCCGTTCTCATTCTTTGCATGGAAATGTTTCTAACCATCAATAAGGAATGTGGCCCTATTATAGGTGCTATCAAGCCCACAAACATTTTTGGCCTAGGAGTTGTCTCATCCACTTAGGAAATTATGAATCATAAACTTTCAAGTTTTTGAATTAGAGTTGAGATGTAAAAGTTATAATACGAGTCCAAAGATTTCCTTCTCTTGAAGGGTGTTCTCAACGGTGTTAACTACTGAACATGGAATGGCTACTTGGGGCATACACTTAATATCTTTTATGGTATCGGTTGCACCAAAACAACTGCTTTTGAATCCAACAACCCTATGCATGATAGCATATACCTCATCCTTGAATAAGAACCCACAAATTGTGTCACTTACAACCACCAACACACCATCATCACTTGGATTCGGTCATGGAACTTGAAACCCCGCAAACCAAAAATCCTCAAACCAAAAATCTTCTCACAACATGCAAGGAAACATCTTGCTCCAAACCAACAAAGAAATCAACAATAATCTAGACCTTGAAACCTAATTTGAACAAGACTTAGGTTTCATGATAAGGGATGATAGAGAAATTTCTCTTAAGTTTAAGTAGACCATAAAACCTTCCTAAATTGAAATTTCTTGACCCCTTTCTCTGTATGTCATGTCATGTTATTTTATGTTATGTTTGCTTCTTTTTTTGTGGGTCTTATGGGTTTTGTTTTGTTGTGTTGTGTGTGTGTGTGTGTGTGTGTGTGTGTGTGTGTGTTTTTTTTTTTTTTTTTTTTTTTTTTTTTTTTTTCCCTTGGTTGCCCATATAATAGTACGTGTTGTGTACCTCCCTATGATTTTGATATGGCCTTTAAAAACAAATTTGTGCAATAAAAGACCTTGTGTCAATTGTACATGTTTTCTAGCACTTTCCTCCTAGGAATTGATTAGACCCTATGTATCAACCCACCGAGTTCCCTAACTTTTCTAAGTACGCGCCCCACAAATGGTTTAAATATGCTTCTAGAACACAAAGTTCTATCTCATTTTAACACATGTCTTTTGATATCCATTCTTAACTATGAGCCTCCCCATATTAGTGACCACCTGTATACCCCACTGCATACCTTAGTCTGAAAATCATAATTTGAAAAACCGAATCATCTATGAAATTAGCTTTGAATGCTTTGAATTGTTATTATGGGAACCCATGGATTATGGGGTGAATCGACCACAAACCTATCAAAGAATTACTTTTGTTTTGAATGGAGGAGAGACAAGTATAACAATGGTCAACTTCTTAAATGCTAGTGACCTTTTCCAATGGGGAAGCTTCTAATACAAGCATGTTATGAATGAATGAATCCCCCCTCCAAATCTAAACTTGGAGACTAAGCAAGTATGTTGAAAATAATATTATTGGGTAATGCTATGCCACCTACACCTACTTCAACCTATAATAAGTTGCAAGCATCCCCGGAACCCACATTCAAACCGAAGATCGATGCATATGAAGCCACAATGCACTTTATTTCTCACCCAAAAGGGTCATGCTTGACATTGCCATCCATTCTTATGCACGGTCATGGTATGTAACATAATTTCCCCTCGATGGTGCCATAACTTGAATCTAGCTTGTGAGTTGTGTGCGGGTAGTAGGAGTGTGATCCCGTAGCACGAAACCCTAAAAATTCAAGTGAGCCATCCATTGGCATGAAGCATAAGCAACAATCGGTGGAGGCAATAGATCACAAGTGCGACGGGGTCACTTGTGGCTACTAAAGATAGAGCATTGTAAGCCAACACCCCACCCAAATATAACATTATGCAGCTCTTTGGATGCGTCCTCTGGGACCATGTATCACATGAGCAATGAACTGGGAGAGCCGACCACTAGTTGTAGATGAACTGGTCGAGTTTGAGAAGTAACCAGTTGAAGTTCAAGACTTTCAAGAAAGCAACTGATCAATTTAGAGGAATATGTGGAATATATCTCAAATTATTAAAGAAAAATTGGAAGATCACAATATGTAACCGATTGGACTTGGAAATGATAGGATTTTGACTGCTTATGTTCAAAAATATGCCCACACATTGTACATGAGCATTTTCTTCTTTAATTTGTAATTCCCCGTCTATGGGGTGTACTCAGGTTGTGTACTATGAACTTTTTGACAAACATAAGTAATATTGTAGTGTTTATTTTATTTTATTTTAATTACAACCTCTTTCATTGGAAAGACAACATCATGTAACTACTTAGTATTGTTGTGAAAACTAACATCCTAAATTCTATAAGTATACATATAATTTCTTTTGAGGATGTCCACTGCTTTAACATTAGGTTTTGGACTTGTGTTGGTTTTGGATTATCTATCAATAGTTGAGAAGATTCAAATAAGACATACTATGGTGCATTGGAATCACCTTTCAATCGCTAATGAAAAATATCTAGAATGTTATCAATCCAATAATAATCAAGGCAACCGAGACTTCAAGTGACGGTTGAGCACCATCACCAAAATTAGATAGGCCTAATTTGGTTACTTCTCTTGATTATACACCTATACTTGAGTGGTATGTGGTCAGGTAGATCTTCAAGTCCACATACAAAATGACATATGTTTAAAGTAGATTGGATTATCCATTCAAAATATGATAACCATTCTAAACTCAATAGTCAACATAAGTGGAGAGACCTATATGATCACTTACTGAACATGAGAATCTTCACTTTGATAATGAATGGGATATTCCTGGAAGCTCCAAAAATTACGAGGAGCGTAAGTTACAGCCTTGTTTTGGGTTTGCTAACCATCTTGTACTAATCGTGTGTTCGGTGTCCTAGGCGGAAGTGGGCTAGTCGGGGAAAAGTAACCATTGAAGACCCATTTCCCTTGCAGAGTCAGTTCGTTCATTTGTTCTTTTGTTGGCAATTGTATACTTGAAAAGGAGAACCCTAGCTAGCGACGTGCAGATCCTTGCATGGCAATTTGCAAAGCTGGGGAGTGAGACCGAGTTTGGCCTCCCTGCAGCCAGGTTGCAGCTTTCGGTTGGCCAGGTACCAAAAAACACTAGGACACACGAAGCTTCATTGCAGTGCACATTGATGGCGGGCCATGGATATAATTGATTGAGGGTGCACTTATTTCCAGAGATGCCTGACATTGCTCTCAATGTGGCCATGGGTGGAGGGATGGCCCACAGCGTTTTTTGATGGGTTCTCGATCGATTGGGAGTCACAGTTTGAAGGAGTCAAAAGAGCAAGACAAGCCGGATTGGGAAGTGCCGCCGCTGATCGAATTGCTGATGTTTCCGTCTAATATTATTGTTATTATTCACACCTACGTAGCCTGGGACTAGGCTACGTAAGTGACTGGGCGAGTTTCTGACTTTGTGGCACCAGCATGGAGTAATGGGTGGACTCGATTCAAGGCTTTTCATTTGTCAGCCGCATTAGTTGGTATTGAAACGGTCGCTCGAGGCTTTCAGAGAGGCTTTGGGATGTTTTCGTACAATTATCAGATTCCAGGTGAGCTTAGGCATGGCTTGCTGGACTCATGCAGACTAACACCGATCGTCCCTATCAGTGTGTGTTACTATTTGGAGTTACGCAGTGCAAGAACCTCTTGCTCAAGAGTTCAATTTTTACTAACGAAAGTTCAATAGGTTGTTCGGACATTATAGAACATGAACGACTTTGCTCAGTAAAATGTTACATTCTCGTTACATAATTATAGTGCTGCGTTACTCCGAATAGTAACACGTGCTAATCGGGATAATTAGTGTAATCACTTATGGTTGACAACGAAGGTGACAACCAAGGGTGAGGTGGCAAACCGGGTGTGGTGATGGGCATGCCATTCATAGCATCAGTTCTCCACTTCCATGATCTTGAGCAGGCTGTCAGTGCAGGGGTTGGTAACTTGGTGCTCATCACGATCGTAATTCAAAGCTGCCACTGCCTGTTGTTGATTTGCATCTTACAATTCTTAGTCTTGTTGCCAAGTGAGGCGTTTGGTGGGAGCGGAAGGCTAGGTCACTGCTCTTGAATCATCGATCTTAATTTTGCAGCTCATTTTAGACTCGAGAGACCTCTGTTTCTTGAAGTTTTTCTTGAGCTTCTGATTGACGCCCCTGTTTGTTTCCAACTTGAATTGTGCAGGCATATCCACATTGCATTATCAAGACTGTCAGTTTGTAGATATCAAACTTTGTACATCAATTTCTTTGTATGATACATGTTCTGAAGGATCTCGGCCACTAGTCTCAGTTGAAGCAATCTAGCCGCCGCCGTGAAGATTCCATCCACTGTCAAGCTCCACATTTTGGATCATTGCACTGTGGTTAACTCACACATCTAGATTTTCCATTCATCAGGGTGACCACAGAGCATCAGGGCCGAATTCCAGAGCCCACATTGACATCAGGCTAGCAATTGCTGCCACTTGAATTTTCTGTCTCCCAGTTGCTAGTAACCCTGATTCATTGGTGAAAGAGCACAGACAGACAGACTCTCCAGAGAGTGGCTTGCTCTGGAGTTAGGAGGGTTAGGGTGAGAAGCAGCCATGGTGGGATCATCAACAGCAGAAACGATTCACCGGGAATCTACAAGCACGAGGAGATGGTGCAATGTTAATGTTGCGCTGACGATCATTCTCTCGTGCCTAATTTTCAATCTCCCGGGAACAAGTGCCTGGAACTGCTCCACAACCAGCCGCGACGCTCTGCTCAACTTCAAGGCGGGGCTGGTGGACACCCCAAACCTGTTCGTAACGTGGACCACGAGCTTAGACTGCTGTTTGTGGCAATTCGTAACCTGCCGGGAATCAGACGGGGCGATTCTTCAGCTCCAGATCACGGGATCCTCAGTCTCGCAACCTTACAGGAACACGAGCTACAACACATACACACTGGGCTCCACTCTCGTCGACCTGGACCAGCTCCAAGTGCTCAAGATCCAGTGGGTTCTGTTCAACAGCTCCATCCCTTCCAGATGGTCCTCGTTCTCCAACAACCTGCAGAACTTGACGGTGAACGATGCCAACTTGCGTAACGACATCCCGTCGTCGCTGTCGAATATCGACTACTTGCAGCACCTCGACCTCAAGTCAAATCATCTCACGGGATCCATCCCTTCGTCGTTTTGTACCATGAAGCATCTAACCTACCTGGATGTTTCTTATAATGACATGAGTTACAATCTGGTGCCCACCTGCCTGCAAGGCTCGACTTCCGTTAGTCTTCTCTACGGTAACCAGGGTGAAAGCACTAGCCCGGGGTCGCCTGGTACTAGTAGAGCTCCAAGTGCCTTGTTCCCTCTTAGGTCAGCGATGGGGATTTTCATGACCCTCACATTTGGGGGTTACGTTTTAGCAGCACTGGACTTGCTCTAGTGTCTAGTGTGCTTTCATAGCTTTTGAAACTAGCAAGGGGGAGAATTAGTAGGTGCTAAGGATGAAGTTCGTGTTTCCGAAGTAGGTGCCCTAGAGGGAGTCCAAATTGGCAGCCATTGGCATCATGTGGTTGTAAATCTAAAACAAAGTTGAGCTGAGAGTTTTTCGATTGTAATTTGTGGGACATTGATCACTCTCACTCACACATCATATAATTCATTTCCACGTTATGTTGATCTCATCCTGTGCGCGCACTCTTGAATCTTGATTAAAGCACCTTACACCATGTCATCAACATTCAACTAGAATTTTTCTCTAGTATGCTTCATTGTAATTTCTTAAATTAGGGAGGGGAAAGAGTTGGGTACTAATCTCACCTTTACATTTTTGAGTTTTCTGTTAGCACTCTTGCTGCAGTGTGCTTCATTGTTTTGGAAGCTAGGGGTAGGATTTGGTACCAAGGAAGAAGTCCGTGCTTCTGACGTAGGTGCCCCACAGGGCATCCAAATTGGAAGCCATTCAAATTTGTGGAGAGGTGGGGCATGTCGCCGGAAGATTAAGAAAAGTCAAGTTGCTTATGCCTTCTCTCCTAGGTCTGCAATGAGGCTCCTCTTCAATACCACATTTGTGGGCAATTATGCCATGCTTTTGCTCTATTTCTAGGTCACTTGAGCAGCATGTGATGAATCATTGACTCAAGTAGGGAAAACAACTGGACAAAACCTGTTTCCATGGGTTGTCCAAAGACCTGCAGCAGCGATTGTAAATGATCCATGGGCAGGCAGGGCATGTGGTCGGAATCAACAAGTCTGAGCTCAATCAGAATTTTGGTGGCACTGGGTTGGCCACTCTGACTCACTCACTCGCTCGCTCAATTATATGCCAATCGGATAATCCAGTTTTTCTCCATGTGATCATGATGGTCTCAACCTGCACTCACTCTTTTGAATCAAACCATGTGACCAATGCCCAGGCGCTGGTTTGTTTTTTGCTGTAACTTAGAGCAAATCTCTGCGTACATCACAAGTGCAGAATAACTTATGTAGTCAATGATCGTTGTCTCACTGCAGCCTCAACAATCGGAGTGTGATTTCTGTGTGTTTGAGGGGTTTGGATTTTTATTTTTAAGAATATAAACTTTGCATTATGTCCCCACATGCAACTCGATGGAACAAAAGCATGTACCATGTACGCACTGCACACATGGCATGTGAAGCCCATGTGAAGTGTAATGAAAGGCAAGTACGAGCTACATTATAAACCCTCTGTAATGTATTGCCCCTGTAGAATGAACGGCTTGCAGCAAGGACTTTCTCTCCTCCAAGCAGTATGAAACGTTTAGGTATATGTTAAGTTAGTCGGTGCTCCTCAATATTACCGTGAATATAGGTACCTGGAATCTCGGATTTTAGGATACAGGCTTAGGTATACTACTAACTTAGTTCATGGAAGCAACCACTGAGCCCTGGAAACAAGTATGACGGCCGAGTCAAAGGCAATCTAGCTCAAAACATTAATTTTGTCTACACTGATCATCCCAATTAGTGTGTGATAATATTCGGAGTTACGCAGTGCAAAACATCGGAACTCAGGAGTTTAAATTTTACTAGCAAAGGCTCAATAGGTTGTTATGACATTATAGAACACAAATGACTTTTCTTGGTAAAATAGTACATTCTCATTGAACAACTTTAGCAGTGTAACTCCAAAGAGTAACACACACTAATTGGGATAATCCGTGTAGTTGTTCACTAACCTTTCTTTTCTTTTTTCTTTTTACGTCAAATGAGAATTTCCCATCAAGTTTAGTAGAAAGCACTGCAGAGGACAAGATGGAACCTTGATGGAAAGATTTGTGACAAGCATGAGAGACTTGCAACATGAGAAAAACCCTATCAGGATAGAGTCAAACATAGTAACCAACAAAAAGCAATAACTAAACATGCAAGCACAACCAAAGGAACCAAGCCATCTTAAGCCCTACCTGCACTGTCGGTTATCTTTGATTAATGCTAAGGGGCCACTAGAAGAAAACTTGTCGATTACAACCATCCATTGATGCAACTCATGACGAGAAAATACATAAATATTGCATTTTGATTGTCAACCAAAGGTTTTTCATTGCGGTTGACAACCAAAACTTGCAATAGACAATTAAATCTATACATTTTATGCATTTTTTCATTATGAATTGCAATGAGCAAGTTGCAACATATGGTTGTCATGGACAAGCTTTCTTCTAGCGAGTGCTACGGAGAAGTGCAGCTTGACTATTGTCAAATCTCATTTGTGCAACACTACCAATTAACTTAGCTAGGCACATAACTGACATAACTAGTGTAATTAAGTTTAACTCCTTCTTTCATGGATCATTAAGGATGGAGCTAGAAAGACAAGGTCATTTATGTTACCTTTAGCTAATGCTAACTCTACTAGATAAACATGGTGCAATTGCAAATTCTAGCTAATTTAAGATAACTAGCTGCTAATTGACAATGCAGCCACTTGGCAATGGCAACCTAGGTCTAACTTAATTTTCCTTAGCTAATGCTATGTGATCCTTCTAATGCTAGCTCTAGCTCAACCATATGCAATTGCAAAATTTTAATTAACATGTTGTTAACTTAACATAACTACACTTAATATTGTATTTAGTGTCACTCACTATCTGGAGTTACAATGCTATATCTTTTATTATTAATAATAAAACTTCTTACCAAGTAAATGTCCAAACAACCAATTTGACCTTTTGTTGGCAAAAAATGAGGTATACAGTAAATAGTTTTAGCATTGCATCTAGGGCACGATGCCAAAAGGTAAGAATAGTCAGAATAACTAGCTTTTAAAGAATGCCACACCAAACCTAAGCTAACTAATGCCACAAAACACCTTAGCATGCAGGAATTTCTGATCATGGATAAAATATGCATCTCATGTCGGTGGCAAAAGATCTCACGACAACCGAAGGTCTTGTCAAACTGTTCCAAGTAAAATCTTGGGCATTTTCAACTGACATTTGTTTCCAGGAGATTTGAGTTATACTCGAAGGAACTTGTTTTCCAACATTAGGTAGACATTCGTGTACACAAGGAATTCAAAACTTTCTCAAAATTAATGGTGGCCCGGTCTACGGATATAGCGGTGGCTTGAGTTATTCACTAACTTTGAGAACTGATGAGAGGGTGGTGACTTGGTTCGTGATTTGGGAGGAGGAAGATTTGACAGTAGAGGATTGTGTAGATCCGCTCAGGATAGCGTGACATACAGCTATTCAAACCTAGTGGAAGAAGTTTCGTGAACTGGGCTTGAGGGTTGCTTCCATCTTTGGAAGCTGTGACCAATTTAGTTGAGGCATCGGGTTCCCCTCCACTACCAACAACTTTCTGAAGCTCCTAGAAAATGCCAAAGAAAAACAATCAGCTTCAATGCGTGGTTAGACGTGAATAAAAGTCCGTTGCATTCAACTCTGCTCACGAGCTCCGTGGTTTAGAAGTTCCCAGGTAAGTGACCAATTCTTTTGTTTAATCCCAAAAAGTGGTCAATCACTTCTCAAGAACTTCCTAACTCCCAGAAGTCATTCTGTTCCCCACATTTTTCTGTTTCGGGGAGTTCTCACTCAGGTTTCCTGCATATTTTAGCTCTGCACCCAATTCCGTTAGGATAAAAAAGACGCAATTAGTTAAAATTGAACTCACATCAACCAATGCAGTAAGATGATCTCATGCTCTGCTTTGGTGCCATGGGATGTAGATTGACAGGATTCTTTGGTTGAATCAAATGACGTGCAATGTGACAATCAACAAATGCTATATTTCACTCAGGCCATCAAAGACACAGGATGGCCTGTGATGTTTGTCCCATTCAGGAGTACTCCAGAGTTTCAAGAGCCCCTCCAAGAGCAAAATTTGAAGACCTCAAGGCTATGTAAGTTAATTCTACAGCTGCATTCTTGAATTGAGACTCTGGAGTACTCCAAGACACAGGATGGCCTCTGATGCTTGGTCCATTCAGCTCTAGAATACCTTATGTAGGCTTGAGGTGTTCAAATTTGCATTGAAGCTTTGAGCAGCTTCAACACGTTTTTAATACACGTTTCTTGACAACTACACAAAAACACCTGCATATTATTTCCAAAAACCAACTAGCCTTGGTGAGCAATTTCTATGGACTATTTTCCCTCTTCATCCTCCAAAAGCTAACAAAATGACTCAAGCCTCAACACTTAGTACTGCTGCAAGGTTTTTGTAACAATAGTGACATGGTGCACAGCTAGCTCAAGGATGCTTGATTAGGACACAGCTCAGTTCTTTTCCACTCATTTGTAAACTTCAGATATAGTCTTCTTGAGTTGAACAGTAACCTTGCTGTACATTTGAAGATTTAGAAAGAAAAAAAAAAACCCTTTGCTAATGAGTCAAGTCTGTACAATGGCATTTTACCTTTGCATCAGTTTTTTAAAGTACAACCGAGTGAAGCCATGCCCAGGCAGCTAACACAAGGGGTCTAATTGACGAGTACTAACTATGTTACTGTGTCTGGACTTTGCTTAAGATAGACCTTCTGCATGAAAGAATAAATCAAACCTAACAAACTCATTCTATCATTATGTCCCCATACCAATGTGAGCGACCAACATCAAAATGGCAAGTATATGTTGGTGATTTGATATGACGGTGAACAAAAAATAAATGCTAGTCTTCCTGCTTACTTATCATGGGGTATCTTGGTTGACCCCTCTATCCTGAGATTTGCGAAAGCTTTGCATCTCTCCAGGCTGTCTGGAAGGTCGGAATACAACCTCCTCTTCCTCACCTCTCGTTTCCTTACCTGAAAAACCCTGCGTACCCACAGAGTCTTCCTTCAATAGACTATATTGCTCTGCTGAATCCAATTCCTGCTCCAGGGCATTTTCTGAATCATCAGTCCTATATCTTTGACCACCCCTTGATATCCTTAAAGGGGGAGGAGGATGATCCTCAAACATTTGATTCTGCAAATATTGCCTTCTTGAAGGACGAGATGATATACTCCCTGTCTGAGGTTGCTCAATATCGTAATCAAGAAATAATCCTTCCCTGCTTTTCTTTAGACTACTAGAGTTTCTATCATCATCTGGTTCCAGCCTACGTTGAATGCCACTACTAGATGCTTCAATATTACTCTGTCGGTTCCATCTGCTCTCTAATGGTTGACTCTGCCTCGATCCACTTAACCCAGACAATTCACCCCCCTCCAATTGGTTGTCCCAATCCTCCTTGTCCTGCATTTCCATTGTACTCAATTGCATCGACGTAGAACGAGGCTTGTTGCGCCTACTATTATAGCTTTGCATCTGCCAAGGCTCCCTAGAACTCTGCTTCCCCATGTTCACATCCTTAATATCCTCTACTGACCCACTGTCATAATTCCAATCCACTTCCCTTGCTTGTCTGAGTTGTCGTCTAGATGACTGATTGATGCCATCCCCATCCCAAGAACTCCTCTGCAAATCGTCCTCAAATGTCCACATTCGCCTGGGTTCGAGAGGAGTGTAGGGTTCTTCATCCTGCGCCCACATCCTATCCGATTCACTACTTGCCATTTGTCTAGGTGTACTTGATGTAGGTCGACCGTATCGATCCCAAGCTCTCCGAGAGCCTCCACGAGTCGACATTTGTCGCCTATCATCATCATCATCATCATCAAGCTCCCACTCGTTGTTGTAGTCATCATCCCATCCCGACTCCGGCTGCCTAGATTTCACAGTAGGCTCACCTCTTCTACTCCTATTCTTTTGTTCCCCTCTTCTACTCTCAACTTCATCATCATAGTCTACAGTTTGTAATCTGTTTCTTAGACTATTATTGGTTGACCGCTTCACCGGCTCCAGCCTTCTTAGAGATTCTAACCTCACATCTTTATCAAGAATGCTCTCAAACCTCTCATCAGTGAGTTGGAATTGCTCCTGAAGTCTTGGAATTTGTGCATCTGCAGAGATGTTTTCCATGTTGACACTCTGCTGCTGTTCCAAGGTTTTCTTGCCAATATAATCTCCTGATTGAGGGAGACTATCGTTCCCAGCTTTTACCCGATCCTGCCAGATGGACCACAAGATGTTGTCAGAAAATCCACAAGAATTTTTACAAATGCCAATTTTGTTTGTTCTGTCTGTGGTAGTCGCATATGGGCAAGGTGGCCCTGCATCCCATGGAAACTCCAAGGTTTAGCTGCCTGAGGCTGCAATTAGTGCTCAGATGGGTGACCTTCCTAGCACTTGATTTCCGGTGCATCCTACCACCTAAGGTCCACCCACTCATAGTGGGGGTATCCAGGTGAAACGGATATTTCCAATCAACCATGTGGGAACCTGGTGGCCTGCCCTTGGCGGAGAGAGGTACAGGCCAACATGTCTGCGCCCATTCAAGGCGTTCACCTTTGAAAGGAGGCATTCTCTTCAGGGGTTCCTCTAATTCTTGTCATGCCATTTTGGGTTTACGAAGGGGCTTAGATAAACTTGAAGACGAAGCTACACCATAATTCATGCCGGTGGCAACATTGGTGTCATCATTTTCTCTTCTTCATCAAATCAAGTGTGGGCAATTGCTTGCATGCCCACACATATAGATACATGTGAAACTGACTTTTCCCTTCTTTCTCTATTTGGGACCAAGTAATTAAAATTACACATACCTTCGGTGGTGGCAGCAAGGAAGGCCAAGAGTACTTTTCTCTCAAATCCTCACTCAAGACCTCGAACACCTGCCTCTCAATGCAAGGCTCCTCGGCAAGCCAGATGCCCAACTTTGGTAGATACACCTCTCGGACTGCCATGAAGCGGGCCAAATTCTTGAGGTCAGATAGAACAAGGACCTCCACTGGCTCCCCGACTTGCACCTGGAGCCTCTTGCCCGGCACCCCTACTTTCATCTGCACACCAAAGTGGTCTGCAATCTTTTAGTTCCGCATGAACAAAATTTGAAATTTTCATCCAGTTCATACTGGTTTGAAACCTACTACACGAGCATTTTGAACATTTTGAACATGACGAGGTGTAACAAAAGGCACTTAGAGGCACACCCATGGAAGACTTTTTTAGTAACATGATTCCGCTTATATAGTACCATTATGCTGCAGTTTTATTGTGCCATGGGAATGTAAGCTAGTTCTTGAAACCATAGGATATACAAGATGATGTCCTTGCCCTATCTGTGTACCCATGTGCTATGATAATAACATAGTAAAGAAACTACATGAGTGCAACCGATCAGATCATGCTTAAGGACTGCATAACTTGCTAGATTCAAAAGGCCATTGTAATGGAAGCATCTGGATTCGCAGCAAGACTTCTTACACACATTCATTCATGCCAAAGACCTGGGATTGGCGGGGTACTTTGGAGGCTAATTAAAATGATGGACATAAGAACTGCATAACTTGCAAGAATTGGAAGGCCATTGTATTGGAAGCATCTGGATTCGCAGCAGAACTTCTTACACAATCATCAATTCCAAAGACCTGGGGTTAGCGGGGTACTTTGGAGGATGCTATATGAAATGAAGGACATAAGGATTACATAACTTGCTAGATTCAGAAGACCAATGTATTGGAAAGACCTGGAATCACGACAGAAATTCTTACACAAATACATCAATATCAAAGAACTGGGATTGGCGGGGGTACTTTGGAGGAGGCTAATCAAAATCAAGCACACAAAAACTACGTAACTTGCAATATTCAGGAGGCCAGATTCGCAGCAAAAATTCTTACACATATTCACCAACATCGAAAACTCGAAATTCAAACATAGGACATGATAACCATAGAGGACACATGCAAATACAACTCTCAGGGGAAAAAAAGGAGGAAGCAAACATACTTCCAAAGTAGCCGAGCTGCCATCCCCAATGACAAGCTCCAGAACTGGCCTCTGGATAGGCTTTGCATCAAAAATCTCTTGAAACACATCAGCACTTTGCATTCTTCGAGGGGGCCTCACCACCTTGGCATACAGAACCCGGGCTTTCCATACCCCAGCATAAGGATACTGAACCCGGAGGGCAGTGTTGGCAAATGCGGTGCTCAACACAGGGTCCCAAGCCCAGTACAAGGAAGCCATAGCTGCCGCCACGGTGTTGTAATTGTAAAGAGCCGCCGAACCTGCAAGCGAGATTGCCAATCTGGCCACCCATGTGGCCGGAGTGCCTATCTTCTCCACTCTCTGCTGCGCTGAGCCTGTCCATGGTAAGACATCCGCTAGCTCATCCTTCCTTAACTTCGTGATTCCAGGCTTGGGCTTGGGGTTTTTGACTTTAGGATTGGGATTGGAATTAGTGGCTTTACTCATCATGGGCATGCGAGTGCCATGGTTTTGATGATTTCTAACATGCGTGCACACAAGTGGATTCGCAACTAACCCTCTGCTTGCCACGCTCCCCAGTCCCAAGGTTTGAGGCATAACTGCAAATTGTGATGACGCAATTCTCAAATTCTCAAACAAACCAAAAAAATACCCGCTCCGCTACTCCTCATCCTCACGCAATATGCTGCCACGAGACTAGGTATTGTTTGCTCAATCTGCACAAAAAAACTCCGAGAATTCCTTCCTTCAAAACCCTCCCCCGACTCCACAAATTCTGATGTGAGCATCACCATTGTTTTGATGTGTCACACACGATTCTAAGTTTCTCCCGATGTCAAAAATGGGTTCGGGAATTGCGAGGTGTTGCATTCTCGTTGTCGAATCGCCTCCACGCACTTTCAGATAAAATATATTCGACAGAAAATCTGACCATCGCCTTCGCCGTAGCAAGCTCTCTTGGTGGATGAGAAAGCCCGTCGCTATGAACAAAGATGGCTCCTCTAGGATAAATAGATTGGATGAACGTTCTCACAAAATCCCATCGTTCACCTAGTGCAATTCCTTGACAAATTGACGATCTTATGTTGCAAATAAAATTACAAGTTTTTGAAATCTTGTAGTGATTCATAAACACTAACATTGCACATTGTATTTGAATCTTAATATACTACATTGATTATCCCAATTAGTGAGGGAGGGCTAATAGTGTGTGTGGGAAATTAGTGAAGGTGATACTAAATTTCTTTAAGCTATGGAAATTAGTGCCACCAAAAGATTTAGGAAGCACTCTTCATCTCAACACTATCCATTGAGAATACTATTCATAATAGCACTATTTATTGAAAGTGTCAACATTTTTCTTCCTAGCTATTTATTGACAAGCATGTGTTTGTATATCATTTTTTCGATCACTTTCTACAAGCCATAACATTACTCAACTTATGAGTTGTCGAGGAGGAGGCTAATAGCCTCTTCCCGAAATGTCGCCCTCTAGAGCGGCCATGTCACCTCAATCTTTGTTAGGTTTAGGGTTCATTTTTAGCTACCCTAACTTCAAATTCAATCTAAAGCAATGGGAATCCGGCGTCCAAAGTCTTTATTCTCAAATCTATTGTTGGGCCCATGAACATAGCTTATCAACTAAGTAATGTTATGGCACCTTAGAGCACGCATTAATTTTCTTGAAATATATGGTGAATGAGCATTATTTCATGAATTGAGTACCACTCAATAAAAATTTCAGACCTCCCTTTTTTTAAGACTTGGAAAAATAGTGCGTGTTTCGGGAATTAGCAACACACACGAATTGGGGTTATCAGTGTACTTAAAAATTGGCTCTTGTTATGTCCTTATTATTAGATTCTCGTAGTATGTGCAAACCTCTTATGTAGATGTCTACTACTTCTAAGGTTTAATACCCTATTAGCAGGCAAAAATAACTTGGGCTAAAAATAACAATATAATCAATTGCGCTTATATTTTCAAGAAGGTAATTTGACAAGTTGCTATGATCATTAGATTTTAGTTAGTTGCTTGGCTTTAATCTTCCTTGGCTATTTCATCAATTTTATCATGCCTAAGTTTCATGGTTACGACTATGTGTTCCCCAAAAAATAAAGTTGGGTCACTAGGCCTAATTCGGTGAGTTATGTCAATCAGACACCCATATTTGAGTGGTGTGCGTTTAGGTGTGACTTTAAGAATGGATACTAAAAAGACTTATAATCATAAGAGATTGGACTACATGTTAAATATTTGTTGACTATTCTAGGTTCGATAGTGAACATAATGTGTGTGTGTGTGTGTAGGGGGGAAGTTGTATGATCATTTGAGAAGAAAAGGGATTTATCACTATGAAGAAGATATTCATATGAGGAAAATGACTAAGGCCTCAATTTGGATTTACTAATCATCTCAAACTAATTGCGTATTTGGTATCCTAAGAGAAGTGGGCACAAAGCTAAACATGTCCATTTAGCCACTTACCTTGGAGCTTACTTGAACACAATGTACACGAGGGCCAGAGAAAGAGGAGATAATTAAGTAACAAGGAAGGAATAAGATGGACGAGAGGGTGGTAGGATTTGGCTTGTTTTTGTTAGGCTATATGTACTCAGTCATTTCTCCAATGATGTGGCACCTCTATAGAATTGTATCTCTCTAAATAATTAAAAGATATTCTTAAGGTGAATTAAGTGAAGATGAATTAAAGGTCAAATGCTTAGGTGGGGAGACAGCCTTCTATATATTGAAAACTTAAGTGAGAAGTCTCAGAAAAAAACAATACCCATAACAGGGAGACAGACAACAAGGCTAGTTGATTTTTAGAAGTAATTTACAGGTCTTATTGTTCAAAAGTGTCGATGTGAGATGTGCATTCAAAATACATGCAAGTAGCTTGCTCACTGCTTCAAAGCAAAACTGAACTCCTCAAGCCTACAGAAATTCATTCTAGAGCTGAATGAGAGGCTCTTGAAACTCTGCAGTACTCCTGAAGGGGCCAAACATCATAGGCCATCCTGCGTCTTTGATGGCCTGAGTGACAATAGAAACGTCATTGCAATTGCTGATTGTCACATAGCATGTCATTTGGTTCAACCACAAAATCCTGTCGATTTCACATCCAATGCCACTGAAGCGGAGCATGAGTTCATCTTGAGATGGCAAGGGCAGCGCGTTTGTTGATGAAAGAATAAACATAGATGAACGATCCGGAATTGGAATGGGGCCCTCAAGCGGAAGGTATGCGAGGTCGCTTCGCATCACAAATATTCTGTTGTTGAATTCTTGAATTGCCTGTGACCGTCAAAATGAGAACACCAAGCAGTCAGTATGATGTCCATGGCAATGATAAAACTGAACTGAGTTTCGCAACATATCTTGCAATTCAGAAGTTCAAGTCCACCATGTAGCTGGAATTATTTATGCTAGATGAGGCACCGTCAGGGAGGTCACACTGTGTAAGATATCAAGAACCACTTGCAAAATAATGTAGTGTGGAATCAAATCTGAAGGAGTAAAATTTATAAAAAAATTAACATAAATACTGTATATGGTACTGGAAATTTCATTTTTGAAAAGACTAGATATATTCTAAGAATAGTCTAAAAACATGTGGAATATCCTGTGAATATGCATATTACTTCATAGCACCCCCCTGAAAATAGACCTTTATTGCACATGGTTCATATCCCTACAAGGGAGTTAGTCTCCCCGAGTAGACACTATAACAGGCTCAGTGTTCTATCTGCACTACAATCGCTCATTAGACTCTAGAATCATCCTTAGACTCAACGAGACTTTTGGTTGGGAGTTGGGTTGTTTTGCTGAAAATACCTTCCATGTTCAGTAGGTTTTCAAGACATCCTCAGAGGTTCATAGTGTGGAGGTTTAAATGAGAATCATTCTATAGCGGTTCATTGTGGGTCAGACTCATTTTGGCATGCCAAGAGGTGCTAAAATGAGTTTGGCCCTCAATGAACCAAAACAGGGTGCTCTTCATTCAAAATCAAAATTATACCTCCAAGAATGCACCACAAGTGGAAAGAAATTATTGATTTTGTATACAAAACGACCAATGGGAAATATTAAGGCACCACCTCTTGACTAAAAGTCCAATTGAGTTCAAGGACAACTCTATTCTAAGAAACTTTCAACCACAAAAGCTCTCTAGCAAAGCTCATGTAGGAGCTTGTCAAGGTTCTTAAAAGCACGTACCTGGAATTCCAAGGGATTCTTGGCACGCTCGTTACTGATCGATTTAGCCTCAAAAAGCTTAGTTAGCCAAACAAAAATTGTTCCAGTCATGTATGCATCAAATCTGCAGTCAGAGTGAGGACAACTTCAGACACCCAAGCAGAATAACATCACATTCAGACTTAAATTATGTGTTGTTAGCTTGAAAAATGGAAGGGTAGGGCAAAACTGTACCCAGCTTCATGATAGCGGCTTGGTTCATCAGCTGTTGGTGTATAACGATCAAACTCGTCAGCATGTTCTATTCTGGGCAATTCCACTCTCGTCAACTGCCCTTGCGTGCTTGCACGAACTGTAGAAAGAAAATCCATCAAAATTCATCAGTAAAGTTAAAATTATTTCTGGACATATCGTGACAACTAGAACTAATGCTGAACGTTTTTTAATTTTGTTGCATAGTGGTTGATGATCCAAAGGGGAAAAACATCAAGCAAACCACCCAATTTTTGTTGGTGCAACTATGTGTGACATGGTCCTTCCTAACATTTCAGGAAAAATAAGGAGAGGAGGTAGGATTCCTTCTCGGAACCAGCATGCCCTAAATCATAGTCAACACCAACACCATCGCCTTAGTCTAGTCTAAGAACAGCAAAAGAGGATAATGCCTATGTTTGCCAACACTAGCATACAGTATAGAGTCTCTTCGCCTGCAGGTTGGCTACTGCCTCAAGCAAGAGGTGGACTCTTTCTAACAACCATAACCATGGCCACTCAATCGCCCATCGTTCTTCCCCTACTAAGGTCGCTGAGCCCCTCAATACCCATAACTTTGTCCAGTCTAAGGTATACATTTCTTCTCCTCATACAAAACGCCTACTTCTGGGTGAAAAATGATGCAATATTTTCCTAAAACGAACCCTCTAGTTCTAAGGATTAACAAAACATTGCATTGATTGGGACACCCACAAAGTCAATGCTCAACACCCACTCAACACTAACCACTTTAGGCACACCTACCATAACATTGTCCAATTGAGTATGGAGAGTGGGTGGGACAGGGAATTAGTCAGATACTATCCGGGATCTTTACCATGGTCATTCTCTTATCTGAGATTCAGCCTAATAAACTCGGGTGAAGTACTGTCACTGACTATTATTAGAATAATATCGTTGATAGCAGCTGAATAATGTTAGGATACACCTTACCACTTAAAAACTGGATCTACACTTTAAAGATTTGTCAAAAATTGAGGTGCAGTCACCTTGATCTCATTGTTGTGGCATTGGATGTGGACAGGATTTGCTAATCAACTAGATTTCTTCCTAGTTTTATTGCACGTCAGAAGAGACCAAACCTCCTGGAAGCAACTGAAATAGGCTTGTCTAAGGTAGACAACCTTTAAACGATTACTTTTTCTAACTAACCCACTTCTCCTAGGATATGAAACACGCGATTAGTACGAGATACTTAGCAAATCCAAATCAAGGATGTAACCATTTTCCTCATCAATTTTGGAGCTCATATGTATATCTTATGCATTATCAAAGTGAAAATTCTCGTACCCTAAATGGTCTTTTAAGTCCCCCAAATTATGTTGAGTCGAGCCTAGAATGGTTATCATCTTTTGAGAACAGTCCAATCTCTTTTAAACACATGGCTTTTTTGGTATCTGTTCTTGGAGGCACACCTAACCACATCCAGTCAAATATAGATGTCTTAATAAGAAAAGTAACCGAATAAGAGCACAACATCCCATGTTAAAGTGTGTTCAAATGTGTGAATGCACTTACGCCGTGAAAGATCTGCAAGTATAACATGTACATTGTTGCTGCCCTCTTGGTATGTTTCAGCAGCCAAGCTTTCCTCATTGTGGACGTTGCCTTTAGCAGCTTCATTTTCTAGTATCATATTGTTGCAACTGTCATCAGTACTTGGGGCATTGCTTTGATGCTCAACATCTCCTTCAGCACTAACTGCAGTTTCAGAATCACTCGCTTTTGGTCCAAGGTAACTGTGAAGTTCCTCCAGTGATGTGTAAGGAAGTAAATTAGGAAAGAATCCAGCAAGATACTTGGTGTCATATAGGCCACCAGGAAACAGGAGTTTCAGCTGTCCATCACCCGACCCAATAATCAGTAGCAAATTGATATGCACTTCAATCAATGGAATTTATTTGGCTTACAGATAACAAACAAATCCTGGGGGTACACAGAGGAAGATAATATTAAAGGTAAGGTTTGTATGTATATTTTGGGTTATTATTTGATGTTCCTAATCTGTACAATCATCCAGGCTTGAAATGCAAAATCAAGATTCTAGCCATGAGTGGACTAGTACATATATGTGGGGTTGGATAGCAAGACAGCCAAGCCTAGCTTCTCACTAAAACTATGTTGATTATGGTTAATAGTGCGCGATGTACCCTGGGCAACCCTATAGCATGGCCATGATACACACAAACACGCAAGAAAATAATGTGCAACCCTAATTACACTTGTCATGCACCCCTGATATATCCACCTCCTTCCCCTAGATTAGAAGTCTTTTAAATGCACTCTATTTTCAATCCAATAGAAATATTGTAACTTACAATGTGGACCTCTGAACTTAACTGTGGGTTTGTAAAAAGTGTGCACTCACAGTATTATCCCCACTGTTTTAGTGTATAAATAAGGTCAATAGTGTGGCCCACAGTATTTACCATAATCACTGGAGCTAATCTTGAAGACTAGGATGAACTCAACACCAATTTCCAAGGTGTAAAGAAAAGTTTCTCTGAATCTAAGGTAGATGTGCCCTAAATCTAACACGACAATAATCTAGACACCTGTACTTGAGTGTTGTCTGTTTAGGTGTAGATCTAAGAACTGGCACCAAACAGACATGTGTTTGAAAGAGGTTGGATTACATGCTCAAAGTATGTTGATCATTCTAGGCTCAATAGTCAACTTGATTGGGGGGGACCTATATGACCACTTATTGAGCACGAGAATCACCACTTTGATAACGATTAAGATATTCGTATGAGCTCTACAAATATGAGGTAAATGGCTACAAACACAATTTGGATTTGCTAATCATCATGGACGAATTGCGTTTTTTATAACCTACATGAAGTGATGCAAAGAGAAAAGTATTCATCAAAGGCATGTCTACCTTACATTGGAAAAGAAATTTACTGGCAGGAGTCCTACGACATACCTGCTCCCGAAAGTCATCCAGAGATGGAGGAAGCTGCCCAATGAATTGCTGGTAAATATATGCTAAATCCATCAGCATATTGTGTCCCACAACAGGCTTGTTACACATCGTCAGAAGTTGCATCACGTTTGCAAATCCTTTCGCTCGCTCCACCTGCCGTTGCCTCTTTGCTGCTACCTCTGACTCCTGTGCAGCTACCATTTCAGAAGTGGCTCTCGTTAACTTCAAGCTCGACTTACGAGCACCCGGAGCTCTCTACAACGAATATATACCCAGTTAGTACTTCAAAGGTACACACCAACATCACAAACCTCTGATTTCATATATCATCAACATCAATTTCACATAGATTCAATCAAATCAAACAACAACTATCAGACAATGCCTCCCAGACATAGCATCGCAGTTTTCATAATTGAAGTCTCTGTATTTTACTGTTGTAAAACCTAAACTACCATGCTACATGCCTTCTTCCAGTGGAGAAAGTGAACAGACAAACACAATTTCCACATGCAGTTCAACATGTCACAGGCGTTGCAACTTGACAAGAAAAGACTTTGCACAAAACATCTGATTAAGTGTGGCCCACACTAGTCACCCTCGACCCACTAGCAATCACTGGGTGGCAACTAGAGAGGGTGCCATATGACACTTGGTGCTACATGACAAGTCATGTACACCACTCTAGTTAACGTGGAACATCATGTTTAATGCCACGCTGAATCAGATTTTCAGTGTTAGCCATCATACCTGGAGGACTCACACATGTCATCTACAAAGTGCACAACGGAAAATGTAAGTAGTAGCCTACAACATTTGGTTTTTATGCAAGGTGTATACCAGGTGCTCAATGTAGAAGTCTGATTTTCCATACTCTTGCTCCAGGTGCTGATACAAGGCAGCGCGCAAATAGCTGTTACTAGGCTCCAGAGTCAGCGTCACAGGTTCCATGTCAGAACACTCACTGCCCACCTCTTTTACAGCAGTGCTCTCCATCCAGGACCGAACACTCTCCATTTGTTGAGCAACAAAATTTCGGTCATCCTCCTTCTTCAGTACAATTGCATCCCTAGGTTCTCTTAGCTCAGCTTTCTTCTCCCACTTCAGCTGCTCAAGGGTTACATATGGTATCCCTGCATCCATATGTCATTGTTCACCTACAATGTCAGGTCAGAAAGTTGCAGACTATCTCCTTATATACTGTTCAAGCCTAGTACACTTAACCCACCAGAAGTAGAATTTGGTTACTCCAGGAGGAACCCCAAGTCTGTAGGAAATTCATTAACTACTCAGCTCGGAGATTTAATAAAGTCGGAGAAGGTTGGTCCTGAGTACCAATTGACTGCAAGCCTTAGCGAAGCAGATGGCACAACACCATTCATGATTATCTAAAAAACATATACAACGACCCCCTGATGCTTTGCACCCCTCGGTAATCCATTTTCCTGCAGTGAAAAGAGCAAAGTATCACCCGTTCACCAGCTGAAGTGGTTGTCTTCTGTCTGTCACAAATGGCAATTTGCAATACCAAACATACTGTAATGTGCATACCTATATAAAAACTGCCCCAAAAAGAATCCTAAAACAGGATACTCTGTTCTAGGATACCTGTTAAAAGGCAACAGCTTCTTGAACAGTTACAGATGATCACTCCAAGCAGTAAGGCATACCTGAGTATATGAATTTGTTGAAGTTGAACCCGTGCTCTCGTAAAAAGTCCAAAGAGGAGGCCTGCAGTTTTACATTAATCAGTGAGTGGTAAGAAAATAGCATTCGCCATTTTATGTTTGTTGTGTGTGCTTGAGAGAGACTCTTGATTATCTTAGTACCTGGCAGGTGAAGCGTACATCAGTTCCCCCACCAGCGCGGGGAAATATATAGAAGTTGAATGTTTTGGCTTCATAGCATTCTTCTTCTGGGTCCCAGTTGAACGTAGACAATCCAAACTGCCAAGGACATCAACTTAAAATCAGAATACAAACAATTCTGCATTACATTGAACATCTGAGGATACTAAACTACCTAGGACATTAATCTCATATCAGAACACAAACTTTCCTGGATCACACTGAAAATTCAAGAACATTTGCGGATACTAAACTGCCAAAGACATCAATCTCTCATCAGAACACAAAAGTTTCTGCATCACATTGAACCTTCAATAACATTTAAGGATATTAGCCTCACATCAGAATACAAGTATTTTTGCGTTACAATGAGCACTCGAGACCTTTTGAGAATACTAGACTGCCAAGGACATCGATTTCACATCAGAATACAAACATTTCTGCAATCCATAGAAAATTCAAGGACGTTTGAGGATACTAGGATCAAAAGAGGTAGTAATTTTAGAATTTTGAGAAAGTGATGAGTGTGTATCCCTATTCTTCACTCGAGACTTGAGTAGATTCCTGACCTTTGTTTAGATATTAAAACATTTGCACGACATAGATTCCTTGCAAATTGCATAATAGGATACTAAACAATCATACTTGAATGATGAGAAAATTCTGTGCAGCTGTCCGAACTCTGGCGTACCGCTGCTCAGGATCATCGAGCACATCTTCTCTTCTGCAAAATTAGCTTTGCCACCTTAATATATACACCTAATCAAACAACCCTCCAATCCCAGTCTCGTGCACTGTTGCCCCAAATCCTTAAACCCTTGAACACTGGACATGTGTATGTGCGCCTAACCCATTCTTCAAATTTCTAGTGACAAAATTCACCGCAGCATGAATTTTCTTTTAACCTTGAAAAACACGGAGCCCATCAATGACCTAGAGATGCATAGAATGAAGCTACATGTTGATCACACCCACTGCAAAGAAGCGAAATGGCTACTCATAAAAATTACAAATCCTAGCCTTGAAAATTGCCGCACTCATAAAAAATCCCGCCCTACCAAAACCATACTTAAACCCAATGCCGCTAACTTCTGAAGACGTCTCCGTGAACAAATTGGAGCTAAATTTATGTGCATAAGGAATTTCCTTGCAAACCCAATTTAAGTAACAGATTCTTCGCCAGTAAAATTTGAAAGTTGAAAACCCATGAACCGAAATCCATAATGACCTAGAGAGCATGGAATGAAGCACCTGTCGACCACGCCCACTGTAAAGAAGCGACATAGTTATTCACAAAAATTATAAATCCTAACATTGAAACTTGCCAAAAATTTCAAAATGAGGTCCTTCAAAACTATCCTTAAACCCAATGCCGCTAACTCCTAAAGAGCTCTCCGTGACAAAATTTGAGCTAAGTATTTGTACAGAAGGAACTTCCTCGCAGCCCCCAATTCTTCACCAGCAATTTTAGTTAAATGAGAAAACATGAGCCCAAAGTCACCCGAATTCGAGACCGAGGACTTGGACGAAGGAATCGACCGAGAGGATCGGTCTGGCAGAGGAGGTGTTGAAGTTTATTTAACATGAACTCACCGAGGATTCGTAAGCGAAAGGCCTGAAAACTCTGCGTCGATTGCGCAGAAGTGGCAGTTGGTGAGTGCTTCCTCAATGCGAGGCAACAGAAATTCGAAATTGGTGTAAGTGACCTCCATTGCCACCCAAAATTGATCTCAAGTTTGAAGAATCGACTCCCAGACGAATCGAAGGTGGCAACAAACACACCTCACTTGCCACCACAACACCCAAGAAGCTCTTCGTTCATCCAAGGCCCAGGAGTACACCTACTCTAGTCATCCATGCTGAATGAAATTCATCCTTGGCTCCCAGTCGACATCGAGTGTGAATTGACTTGGCTTCGTCCTAGAGTAGGTACATCATTCATTCTTTAATGGAGCTTTTGTTCAATAAATTGATGTCTAAAAGCCACATAAAAACGACATAAAGCCACCATGGAAAAAAGGTCATCTTCCATAGTCCGACTTCATGATCCATGGTGTAAACCGGTCCTAACATTGCTCAGATTGGCTTGTGGGGCTAGGAGTGATTCTTGAATCTTGCGCTACGATTATGCATATCATATTGAATTTGGACCATCTATAAGAAGTATACACAACCTGGGTCATTCTATGGAAAGTGAACACATCTCATCTACTGAGCAATGGCACACACTTGTGCACCTTTTAAATCATGTAAAACAATAATGGTCCCCTATTTTCAATCATTGGAATTTGAGCGATTTTGGCTATGGCCCGTATGGTGGAATGTTTAACTCTTAAGGTAGATGGGTCTTAAATGGTTATTTTTACAATTCGCCCACTTCTTGTAGGATATGAAACACACGATTTATTACAAGATGGTAAGCAAATCCAAATTGAGTATGTAGCCAATTTCCTCATAATTCTCGGAGCCCGTATGTATATCTTATTCATTATCATAGTGAAGACTCTCAATCTCATTAAATGGTCATATAGGACCCCCAATTTTGCTAATTGTTGACCCTAGAAAGGTTAGGATATTTTGAACACATAGTCTAATCTCTTCTAAATGCACGTCTTTTTGGGGTTCTTTCTTTGAACTACACCTAACTATGTGCCGCTCAAATATAGGTGTTCAAATTAGGCTATGTTGGAATTAGGCACATCTACCTTAACCCTTAATCTCCTAAACACTTTAAGAGCGGATAGGGATTCGTGTTGACTACATACACTCATCCATTGCAAAAGTGAAAATGTAGTGAATTATTTTGCAATATGTAAGTGATTATTTCTAGATCGTTGACTCCGAAAAATAATATCAAAGAGTTTTATTAGACTAAATTTGGAATGAATCGGCCCTCAACCTTGTAGTGGACTTGTTTAACTAGAGCTCCTTCATCCACGATAGATGAATTTATATAGACACCACAAACCCCAAAGCCTATTTGAACCTCTCATACATACATATGTAATATATACAATGTGGTATGACTTTTGGGGAAATAATGATAGCTTGTTGTCTTGTAAGGTTACACTTCTTGAAAGTTGAAACCCACGCAAAGTAGCTTTGGAAGAGCTTGATGAGGAATTCATAGCATCCATCCTAAAGATAACATATGCAAGTAGTAGGAAAATTTGTTGTGAGTGTTTAGGGGGTTGAAGGATGTTGATCTAAATTAGGTCTACATTTTGTTTTTCAAGTGCAACATTTTATGAACGATTGGGTAACAAGGACATTATGTGAACCCAATTTACATTCATTTGGTCTCTATGAATGCTAGTGGATACGTGTAAGGTGAATGGCAAATATTTCGGTTCAAGCTCTTGCATGTATCATTTGTAATTAGTTTAGAGTGCAATTGGTTGAGAAGTGATCACATCCCACTACATCTAATTTACCACCCACTGGAGTATAACCCAAGGTGAATTAGACCTTATACCAAAGAGGGCTCTCTATTTCGACAACCGTTAGTTATTTTCCTTTGAGTGTTGCCACATGTCAACCCTACATTGGTTGAGACCCTCTTGAATCTTACATGGAAAACTCTATTCCGGCACTAGTAAAGATGAAATAGAGCACCCTCTATAGTATTGAAAGAGCACCCCTCCAAGTACAACTGTGATGATAATACGTGTATTGGCCAAACATTCTAGGTGCCGATGTCACATTTGATTTGCTCCTTCAAGAAGAACAGTGTCATGCAATGACACAATCTATGGTGCATTATTACTAAGCGTTGGACAAGCCCGTAATTTAGTTATAAAAGAAGAAATAAGAAACAAGCACCTAACATTTATTTGCAACCCAAATTGAAGGTGAGAAGCCAGTGTGAGGGAGAGCGTGCTAAGGTAGAACAACGGAATATGATGAATGACCACTATTGGTGCACCAGACTAGGAGTAGAATGATTATTGTGTGAACCCAAAATAACTAATTGTAAAAGTAATGTCCCGAAAAAGAACGCAATGATAGGCCGGATAGGTCCGTTTCACATCACTTGTAATCAGTTTTGGGTGTCATTGAGTTACCTATTTCACGTGCTTTTATATGTGGAATGGGACATTTTGATGCTCATACTAGGGAACCTGTAATATACAAGTAGAGGGATTCAACTTACTTGCCTCTATGAAAAAATATAACTACTTATTTACAAGGAATAAAATTACAAAACAACTTGCATTCCTCATCATCTCCTCTACTCCATCTCTAAAAAATATTGCATGAATTTCAAGCCACTCTTTCTGGCTGAAATTCTCACCGTTTTCCGTTTTTCTACCATAGTACATCATGTATCTAATACGTGACCAAATGGGTTGGTTTGTGTTCACTACAACATACATACTCCAAATTCTGTAATGATACAAGAGGAAGTGGCCTTCATGGACACTTGAATTCATAGAATTCCTAATCATTCTAGAGCCCAAAAATGTTGTGTAGAAAAAAATCCTTTATTTTTATTTTTCAAAAGGCAAGTACTTAGACTCGCTTATGCCCTCATTTCTCAATTGTAGAATTTGTTCAAATATGGAAAGTTTCGAGCCTCAAATTCCAATGTGCAAAATGGTAAAACCTTGGTTTGGGGTTGTTTTTGGCTTTCACAACTTTTAGGGCTCGAGGGGAAGCAAACCACAACAAGGGAAGCACGTCCATGACTATAGTATAGTATTTCATAGGCACATGGCTCAATTGTGCACTTGTGATTGCACAAGTGAAAAGAAGAAATTATCCTAAAGAAGGTCGATGTTCTCTTATATATGTGACATATGCACACAACCGTCTTCTATTTTTTGATCATCATAAGTATTCATTAGTGTATGAAAACTTGTCCATTATAACCATCCGTTGCGCCTTGATTATTGCAATTCGTGGCAAGAAAATGTACATATAAATCATCTTGGTTGTCAACCGTAGGTTTTTGGTTGCAATTTTGAATAATGGGTAACCAAAACACCCTGGTTGACAACCCAACTTATTTGTTTATGTAATTTTTCATCATGAGTTGCAACATATAAGGTTTCTTCTGGTGATTGCGGTGACTATCCTACTTGAGAGTCATTTTCCTACTATCTCTACATATAACTACTTACACGTTGGTTCAAGTTCACATGCAAGTGGTGCTTCCTTATTGTGAGTCACATAGTTAAGTGAGCCAACAACCAATAAGAGATTGTCTTTTATCCGCTTGGACATTGATCAAAAGGTCTTCTTTGTGGTCCACCAAAACAAGGCACACATTGTATTGGAGTGTCCCTTATATATCCCCATTAGAGATAAGTTTCCATCACTATTTGAGAATGTAGTATTAAAGAGCCTTAAGTCTTTCGTTCAATTGGACAAGCAAGTTGACATTATCCTCTATCTCTTAGAGGCTACTGCACTCCATCACTCTAGGGAATTAGCTGGTTTGAAATCATCTTGATGTACTTTCAGTCCCATTAGCCTTTTGGTTGCCCGGACTTCAGTATCAATGTCAATTCATTTCATTTTCCCTTTGTAGAGCCCTACGTACATGTAAGACTAGGTCAAATATATAATCTTTCTTTTCATAATGTAGTGTTGGCCCCATCGTACATGGTGTGATTGGGATTGACATAGAGTGCCATGCATTTTTTATTTTTTTAAGGGTTAGCTGGCTTCCTTCGACCTTCTTACCGATGGATAGTGAGAGCTTGTGCTAAGTTATGTGAGTATGGTAAGCAGGCCTTAACTTAAACGGACACTTTTAGCTCTCCACCCACTTCTCTTAGGATATGTGTAGTTTAGGGTTTTGCTATGGGTTAATACAAAACAACAAACAATCCAAGGTATTAATTCTTAAGGAAGACTCATTTAAGGTCGAGGTGTCCATAGTTGACCAGGTCCATTTAACAACTTACTAGCTTCATGTAATACCAACATTGATGAGATCTATATAGTTTAGGCGAACAAAGTTAAAGTTTATGTGGTGGTGGTTGTGATTGATTATATTCAAAAGAGTTTTGATAATTGTTGTAGCCAAAGGACTAGCATTGAGATGAGCAGTCATGGTTTAACCTATAGATCGACTATGTGTAACTCTAAAATTTACGATTCAAAATTTGGAGCAATTTCCATATCCGTGAATTTTTATAGAAATAATAACCGTATTCTCTTTAGAATATGTTTCCCTTTGCAAGAAATAAGTCCCCACTATTACTCCCCCAAAACAGATGCAAACTCTCTTATTTTATCGGTTATAGATGCCTCAACCTTAATGTCTATAAGGATTAACGTCACATTGATTTAAATCATTCTAGAACAACCTTGCGTACTTTTTAAATTTGTAGGTTTACCTACTCAATGACAATCATCACATTGTCTAGCATAAGTAAGACAATCCTAAAATTATGTAGGCCATTAATATCATGCTTGCAAGACTTTTATAGCAGTTTCATCTCCTGCAAGTGCCCTCATGTTGGGTCACTTTGACATCCTCTTAGAATCAAAGGTATTTCATACATCTCTTCAATAACCCGTCCTTGCCTTTCTTATACAAGGTATCACCAAGAATGGAGTGTGGAGTATAGAGCAGCTTTGCATGTCAACCGTTTTTTTTGTAGAGAAGTCAATGGGGAATGTATTGGTTTGTAGATAATTGATAATTTCTGCATATTTTGGAGACACAGTCATCCAACGAGAGGGAAATGTTGCATACAAGCACAACTCTCACTTATCCATATCAAAAAACATGTCTTCCACGTGTTTATGGTCAATTCATATCTCCTTATATACTAATTTGGGATATTTGAAAGTACCTCCACTGTCACAATATCTTAAGAAAGTAACATACATTTTGTTTCAGTTCATTTTTATCCGATGAATGAAAGAGAAGCTTGTCTGCAAAATTTTCCTCGTGACCTCTCACTCATCCAAAACAAAGAACACATTCCCAACATATTCGTGCTTAATTCATGTCAAGTGGGTCTTTTAAACTCTTGTCAATGTCACCACTACAAGCATACGATTCTTGGACAATTTTGCGTCCCTAGGAACTTGACAAACAAGGAATCCTTATTCGACATTTGTTGACGTAAGACGTTACAAATCTAGTACTCCTTACAGTGGTAACTTAAGCTTGCATTGTTCTTTTAACAACGCAAGACAACTGCCCAGGACTCATATGCTAATATTATAATCAATCCGAGAGAGTGATTTTAAAATTGAGGTGGTTCCCGTACAAATGAGAGGTTTGCTCGTATATATAGTATAATTCCCAAAGGCTGTATAGGTTGGATGAGGTTCCTCGACCAACTTCCGAAATCGTAATCTTGATCAAATCAAATCCCATTTTAGTGGGAACGAGGAAAAGGTGAATTTCGTCCAACTCACTTCACCTTGAGGTCCAATGGGCGAGCTCCGCCGGTTCAACGGAATAAAGCATTGGCTCTTCGGACTCGGAGTTCACCGCACAAGCCTAGGAAGAAAATTCCTAAAGGTAACTTATTAGGCAACAAGTAGGCTTCCCAAGGGCCCTTGGGAACCGGGCCTCCGTAATTGAGTTAGGGATAGCCCACTTGCAATCACACGGAGTGGAGGGCTAGGATTCGTGGTGTCTACGTGAACTCATCCGTTGGGAAGGTGAAAACGTGGTGAACTCTATCATAACTTGTAACTGATTATTTAAACAAGATTTGACTCTGGAACTGCAAGCCCTCTCCACTCTGGCTTGGGATTCGTGGTGTCTATGTAAACTCATCCATCATGGATGGAAGGGTTCTAGAGGTTTTGGACTCAAGTTGATTTGCATGGGTACAAAGTCAACCTATTCACGACGTCTTGCTCATTGAGTGGACCCCCACCCCCATGAATAAGGTGAAATGCAACCATTTACATTATGAAATTAACATTGCGATTTAAAAGTGATAATTGATAATAATAATAATAATAATAATAATAATAATAAGCAATAACTAAGCATTAGAGACCCTGGAATAGTCTTAGGGACTAACTACTGTAAACATAGTATTCGCGAAAACCTCACATTCACTTGTGACGTTTTTATTTTCGTCTAAGGCCGACTCCATTTCTAGTCTTGTGGAATGTACTTGAACTTGGGAAAGAAATTAGAGTTGGCAAAAACTTGTGTAGTTGGCAAAAATTGCCTCCAAAGACAAATTCAAGATGGCCTTCCTTGCAATCAAGAAACGGACATAATATATGACATTTTTACGTGACATGTTGCATTTTCAGGAATACCATGTTTGTAGTTGGGCCGAATATTTCAATATCAAAATTCGTACAATGCAAAATGCCATTTAGTGTTTTTTTTTAATCTTTGCAAATGACTAAATATTACACTAAATATTGTATTTAGTGTCACTTAAAATTTTAAATTATGCAATTTTGTAACTATTTATTGTATATTTCATTTTCTGCCAAAAAAATTTACAATATTAAAAATATATAGCACTATATAACTCCAAATAGTAAGTAACACTAAATATCATACTCAGTGTAGTCTCAATCTGATATCAATCCGAAGCTCCATAGTTCACAAGGAGTTGAAAGCTTATAAAACAAAATTTCTTCCATTTCTTGGACAATGGCCTCCGGATTTATCGAGGTTCGAACATTCTTCCAAATGTTGTGTCTTGGATATTGGTCTCCAAGTTTATCAAAATTTGAACATCAAAACATTGATTTCACATCTTGAGATCATATCATTTTCTTCTTGTTCTTTAAAAGAAAAGGAAAAAAGACTCACAATTGCCCACTCAAAACACCAACAACTTCCACATTGAATAAAACAAAATAAAATAAAAAGAACATTGATGTCATTATACATTGGTGTGAATGCGAGCCCGTTTTCCCAACCCTGGTCATGATTTTATCAAGGTTTAGGGTAGGGTTACTTCCATTATGTCGGAGGGTGAGTTCCTTTTACTATTTTTGTATGATGATGATAATGAGGATGGTGATGATGGTGACGATGATAATTAATAATACGAAGGGAGGGTGGGTCCTCCTATGGCAGGTCTACATGAGCTTGTTTGTTGTCTAGTTTTCTTTTATTTAATATTAGATATGTGAGGTATTTTATGGATATTGAAAACTTAGCATTGAATTTGAAACTCCAATCGGATGCTCTCATAATTTTATGTATTGCCCTGTGGTGGTTCAAGGCCAATAGAAGTGTGAACATGATATTCCATATTTTGCTTGATTATTTACAAAACCATCGTGGAAGAAAGGTAACCACAAACCTATGGATGTTACACTAAATCTTGTATTCAGTGTCACAAATTCTATTTTTCTTGCTCAATACCAATTGTAAACCGCCCATGTAGAGTCACTAACACTAATTGTAAACCTAACAATATCTGTCAATCCTTGGAAAAAAAAATCCTTGTAATTATCGTCACTTACTAAGTGATTTTTCATCCAAGTTTCGATCATCCATGACAATATTTCAAAAAACAAAATTGTTAGGATGCAGAGTAGTACATCAAACTTTGTTCCAATAATTGCATCCAAATTTCAATCATCTATCTATGACGACATTTGTAAACTCATTCATAAGAAGTGTCAATAGAAAAGTTTCTACATTGACATGAAATACATGGTGAATAAATGACATACAATATTTAGTGTAGATTTTGTTACTAGACTCCTTTTGGTGGGGTCAGCTCAAAGAACGAGGCATCTAGCCCCAGCTAGAGTGTGGGCGGCAACTTGGGCTCAGCCATGGCAGCAACACATAACTTAAGAACATGAGCAAAATCCTGCTCAAGAAGCGGCGAGCGGGTTTTCTGTAGTGGTTTTGCCGAGATTGTGAAGACTTAGCATTTGAGCTGCGAGTAAAGTAGGTTTTGTTCATAACTGAATCAACAAACTCCTGCTGTGCTAGTATGAGCAGATCATAGGGCAGCCCATGCATGAAGAGGATTTTGGTATGAAGATAATTTAATGAGGAAATGTTGAATTAGCGTTGGATCTGCTAGCAAGTTGTGTCTCCTGTGATGGAATGAGAAAATATGGCAGCTTAGGTTGATACATTTGTGCCCAAATTGTGAAGAAGTAGAGTTAAGATTTTTCTTCCTGTAATTGTGACGTGTGAGGTGGGTGTGGGGACCATGTGTGCTTGGAACATTGATTTTGAAAGAGATGGGTTGAGATGTAGGGGGGTGAATGCTGTGGGTTGCTTGTGAGGTCTTGTAGTGCGAGGTAAAGATGTTGGTTTGAAGATGGGTGAAGAGAATGTAACGAGGAAATGATGAATTAGTGTTTGATCTGCTAGTGAGTGATATCTCCTGTGATGGCATGAGCAGATATGAGAGCTTAGGTTGATACATTCGTGCCGAAATTGTGAAGAATTTGGAGGTTGGACTAACTTCCTGGAATAGTGATTCAAAGGTGGTGTGGGATCATGTGTGCGTGGATCAAGGGTGTTGAGGAAACGGGGTGTGATGTAGGGTGTAAACTTGGAAGGTTGTGGGTTGCTTGGGAGGGTCTTGTAAAGTAGTGCTCATGAAGAGGATGGTGTGAAGATGGGATGAAGATAATTCAAAATGGAAATGTTGAAGTGCTTGAGCTGCTACTAAGTTATGTCTCCTGTGATGGCAGGAACAGACATGGCAGGTATAGATGAAGAATATATGAGGCAATGTTGAAATTAGTGTTAGAGCTGCTACTAAGTCAGGTGTCCTTGTGGGCATGAACAGGTATGGCAGCTTAGCTTGACACATTTGCGCCGAAATTGTGAAGAATTAGAGTAAATTGGATCACCTTCCTGTACTTGCGACTCAAGGGTTGTGTGGGATAATGTGTGCGTGGATCGAGGATGTTGAGGAGACGGGGTGAGATGTAGGGGATGAAGGAAAGGTTGCGGGTCTTGTGAAATTAGTGCGAGTCGAGTCGCTGGTAGGATCATGGGGTCCATTGAGTATTGGCAATACCGGGTGCCGAGTAAACCCATCCAGGATCCGGTAATTACCCGGGAGCGCAGCATCAAGGTTGCAGACTGGAACCGGTACGATGGAGTCACCCGAACACTCGCGAGGACGGGACTGGACCTGTTAGATATCACGGGGGCCACAGTAGTTGGCGGATACAATCATAGCTCGAAGCATGTGGTGGATGGGGGGGTTCACAATAGCGTGGAAGAGACACTGGGATCCCAGGCGTACAATGAGATTTGCAGGCAGCGCACCGTCTTGGAAAATATACATTACTGCCAATCAGGTGCTCACTCGATCGGCCCCATGCATTGTCCTCGATGGTTTTGCGCTTTGCGTTCTTGTTAATTTTCCCACTTCGGGGTCTGGTGTTAAGAATCTCTCCTGGTTTCCTTGTGTCAAAATTGTGCATCCTTATTAGCACACATGTTAAACAACAATTTGCTATAGTTTTCCTGCGAACTCTGTAGATTAATGGCAGAAATTCAGGACAAGGATCCAGTGTAGAGAACTGATGGGTATGGGGATGTCGCGGAAGGCATTCTTTTGTCGATATAGGTCTTCGTACACATGCTAAACAAGCATTTGTTTAAGACTTCCCGCTGGGAGATTAGTACCAGAAACTCAAGTCAAGGATTCATTGTCGGGAACGGATGAAGTAGTGGCTACGTCCATGTAATGCACATGATTTGGACTTTGGGCTTTTGTTTTCCTACTTCAGGGTTTGGTCTTCTGTCTCCTGGTTTCCTTGTGTCCCAATTGATGTCTTAGAGCAAGGCCACCCTAGCCTCAACCTCATTCCCACAACCTCAATATATCTCAATATTGGATGACAATATAGGTTGAGGAAGGTTGATGGTAGTACACTTGCGATACATTAATTTTTCTTAAGAATTCCCGTTACTTCTGGAGATCTGTAGCTGAAACTGAAGACACGGATCCAGTGCTGGGAACTGATGGAAATAGTGGGGGTGTCTTGGAAGGTGATTTGTCCATGCAATGCACTTGATTTGCATTTTTGGCTTTTGTTTTCTTATTCCAGGGTTTGGTCTTAAGAATCTCTCCTGGTTTCCTCGTGTCGAGAATGAGGGCTTATTAGCACACATCCTATACAACAATTTGCTTGAGTCTTCCCGGTACCTCTGGAGGTTTGTAGCAGAAATTCAAGACAAGACAAAGATCCATTGTCGGAAACTAATGATGATTTCAGAGGGGCTGTCTTGAAAGGTGGCTATGTCATGCAATGCACTTGATTTGCACTTTTGGTTTTTGTTATTCCTAGTTCAGGGTTTGGTCTTATCTCTCCTGGTTTCCTTGTGTCGAAATCGAGGTCTCATCAGTAAACATGGTATAGAACAATTTGCTAGAGTCTTCCCCCTCACCTCTGGAGATATCGCAGAAACTCCAGACAAGGATCCACTGTCGTGAGCTTATGAAGTCTGTGAGGATGTCGTAGAAGGTTTTCTTTTGTCAAAAATGAGGTCTTAGTACACATGCCATCCAACAAATTGCTTGAATCTTCCCAGTACCTCTAGAGATGTAGCAAAAACTCAAAGACAAGGATCCAAATCTTATTTTATGATCTACTGGCTACCTTTCTTTGCAAGTGTTGATGTTTGAACATCGATACTTACAAGGATAAGGATATTGATTTGTTGGAATCCATCCTGTATAGTCCTATTGTGCCTGATTTGTAACTCTTCGAAATCTCTTAGGCATGGTAATGTATTGGTGTAATAACTACTTGTGTTTATCTAGAATTTACAGTTTGCTGTAAGACTTTCATAGACGCATTTGGAAGCCATCCAATTGTGCCTGAATTCTAGACCAGCGAATTTTGAATTTGTTCTTCTATCCTAGTTTGTTTCTGGATTGCAGCTTAGTATTTTGTTACCTAGTTACCTCTGCAATAGTCCATCAGAATAGTCAATTGCGTCTAAGTAGTTTGAAGCCTCAAAAAGACGCTTCGGCCAGCATGCACGGTGGCTCCTCGTCATCGCAGCTATGGGATTGTCCATCTGCAGGAATGTGCAACATCGCATGTGTTAAGTAACTCTTTCTGCATCATTGATTCCTGATGAACTTTGCGACAGCCGTACCAGGTCTCTCTTTCGTGAACGGATACCACAACCCGCACAAGGTGGTCCCCGTCCCAGGGTCAAGCAAACTCGGCGACGCCGTAGCGCTCCCATCCCTCATCAACCACGACTACCTGGTGCTCGAAGTTGGCTACGGCTCTCAAACTCCAAAGAACAAGCTCTTCATAAGAGCAGAGAAGGCTGGCAACACAAAGGGCCCCGTAGGCATCCTGCTCACAGTGGACCCGAACTACGAAGCAACCGAGAACCTGGTGCGTCTCTTAACCATCCCGTGCAACGGCGTGCCACTAGGGTTACCGGAGCTTCTGGCCATCTTAGCGGACCATAGCCCGGACTACTCCTTGCGCAACCAGAACTGCTGGCAGTACACGCGCGGGACGGCGAAGCGCGTGCTGCAGAAATGCAGCGAGGTGCCTGGCCTAGGGGCGGAGGACGTTGGTAACCTGCTTCGCGAGCTCAATTGCTTGGAGGCAAGAATCGCCAAGAACCACATCAAGAGCGTCGTGCGAAATGGCAAGAAGGGGTTCAGCCGCATCTTCAAAATCTTCGGCTGAGGATGAAGATCACCGATTCGTGTTACAATAACACAATGATCTAGCCCGATGATCGAGGTTCATAATTCCAAAGCGCTCATCGAATCAAATGATTGCTGAAGCATTTGATCGATCGCTGGAGATGTTCGGCGAAGCTTGCTGTCTCCCGAAGGTCTTGGAGCCTCGCCGCTGATGCGCGTCTGAGCGCGTCTCGACGGCGAAGACATTGAGCAGCGCCGCAGACGAGCGTCCCTCTGCGGCAGGGTTAGGTTGGGTTGGGGGCAAATAGTTTTCGATGCCGAAACTGGTCGCAAACTTAATTAGTCACCGAAGCAGTTACAATATTTTCTGCACTCAAAAGCTGCTCAAATAATCTCTAATATAGACAATTATGTACTTGTATTTTCATTACTAAGTTATTGACCACACATTCAAATGTAAAGGGCTCACCACAAAGTTGGAGCTTGTAATTGGGTTAAGGAACTCAAAGAAATCAAAAGAAGGTCAAGTTCCAATTTGATTTCAAAATCAATAGTTTGAGCATGTAATTCCCTCTCTTCCCAAATGGACATTCATATAAGAGTTATATTTTGATTCAACATGAGTTTTGGTCGGGAATCGGTTGTTTTTCATATAATACTTTCCATGTGTTGGTAAGTTTTTGGTGCATGTTTGGAGTTGGGTGTGGAGATTTGAACGAAGAGCCTTTTATATCAGTTTATCGAGAGCCAAACTCTTTTTGGAATGTCAAGATGTTCATGTCATATTCTATACGGTAGGTATTATACTTGGTGTGGAATGGTGTTTCTTGCAATTGTTTCATAGAATCTGAGGGTTGTTGAATAAGTGCCAAATGTGAGGAGATCTTGATATATTCTAGAAACCAACTTTCCACTGGACTAATAATATTTTTCGTAGGGAAGATTTGTGAGAGAAATTGGAATGTGAAATATTAGACAGGGAAAGATAGTGCCTAGTAGATACTATACATGTTCTCAAGTCACAACAAATCATCATTAGCAATGCATTCTTATGTTCCGTAAACCCGCCTCAAGTTTACATTTGAGTTTGCAACTTTGATCAAGGGCGAAGTGTCTCTCGTCTCTCTCTTATATTCTCATGTACTTGCAAAATATCTACTTTATTTGTTGACTTGCTCATAGATATCAGCCCAAAACATTGCATTCGTCGAAGATAGGGTTGAGCAAAGTCTACAAAAGATGATTTTTTCACCACTCATCATAAGTTGCATCAATTTTGGTCTTATCTGCATTCTCAAGGTTTAGCACATGTAAGGTGGCCTACTTTTGGGTTACATTATTATGCACAACATTAAGTTCAGTAGATGCAAGCATAAGTTACGCCTAGGATAGCCTTCCCTATAGGCTTCAATATATAGGGAAGTGCAACATGAGACTTGTGAAGTTTGCAATTATAAGCCAATTTCTCATGGCAAGTCCACCACGTAGCACACCATGATGGAGACAAAGCGAGTGGAGACATAACATGGCCTAAGATAAGTTGGCCTAAAGTTGGTTGCTTTCTTTTATTAAGCACTAATATTTGAGTGTTGTGTGGTAAGGTGTAGATTTAAATACGGATACCGCACGGGGAGGTGACTATCGGAATTTTAGAAACCACGTGAGATAAAAAAAATAGGGTCGATTTAATTCATTGAGGGTAAAATTTATACATTCATTAGATCTACCATAGCTTTGGAAATATGTCCCCTACATGTTTATATGTAAAATAAGGCAGTGAATAATTCCTCCATTTTAGTAATCAGTAGAAAAAAATAGGATTATAGATATTGGATCCCCCCAAATGTGTGTAGTAAAATCAATAAAATAATTATGGGTTTGACTACTCGGATGAAGAATTGTATAAATTTTGTCCAAATTTGAATGGAACGCGTTAGTTTGGAGGGAAATGTTGTGGATTTTTTTGGGGGAAAGAATGTTGTGACTTCTCAACAACCCTTGGGTTTGCTTAGGGTTTGGACAAGCACAATGGTGTGAAGGCAGTGAAGCGTTTGGGTAGGAGGTCTTGCATTGGTGAAGCGTGGCACAAAGGCGGTAGGTAAGACACATTTTTTGGAGCTTTCTTCTTTGCTCCATAGAATTCACAGCATTCACACAGGGTGTTTCAATTCACAAGCGCCAAAGATTCGGCTTGCTATGCTATAGTGAGGTATGTCCGCCTCATGCCAACAATTAGTTTTAGTTCTTTATCATCATTGGTGTTAAACCTCTCCAAAAAAATTGTCTTATCATGACATTGTAGAGGATATTGATTTGTACCTTGACATGTATTGGAGGGTGCATAGTTATATCCTAACATTCACATTGTAAATATTTGGTACAAGGTTGAATGTGTTTGTGAACACAATTAAAGTGAATGTTTTCAATTTGTGTATTTAGTTTTTTCAATTAAATACAATCTTTTGTTTTAGAATAAATAATTATGCAAAATTTTCATGTCTTATGACAATTGATTATATTTCTTGTTTTGTTCTATCCGTGTTTACAACTTGTCTATGTTAGCTTGTACATTTTGTCATCTCCATGTTCATTGGTAATCTTTTAACTAAACTCCAAGTGTTATTGATTGTGTTTTGAATGACACTTTGAATGCTTTAGCATTGGTATAACTAATTGAAACCGATTAAATAACAAGATGGATGGTATGGAACGTTTGTTGCTCACATAGTCGATTTTGCAATGCTATAGTATTCCGTTCATTATTTGGTACCTGTACAATTTATAAAAAAAAAATATGATGCTTAAAATTGGTCTTTCCAAAAAATTACAAATAAACATAGGGTGCTTAAAAATATGTCAAAACAACTTTATATCTACAAATAGGGAGGGAAAAAATACCGAGAGGTGCATAATACCCCCCCCATTAAATACCCCATTATCGCACGTGGTTACAAAATGTAAGAGGGTGTGATCCCCCCGTGGGATACCGAAAAGACATGTGTTCAAAAGAAATTGGCTACATGCTTAAATATTCTTAAATATTTGGAAGTCATGTGACACATAACTCCATCATTGAAAATGACTGGAAACCAACCTCGATATTGTCTCTCTTGGATTTACACCTAAGCGACAATACATACTTTTGTCTTGGACATTTACTTACCACTAAGCACATCCATTGCATTGAAGTGGTTCCTCATTACAATCTTAGAAACATGATTTCTCATGGCCTCCCCCCTCCCAACTCGAGGCCAATGCAACCCTAGGACGTAATATGTTTAGAGCAACGACCTATTTTTGTATGTGTAATTTGGCGGGGATGTAATGAGAGCAATCCAAAGCACTTATAGAATGTTATGCATGGTCACATCCAACCAAAACATGGTACCAAGTGGGCCCTTGCTACGCTCTTAGTGTAAACCACCCTGATGCTTTAGATGGGGGGTCAAGAGGGAGAGTCCAACAAAATGGAGCAATCCTATTGTTTGGGAGGTGTAAGTTGGAGTAAAGGCCTTTAGATGAGAGTCCAAGACCAAGAAGAGGCAAAGTGAGGCATCTCCTACTTGACATCATTTTGGAAGGAAACACTAGCAGTCTAAACCAAAGAATGAAGCTCAAAGGAGAACTCATATTTTTGGTGAACCATGTTGGTAGGTAGGGTCTAGTTCAAGGGTTCAATTTGCTTCAAATTGGTCCTTATGGTCTTGGACCATGGACCTTCGTCCAAAGCGCCTCTTAGTTAGTTAGAGTTATAACTATTCCCCCGAGATCCTTACCTAAAGGTATGTGGGTGTTATTTGGTTCGTTTTTCATATTCGTCAACTTCTACTGATTAGATTTATAGAAGAAAAACAATCACTACAAGGAAATGGGTGTATAATTGACAAAAATGTGACACTAAAATGTCCGAAGTGACAAAATCAGCTCAAAGCTATGAGTTTTTGTCAATTCGGACATTATTCAAAATTTGTGTCAATTTTCTGTCATCAGATTTATATATTTCACGTTTAACTTATTCCCTTCACCTGAGCATGTGTCTCATATTTATTAACAACAAAAGGTGTTACAAAAGGTGTTACAAAAGGTTTTTAATTATTGTAATTACTAGTATAAGTAATTAATATAAATAATGTATTTACTATAATTAATGTAATAACTAATTTAATTAATTAATGTAAATACTGAAATTACCAATTTAAGTAAATACTGAAATTTGTTAATTTAAGTAAATACTGAAATTTGTTAATTTAAGTAAATACTGAAATTTGCTAATTTAGGTAAATACTGAAATTTGCTATTTTCAGTAAAATACTGAAATTATTGTAATTAATGTAGTTAAAATAATTACAATAATTACTGTAATAATGTTTAGGAGTATTTTTGTAAATTGTTTTTAATACAAATACAATACGTACTAATTAAAAACAGTAAATACATTAATTCTATGCTTGTTTTTACTTTTACTAATTAAAAAATATATATACATAAGTTTATAAGTCTTATGGCTTCTTCATACAAAACTCTTACATACTTGGCCTATATCATATAATGAGCGGTGGCTTAGTGGCTAAGGCCTTCACACTATAACCAAGAGGTTCAAGGTTCGATCCCCTTGACCCCTTACCCTTGACTCCGCCTAGGGTAGGTAGGTGGCTTTGTCCATTATTAGCCTAGGTTAGGTGAGGTGGCCCTTCGCCCTTAGACCTATGTGAGTAGGCCCCGAATGCGAGGGTGGATTACTAATTTAGGATTTTTTTACTAGTATAACTTGGACATTAAACCACATCACCATGGGTAAATGACGAGGTAAAGAGAATCCAACATGGCAAGGGGGCCGGAGTAAATGGAATCCTACGTGTATAATTGTCCCAGATGACAAAGAAATTGACAGAACTCTGTTAATTGTATGACCGAATCAAGGTGCCCTATATGACACCCAAATTAACAGAATTTCGTCACATTTTTGTCAAATAGGTCATATAAACTCTTGTAGTGAATGTTGCATTAGCAAATCTAACCTCCCCTGATTAGTTATGGTTAACAAAAATGTATGTTTGTTGATTTCTTAAGTGGATACATAGGTCCTCCCAATTGCGATCACAATCGAATGTATTTGAGTAGTTATTAATATTTGAAGATGTAGTCGAATCTCTTCTAAACATGTGTCTTTATGATGCTTGTTCTTTGACCCTCACCGAACTATATACCAATCAAACATAGGAGTCTAATCAAGAAAAGCAACCACTTAGGGCCGGTTCACATGGAGTCCCAAGTCCAAGTCTCACTCATGTTAGCAAGTCCCAACTTTTGAACCTTACGAAACCATTAAAATAGGGTTCATTATCATTGAAGTCGGATCTTGATTATTTGTGCATAAAATATTTGCAAGACTTGTGTTAAGAGTTGGGTATAGCTCTTTGATGAATCCCGCTCTTGGGGCATGCCACACGACCGGCAGCTTGCCGAGATCGTGGGCTCCCATTGGCCGAGGCGAGAGGGGTTGTACCAGACGGGGGGCAATAGTCGGAGCGGCAAGTCTATGTGGCGCCTGCCGCTACTGCCCCTCAACTTCCAGGGGAACCCCCCTGGAACTCCTATAAAAGAGGGCCATGTAGATCGGGGCCCACCACCGACCTGCCTGCCAACGTCTACGTGGATGGAAGGCGGGAGGTCTTCTCCGACCAGGGGTCCAAGCTCCCTCTCCCACAAGCCTGCACATCTTCTCCTCCACCCTCGCTCGCACAGCTTCTCCTCCACCTCGCCCACACTGCTTCAACTCCACCTCGCCCCCTCAAGCCTCAGGTGGTCAGCATCGTCCCATTTGTGGATATTTTGGTGTTGTTTTTGGTGCATAATAGTTCCAACTTCTCTGCCAGATTATCTTCGTGCCTTGCTCGTCTTTCCATGAATTTCCCGGGGCCAACGCGAGATGCTGTTAGCGGCAACCTGCCCACCGCGACAGGTGCACCCCCCAACGCTCCCGCCACCGAGTTTTGTGCCGTACGGCCTACCATTCCCCATGCTCCATTTTTCTAGAGCTTCCCCGGAATGGGGAATCAAGTTCCCTTCATGTTTCCTCATCCCTTCATGCCTCCATCCGCTGCACCAAGTTTTCCACCTCCCCCCCACGTCCCGCCTCCTGCAACGATCGACCTCACAAATTGTTCTAAAAAACGATCATCCATTGAATGCGGCGCGGAGCAATCAAAACCCAAGAAGAAACGGAGAGCGCCTCGCAAGAAGGTGGAAATTGTGGAATTGGATGACACCAAAGATGACGTGGATCTTATGAAGAATGCCAGTCATTGGAAGGATCACTGGGTGATCCAACTCGTGACCATACGCGGGGAGATGCAAAACACGTTTAGTGCACCTCCCAAGCAAGGTTAGGTTTTCTTTTCTACATGATATATATATATATATATATATATATATATATATATTGCCTTCAATTGTTATTTCTTTGGTTTGCGAAGAGCATGCCATCAGAACATAATTTGTAACAATGTGTGCTAGGGAGCACCCTGGTTTTTTTTTTTTTTAAATTAAAAAAAATTTACAGCAGACTCTGCTGCGTACTGCTGCTGGGCAGCATACTCTGTTTATTCCCTTCACCTGGGCAGCCTGTCTGCAGAGTGTTGTAAATTTTTTCTGCAGCAGGTCAGCAGAGTCTGCTGGTGGTCTGCAGCCTGTCAAATTTTCCTGCTGCTGGCCACCACAGTCTGCTGAAAGTCTGCTTGCTGCTGAATTGTGTACTTGTAGGCCAACAGACTCTGTCGAATGTCTGTTACTAGCCTGCTGTGCTCAGATTGCTCGTCTGCAGGCCGAAAAGGTTCGGCCATACTGGGAGACTGATTTTTTTGGTGTTTCACACTCTGTTTTGAAAGGCAGGTGCTCTGTAAAGAGTCTGCGGGCAGCAGACTCTACTGTCTCCAATTTTTTAAATTCTGTAGTTAACAAACTCTACTGGACTTCATTTTATCAAGTCTGCGGGCAACAGACTCTATAAGATTTGATTTTTCAATTCCTAATACATGTGTAATGTACATTCCCCCATGCATTATGTTTGTCAATTCTGCTTGTTAGTCCAAATTCATTGTGACTCACGCATGCGGTCCCGTGCAGGTGTGGACAACTGGTCACGCCTACACACGAAGTTGGTGTCGATGTGCCCTGATTTTACGAAGGACTCCGAGGCGTGCAGGAAGAAATGGAGTGCCATCTACAACGAGTACAAGGAGGATAAAGCGATGAATATGAAGTCGGGTTCGCAACGATTGGAGAAGTGCAGGTGGTACACTCTTGTGGACGAATTCATGTATGATAGGACGAATGTGGTCACTCATGCGCACGCAAGTGCCGTGAATTCCGACGGCCCCAAGTCCGATACGATCGGCACGTCCAACACGAACATCACCGGACCACGAAGCGGTGAGAGCACATTGAAGTCCCCCGAACCCAAACGCAAGGAAGAGGTGTTTATGGAACGGTGCATTGGAGAAATTAGAGAGAGTAGTAGGACTCTTATGGAAAGCTTGAAGGCGAGCGATGATATGAAAATGAATTTATTGATGAGCATGCAAGCTACTATGCAGAAGTTGGTAGAAAAACTCTAAGAGCATTCCGGATTAATCACTATCCATTGTAAACGTTTATGCAATACAAGCTTTTGTTTTGGCCATTCATATACTTCTTGCTATTCCATTTCTTCTCGCACAAAGCTCTTTGTATGTCTTGCCGCCGGTGCCCATAGCAATCTCGAATTCCAATGCCGCCTCTTGTTTTTTGTACTCTAGAGATTCTTGTGCATTTTCATCGATTCCCGCCAAGGTCTCTAGGGCATCGTTGGCCACGTCCATTCATTCTTGTGTGGATGTGCTTGCACCGAGGTTGTGTGATATTCCGGTGTTGACTTCATTCATTGCCTCTTCCATCCACTCATTCTTCCAAAAACTATCTCCAAAAATAATACACATATTATGAAGAACCAAGCATGTGGCCACTAGGTCAGGAACATTTCTCAAGTGCACGTCAACCCTCTTTAGAAGTATCCTCCACCTTCCCTTGAACATTCCAAATGCTCGCTCGACGCACATGCGCGTCGAGCTTTGAGCGAAGTTCCAGTGGTACTCTTGACGTGAGAGACCGTCCTTGTGGCCCTTGTACGGGGCCAACATCCATGGCCGGCAAGGATAGGCTGCATCGCCAACTAGGACGTAAGGCGACAATCTCCCGGCCTCACAAAATTGGCCGATGTTTGACCTCGCCCACAAGTTGGCATCATGCATTGACCCTGCCCAGCCGATATCGAAATCCCAAAACAAACATTTGCTCGTGACAACACCTTGCAAGAGAACGGAATGGAAACCTTTTCGATTGTAATAATCGACGGCATGTAGACGGGGCGCCACAATTGGAATGTGAGAACCATCAACAGCTCCCACAACATACGGAATTTCTTGCAAGTTTTCAAATTCTTCAGCTGTCGCGCACCTCTCCATGAGGAGTGCCCGAAACACCACGGGCACAAGGGGGACCCCGGAGTGACACCTGGGACTTGTGGCGCCGTTGGTGAGAGGGCCCAAGTGATCCTAGTGTGGGTGAGGGCCCCGGGCGTTGGGAACGCCTCCCACCCACGAAGACTAGGAGGCACAAGGGTAAGGCCATGAGTTATGCGTAGCTCATGGTGTGGTGATTCTAGAAAGCTCAAGAACACCTCAATTGGAGGTGTGAGCTAGGAGTTATGGCCATTTGAGTGGGGCGCTGTCCCGGGACAGCGCCCTGGTACAGCAGTGCCTGGGACTGATTCCCGGGACTGCCAAGGTTCAAACAGGCATAACTTCCTCAAGACTTGCTCAAATTGGGCAAGTGAGGAGTCCATCGCCATCTACGTGAAGCGTAGATGAGGATGGAGTGGTTGGTTGTTATGATCAGACATCATACAAGGAAGTTATGATGGTCTGAAGCTGCTAGGGGGTTCTAGGCCCAGCAGCTAAAGGAAAATGTCCACTTGGCCCCAACTCTTGGTAGAGAGACAAGAGGTTGGTTGACGGTGGGGTAGGGGCCCCGCGTGAAGTCCTAGAGGCTTATATGGGTGAGGTGGTGTGGCCTCACCCACCCGAGGCCGAACGGCAAGGCCTCCATGGGCATTGGCCCATTGTGAGGCCATAGTTGCCTAGTATGGTTCGGGTTGTTGTAGTGTTGCTCCGGCAATGCGATGATCAACATGGGATTGGACTTCCATGGATGGAAGTCCACATCTAGGAATGGGTTACCGATTAAGGGGTGAGTCCCGAAAGCAAAGTAGGAGGGTTGGTTCCCTCCTATGAACTATAAGGTCCGGGGTAGGAGGAGCTAATCATTAGCATGGCGGAATGCGAATGGTTAGCGCTCGTAACCTTTGCTAGAATTGAAAATTGGCAAGATTGTCAAGGGGGGGCTAGCAAGGGTTGCGACATCAGCGAGCTTGACCATCCTTTCAGTTGAAAGCCAACATATAAATTTCTTGAACAAAAGTGTTTTCATGGCACTGCAAAATTGTGACACTGCAACTTGACTAGTAGATAGCCCAATTTTATATAGGTCTGCAATGCTCTGCATAAAATTACCTGTGACCAACCTCGAAATCGAAACAACAACCTTGACTTCAATTGGAATGGCGGCCCTCATGTTTGTATCCTGCCTCTGCAACAATGGCCCGAGAGTGCTACACAAATACTCGAAGCTCGACACGTCCATGCGCATACGACCTTTAAACTCTCTCGTGTTAAACGACCCTAGCAAGTTCTGATCGAAAAATCTGGGGCGGTGCAAACCCCGGTCATGAGCCCACATCCGTCGTGGCCGCATACCCTGAAGTCTCTTGAAACCCTGCATCGCGATAGACAAGCAACAAAGTTGCTGCCAATGCCAAACAACAATAGTTGCCTCGTCTCTTGAGATCATTTCTAGGGTGGAGAACAAAGTGAGTTGAAACACTAAACATATCAAAAGCCTCTGCACTTCCGCATCCATGACGAGAGAGTGCCTGATTGCTAATATAAAAAGGAGATTATTATCAGCAGCATCAAAAACTGTGGGTATGCGGGAGGAAGGCTAGTCTGCTGTCCGAGAGCTCTGCTGGAGTTATCTGCTGGACTCTGCTCTCATCTGCTCTGCTCTGTTTTGGTGCCCGAGGTCCAGGGGAGGTCGCAGCTGGGTTGGGCGCTCGCTGACGTGGCAACCGGCTCAGTTGTCCTCCACCACCGCCCGTGTGGTGGCACCTGCAGGTACTTTCCCCCGTGTCCTAGCCTACTCCCCCACAAGCCTAGCCAGGACGGTACTTTACCCTGCCTGCCGTTTGGCAAGGCCCTTAATATAGGTCCCCAACCTCACCTCCAAGAAGTGTTGCCATGTAGGCATCCATGTCATAGTTAGGGCTTAGGACTTGGGTCCCCCGTGTGAAGCGGTAAGTCCCAACTTCCATGCTGTCAACGGCTGAGATTGCACGGATTGACCTGAAGTGACTTGGGACCCGTGTGAACCGGCCCATCTATTTATCTCCACCGGAGCCCGGGACGCTATCCGGTTGGCAGCCTTCCCTTCCCTTCCGGGGCCCAAACAACGGAGGCCAAGTTAACACACTGGAGAATTCGGGACCCGCGACTCGACTCCTCCGAAGACGAACACAAGCTCGTAAGGTTCATCGCAGGAAAGTAAGGGAGCAAAATTATGAATGGCGATGGCGTTCGGAGCGCCCTCGACGCCATGGCCACAATGTTAGGTCAAGTGCAAGCGTCCACCCCGTTCCAGTCTCGCCTCTTCCACTCTGCCGGAGGCATGTCTTCGCTGCGAGCGCACCACGCCCGCACGCGCAGGTGGGGCAGCGGCGTCTACCCCTGGGACCGAGACAGTGCGCACTTTATGATGAATTCGTTCGTGCCTGCCATCTATGGCATGATGCAGATGGAGGCCATGTGCATTTACCTGGCGTGCGACGAGGAGGAGGAGGAGGAGGAAGAAGAGGAGGAGAGAAGGAGAGCTAGGAAGAGACGGAGAGTGGCGGGTAGAGATGTGGTCGCGGGAGATAAGGTCGATGAGGCCGATGGCGGTGTGGAGGTTACTAGTGCTAGAAGGAAAGTGAGCGGAGAAGAGGTTGAGGATGAGGAAGATGAGGAAGACACCGACGACGAAGACACCGAAGATGAGGACGAGGACGATGATGAGGACGAAGAGGGAGAGGAAGAAGAAGAAGAAGAAGATGACCGGGACGAAGAAGACTCTGACTTAGACTCTGACGAAGGGGATGCAGAGGAGGAGGAAGAACGGGAAGAAGACGAAGACAGAGTGGAGGAAGAGGATGATGAAGAGGAAAAGCAAGAGGAGGATGATGATGATGATGATGATGATGACGACGACGACGACGACGAAGATGACGATGATGATGAGGAAGGTGGAGAAATTGATGACTCCGAGGTGGAATTGTCGTCAATGCCATCTCAGGGTGGAGGAGGTACAGGCACAAGAGTGAAGTGAGTGAGTGAAAGGAAAAAAGTGGAGGAAGAATAAGAAGACGAAGAAGCAGATGGAGGCGGAGAGGAAGAGGAAGAGGAAGAGGAAGAGGATGAGGATGAGGATGATGAGGCTGAGAAGTTGATGATGACTTGGAGGTGGAATTGTCTTCTAATAGCCCAATGGGGAAGTACAGGCTCAAGAACGAAGTGAATTGAGTGAGTGAGTGAGGAAAGGTGTGGAGGTACCATAGGTAGGGTTACAATTTGAAGAGGAACTGGCAGAAGGGTGCGAGCACAGAGATGTAGGAATAGTAGGAGGAGCGTCATCATCACAACAGAAACAGCGGTGTAAAACGAAGAGGAAGAAAGGAAGGAGTTAGAGTTAGAGTGGGCAGCAATTGGGGAGCGGTAATGGATGCATTGAAAACGGGGACATATGGACAGTATTTACACATAGTCCAGTCAGCAATGCCAACTGTTGCAGTTACTGCAGGTGGCCTAAAATCAGCTCTGTAAATTTCTGCATGACGAAGGTTCACTCACGTGTATAGTGTTTATTTGGAAGCACAGGGTGGTTGCAATGCGACACATTGGAAGCAAAGGGAAAATGTCGCTGTGCTGTGTACGTTAGGTTTTTAATTTCAACAACATGCTGTTGCAAATAACAGTGAGCGTGAGTTATTTCTTAATTAGGAACAAAGTTCATGGACTTTCTTCCGCTCCAACTCCTGCAGAGCCTTGTAACGTGACATACATTTTGACTCAATTGATTGGCCTTATTTTTGGTTATTTCTCCACAAGGCAATAATAATCAGTCTTTACAAGCCTTTCACAGGATTTGTCCTGCATCTCCCTGCTGGACTTTGTGGCATATCTCAATGTAAGAAATCATATTTTCTCAATCAAGCTTCTAGGGTTCTTGATCTGACTTTCCTGGTTCACATTGGTGTGGTGACGCTAAGGACACGAATTGGATCCTTTGTATGGATCCTTCGTACAGTCCATGTTTTTTTTCTGGATTTCCTAATTGTGCCTTTACATTGCTTGGGGCTCTCTTGGGTAAGAATGTACTCTAGTTCTAATGCCATGGTCTTAGTCAGTGTTACTTTTCTTGTGAAGAGATTACATTTCATGTAAAGGATTTTATGTATCATTTTCCTTGTGCAGAAACAAATGTGGCAGTGGACAAGACAACAGTAGATAGAGTGCGCAATCACATGTCCAGTGAAAATAGACTATTAGGATCTCTGATTAATTGATATGGAAGTTGTTGAAGTTATTTTTGTCAGCATTTCTGCAGGATTCCAGTACAGACTTTACAACTATAGGCAGATGCAGGACGAACAAGAGTGTGGCGGTGGGATGGTAACTTAGGCAAAGGTGAGTCGACTTCATCTGGTTAGCTTTCCTGTTATTAAACTTCGCTCACAAATTACCACCAGTGAACAAATTTCTTTTTAATTGATGAAGAAGCTCACTACTGCCTTCTTGAAGCATAATTAGATGTCAGAGATGTTAAAACTGCAATGAATCGCCAGGGAAGAAAATTGAGGGATTGTATTATAGGACTTGGTGCGTGTATGGTTCTGGTTCCGGTTTCATGACATGAGATATATTTGCCGTAGTCTGGCTGATTTCAATCTCAAGCATCTGATAGTCAGTTCACATGATTGTTTGAGCAGCTACGTCTCATGTGCCTTCCAAGTACATGGTCAAGCATTCTAAGGTCTCCTGGAAATAAAAGAGGATCACAGCAGGTATATAGCTTTCTCTGCTTTAATATCTCTAAAATTGAGCACATGTTCACACTGTTTCTGATGAGTATTTACGCAGGTTGGTGGTTATGTAGGGGGAACAGAAGTTTGCTGGAGTTTCAAGTTTGTATGTTTTCCGACTGCCAACATTTGCCACATTGAGAACATCCTGGTGAATACAATCTGATTTGAATAGAAATTGAAGATGGTGTATGGAGACTGGAACAGATGGAGATTTTTGAAAGAAAACAGGACCTTCAACACTCTGATTATAGTAACAAACAATCGGAATTGCTGGTATGAGTGCCGGTAGACATGGACAGGATTGCAATTGTATGAGAATACATGTGAAATCTGGCATTGGAAATTCTTGTGTCTCAGCTCAACTACTGTAGCCCCTTTTAGCACATCCTGTGTTGCCGTTTGTGCAACATGATGCGCCAGGAACTTTTGCCTGTTGGGTTCTAATCTACTATGACAGTTTTAGTGTCCACTCAACTACCTAATTTGTTTTTGTAAAAGATATTTCCAATCCAGAATGCTGGAATCCAAAAACTGGCGACTGTTCTTGCAAGCCCCCATTGACATCCAAACTCTCATGTCTCATAGATCCAACCTATCCGTATCCTGACTTTTGAAACTTTTGAAGTATTGTTCTCGTCATAGCTCTAAAGGTTCAAAGTACTTTCTGTCAATAAGATATGCCCCGACTGCAAATCGCACAGCCCACACATCCTTTGGTTTTCTGTCAATCACCCTGCAACAGAAACAGCTCCGCAAATGTAAGCACAAAACCCCAGCACTTCATGTTATCCAGAAGTCTCAAACTAAAGTGGACACCCATATCTGAGTGGTATATAGCAAGGTTTGTGATTGAGGATGGACGTCAAAAAACATGTATTATGACGAGGCTGGACTACTTATGTGCTTAAAATACACTAATCATTCTAGATTTAATCGGGAGTGCCTATGTGATCACTTGAAGAGAAAGAGAATCAACCCTTTGACCTCTTATTCTCAACTTCGAAAATTGCAATTCGTAAACAGATGAGGCTATGATTCGGTCCAATGGCTTGGTCTCAAATTATATAAATTGTTAACCATGTTCAAGGCAGAGGAATCATTCCGGGAAGCTAATCAGAGAATGTGGAGGGGCAATCTCTTGGGGGACTAATTGTGATAGAATACACCGACAGAATCAAATATTTTACCTGACCTTTTGCAGAGAGCAATTTGTGACAGATTTTTTGAATTCTATCGCAGCATTCTAAACTTCCTGCGAGTAGAAACATAACGAAGGATGCGAAGAGGGAGAAAGAGAGTGACGACCCACCGGCCTGCATCGCCAACATTGATTACGCCGTTGTTGGCTCGCATCATGGGCATGGGCTCCGCAGTCTTCAACATCGGTGGCGCTTCGGTAACCACCACTGCACTCCCCGCTTTCAAGCTCTCCTTGGCTTTCCCTTTCTGCCCTGCCGTCACCTCCTTCTTTTCCACTCCCCACCACTGCTCCGTTCCGTCGCTACTGCACTTCGGTGCCACCGCCGCAGAATTCCTCTTCCTACACAAATTCGAGCTCCTAACTCCTAAACCTTCACTTGTCCTCCGAGAAGCCATTGAAGTACTTGAAGTTCTAGTGCCATTGCCAGAATAAGAAGAAGAGATGCAGAATGAGCCCTGGATTCCAGATTTGCGAGAGGTTCCCAATATCAGTGATGAGGCATCCATGGCGTCGAAAGATGCCCACAAAATTACTTGTTGGTGCGGCGAGCTTTGCTTCCACCGAATGTGAAGAAGGGAGCCTGCAGCACCAAGCCATGGATGGGATGAAAGAAGATACGTATTCATCCAAACAGTTCATGTGACTACTATGTTTGGTCGAAGGCAAACATGGATGATAGTCATCCGAACCTGAAGATAGAGCTGCAAGGTTTAAGGGGCCTGGCTGCTGTGGAAGAATCTGAATCTGCCCAGAAATCGTCCTCTTCATGGAAATCTAAGCAACCCATCCTTCCACTTACTCCAAATTGGGTGTCAGATAGGCGAATTTATCAAACAGATACACACATGTTGTCCTCTTTTTCTGGTGGGTTTGCTTCTAATTGTGTGTATGAGGGACAGGGAGAGAGAGCGAGAGACATTCACAGGTTGCTTGGTGGAGGTTTGAAGTAGAAAAAAATCGGGGGTTTAGGGTTCTGGGTTCTTCTTACGGGGTGTGCTGCTAAAGAGTTCGAGGCTAAATGATGCTGGCAGGGGCTTCGGCAGGGCTTCTGAATAATAAACCTAGGCTTTCTCAAAGCGCGCCCGGAAGCATCACCTCCGCAGTAGTTTGGCTGCCGCAGAGGACGCAGTGTGTCCCGAACTCGTCGTGCCGCACTACTGTGGTGTGCTCCTCATCGTCTCCTCCATCTCCATCATGGGATGTCACCAGACAGCTCGTGTATCCGGCGGGGGAGAAGAAGCCGCATGTGGAGAAAGCCATGCTCCGTCTGCAAGGGTTACGCGCCAACAATGTTACGGTGGCATACAAAACCCTCTCTGATCTCATGACAGCGTGCTGGCTGGCCAACAATGTGGAAGATGCCGAGGTCATCTTCGAGGACATGAAGAACGCAAAGTACAAAATCCACCCTAAGGTATGAGAGCTATGAATTTCAAGGTCTACTTTCCATTGCAATGTTTTTCTCTGTGAGAGTGCGACTAAATCTCACTGTGGATGAATCAATCTTATGTATGAATGCTTCAATGGAAGCTTCCATTGAAGCAGCAATTCAGACCCTAATTGATGTCAAACTGCGGTTTATGATGTCGCCCTCTTTACCTCACCTGTTAGGAATCAATCTACAACACTCTAGCCTCTGGAACAATCATTTTTTGGACGACATAACGATGTAAAGCACAAAATCCACCCTAAGGTATGCAGCTATGAAATTGAAAGGTCTGCTTTTCATTGCAAAATTCTTTTCTGCAAGAGTTGCGATTTAGTGAATCTCATAGATTCAAGAATCAATTTCCAGGGATCAAGGTCTTGATTGCATGTATGAGTGCCGAGCATTTGTAGTCAAGTGGCAAGCTCTCATTAGTCGACACCTCATTGTGAAATACGTTTGGAGATGAAGCCTTCTCCCATCTACCAAGATTCAATTGAAGAGGTGCGCCTCAAATGGAACCATTCTTAGGGTATCCGGATTACCTGAGAAACATTCAATTTGTGCCGGAAGACTATATAGATTACTCAAGACTATTATGAGTCTCACTGGGAGGGTCAATTACTTTCTCTTGAAGCGTCAATAAAGACCCAAATTGATGTCTCTATTCCGTTTATGGTGTTGTCCTCTTTGCCTCACATGTTGGGAATTATTCCACTACATTTTACACTCTATGATCGAAAGGAGGTACTCTAGATGAAAATGGTGTACACTTACAAAGCCCATGTGTTGGAAATTTGAGAATGGTACAATTGCGAGTTGAGTGGAGTAAATTTGTGATTTCATGTTTGGTCTTTCTCAAATATGAACAATGCACATATGCCATGATTTCGATAAGCGATTGATGTGTCCTTACTGCCCACCAGGTTTGGGTGAAATATATGCAACTTCATGCAAGGAGAGGTAGGTTCACGGTGGTGGAAGACCTGATTCAGCAAATGCGAGAAATGGGTGTGGAGGCAAAAGGCGGTATGTATGACTCGCTGCTGCTTTCTTACTGCCGAGCTGGGAAACCTGATCAAGCTCTCAGTGTGTTCCGGGAATATAAACTGGTACTTGTTGAGCTGATTCACTTGTTGGGTATTTGGCAATGCTGCAAACAATTCACTTGCCCCTCGACCTGGATTACAATAAGAAATTATATGGTGAAATGCATCAGAGGTCTCTTCATTGTGGAATGTATTATAGTAAGGTGGGCACTGCACTGTAATAGATCGCAAGGTTCTTTGTTAATAATGAATCTCTCAAAATCAGCAGATGAGGTTTTCAAAAATCAATGTCTACAATGTACTTTGTGATATGAAATTTAGGCTGTGCAGTCTTGTGTGAACTTAAAAGGCACATGTCTGTAGAACTCAAAAAATAATTGTAATAGTTGGTTTTGGCATTCTGTTCTAGTGGGAATGTTGTGGGTTCGCATGTATTTGTCCCTTAATCTTGTTGTGGGTTTTGGTGGTGGGCAGAATTTGAAACCATCACTTGTGGCCTACAATATGTTGATCGATACATGTGGAAAGGCAGGCCGACATGAGGAGGCCATGCAACTTTACGTGGACATCATGGAGTCGGGACAACATCCCAGTGCTGTGACATACACATCACTAATTTCTGCCGTTGTTCAAGGCGGTCGATTTGAGAAAGCAGAAGAGCTTTATCAAAGGATGCTAGATGACAGCATCAATCCGAACACTCACACATTTGCGACCATGATACATATGTATGCGAAACGGGGCTGGACCAAAGTTGGACATGAGGTACAGAATTAGGTTACCTTCTTTTCTTTCAGGCTGCTATGCAGAGCTGCCATACTTAAGCATGTAATGGTCTCCAGTTGCATTTGAGTTCATATGCTCTCATAACGTACAAAATTCTCAAAGATGTGTTGAACTGAATGGTCCAGGTATGCTTAACAGCCTTGGATAGCAAAACCTGCACGATGAACAGTGTGGCGTTTGGGGCAATGCTCAACCTATATGTGAAGGGTCGATGGTATACGCATGCGGCAAACATTTTAACTGAGATGGAAACAAAAGACATAGAACCGGACGTTGCTGGGTATGGAACATTGGTTAGGGCTTGCGGAGAAGAGGATGATGAAGCTTTCGCACCTTTGGCTGCTGCCATGGAACGCAGTAAATTTGAGCCATGCAGAATAGCGTTCCGCCTGGTGCGTGTGTTGCTAGCTAGTGTTGATAGCAAGTCTGCAGACACCACCACCACCACATCAAGCAGTGAAGGTGAAGAAACATCATCAGCTGTGGGCACGTTGAGTGACCCTGCTGTCGAGGAAGCTTTGATGTTTTTTGAGCACTATGGATCCAGCAGGGATAGGGATGCGAATGTGTCCTTCTACAATGCACTTCTCGATGCGCTTTGGAGACGTCGTTTACACCAGCGTGCAAAGCTAGTCATGTTGACGGCACGGAAGTTGGTGGAAAAATATGCACGTGCGCAATACAATGAAGAGTTCTGGACATTAGACCTGCGGAGTCTCTCGAAGGGAGCTGCAGTAGTAGCTCTTCTGCATTGGCTTGTGGAAGTTTCAGAGCGGGCTGCAGAATGTCTCGTAGTTGCACCAAGGTTAGTACTCGTTGTCGGGGGTAATGTGATGAATACCGGCGAGCGTAGAGCCTTCTTAGGTAAGGGGAAAGGAGTTGGAATAGTTAAGCAGGCAGTCGAGGAACTTGTAGAGTCCCTTGGAGTGCCTTTTGCAACGACCAGCAGAGATACTTCTCCAGGTAAACTACATGCACAGACAGATCAGGTCATCAGGTGGGTTTCCATGTACAAGGAACGTCTACAGTTGGATGATTTACCACCTTCGTAGCATATCTTGTATCTCTTAACATGTACACTTCTGCCAATTTTGTAGCTTTGAACCTGACTGCAACCTGTCTCTCTCTCTCTCTCTCTCTCCCTCCCTCTCTATCTCTCTCAGAGCTTTTACTCATTGTTTACAGCAGCAGGCCTGATTTGGAAAGCGTATGGACCAGAAACACAAAATTCAAACAATTTTTTGATTTCCATGAAAGCTAGTCTTTGACATGTCATATGTAGACACCGAACCTGGAATGACTGTTTTGCCACTGGATGACTGCAAGGAATGTGAACATGGGCAGGCAATTTGTCCCACAAAAGCTGCAAGTTGTTGGATTGTTTAAATTTATTGTATTGCTTCTAGCGAGGTCTCAGGTTTTTGTTTCAATGCTTGTGTTGAGGAACTGGCAGGGTTCTGCTGGACATAGAGCTATGCAGGAGAAATTAATTGAAGGCAGGTATTGTGCATGGGCACTGGACACATTGAGCCTGGTTATTGCACCAGAGTAGATCCAGGAAGTGAATTTTTAATTGGTTGTATCTGTAACCTGCACATCCTGCTGGGTTTGGCGTTCTTATTCTACATTGTAATCTTCTGTCATGCCTCGTGCTAATTTGCTTAATGCTGATAAACTGTTGCCTTGTCTCGCACAGATTTTGCTTTTCCTATTTCAGTAGCATGTTGCTTTCCTGTCATATAAGGGACTCTTGTAAAAGGAAGGTAAGTGTTCAGTATGCATACCTGCGTTTGGTTCAGACCTCATTCTCAATGAGCATATAGCAAGATCATCAGGTTTTTCTCCAAGATCAAGTTGTCAACTCTGGTCATGCACAAACTCATTACAATATTTTCACATCGAAGTCAGAAGTATTGCAATTAGCCTTGCAATGTTGATGAAGAGTGGAATTCGGTGAGGAAGAGAGGACAGAGTTGCACTAGCCAAAACAATAAATCTTGTTCAGAGCCTGGCTTTTTGAGAAACTGGAGAATGTCATCTTAGATTTACAATATTCATCAGCAAGACAAGCCGCTGATAGTTTAACATCCAAAGATAACATAAGGTACGTGTACCTATCTCTTAGAGCTACTCATTTTTAATGTACATACCCCTTCCAGGATAATGCAATGCAAGAGATTATTGAAAACCTTCAATCTTAAGCGTTTTAAGACTTTACTCCGCTTAGTATCACAGCTTTGGATTAATAGCGGAGGAATTGGCTCACAGTGTGACATGAGAGACGATGAGGAGAATCCAGAGAGAAGAAGCTGGGAGGAGTTTAAAGTTTCCTTGTTCAAACATCAGCTGGAATGAAGCGGTCTGCTGCAGGAGAGCTTGCGATGCGGTGCTGTGGTTTCGAGTGTCTGAAGAGTGTTATTGTCGCACCAATTTCTTATCCGCTGGCAATTGAAAGCCGTAATAAATTCCCATAATGATTTTCAGTAAGCGCAGTAATCGGGATTATCGGCTGCGTAGGAATGGATAGCCTCTGTGATCTTGTGAGTGAGTTGGAGCATGTCTTCCGGAGACGCTGCATTCGACCCTGGCGCCACCGTGTAGCGGGCAGTCCAAGTTCGGATAGTGCTATCGGGGTAGGGACCTGGCTCGTAGTTGATGCTGGACGAGAAGCTGCTGTATCTAGGATCGCCGCCTTCTAGTGTTGTGTGTGTCAATGTGTGTGATTCATCGTCCATCATGTCAACGCGCTCCTTCACCTTCTTCCCCCGTCTACCGGGTACGCCTACATGCATGCACACATTATTATTGAGCACTACAAGAAACCTCCGGATCACATTTTTTCGAATATAACGAAAGCCCAAAATTCAAAGAGAAGAGGATTGTATGGAGAGGAGCTTCTGCTGATGAACACTGAGGACATTCTTTGGAATGTACCTAGCAGAAGTGAAAAAAATTTCGGATTTCTTGACCTTCTTCCTCCGTCTACCGGGTACTACTACATACACAAACATATCCTATAACACTACAAGAAATCGCCCGCATTCTCGGTAGATCACACTTTTTCGAATGTAACGCTTTGATATTCAAAGAGAAGAGGATTGTGAGAAGAGCTGAATATGCTGATGAACCCTGAGGACATTCAATGGCAAGCATTCAAAAGAAGTGCAAAGATGTTCGCATTTCTTGCACCTTCTTCCCCGTCTACCCTGTACGCCTACAGGCACGCACACATTATTCAACACTACGATAAATCGCCCGCAATCTCGGCCTTGGCTCTCCGGATCACAAAAGTTCAAGTTTAAGGAAGCCACAAAATTCAAAGGGAAGAGAATTATGAGGAGAGAGCTTCTGCTGATGCACCCTGAGGACATTCAACAGAAATGAAAGATTTTCAGACTTTGAAAGAGGTGGACGGCGAGAGTAGTCTTAAAACCTCAAAATGATCGAGTTCCTGGTCGCTCATTCAGGACGTCCGGATGCACTGAAGTTTTTTATTGAAATGTTATAACATGCTTCTGATATAAGAGAGTAATTCTGCTGATGAACCCTGAGGACTTTCAATGGAATATATCCAACAGAAATGAAAAACATTCGGAAATTTGTAAGCGATGGGCGGCGAGAGTCGTCTTAAAACCCTGAAATTATGGTCGCTTCATTAAGGACGCCTGTGTGCACTGAAGTTCTAAAATGAAATGTAATTCACATGTTTCTGACATAAAGGATTAATTCTGCTGATGAACACCAAGGATGTTCAATTAATCGTATCCGACAGATTACAGACTTTGGAAATATATACAGACTCAAGCGCTGTATATGCAGCAATATTCCTCAGTTTCTCGAAGCTGGAGAGATAGGACATGACATGAGATCGTACCAGGTCCCATGGTGATCTCGTACACACTGCCAACACTGCCATCGCCTTGCACCAGATCGATGCTGGAAAACACCTGCGGCATCAACCGAGGCACCAGGTCCTGCGAGTTCTTGGCGATCCTCCATGCCCGCTCCAGCGGCAGGTACAACAATTGCTTGTCTTCCACCGAAGGCATGTTGATTTCGCACAAAACTCTTCACGAAGTCAAATCAGGCCGCTATCTATACGCGACGATCTGCGATTAGAAGAGCTTCAATTGAGAATTGCGTTCTGCTCGATGGTTGTCGCCTGATTGCGCTCTTCACTCTCTCCTCTGGTCCAATCCGAGCATGTCAGTGTACCTCCACGTTATCTACGAATGACGGGTGCAGATGTCGACATTCTCGAAGCTTACGCAGAGCGAAAGTACTGTAACCAGAAGTCAATCCAAATTTTTTCATGGAATCCTGCCGCATCTTCGCCCTATCCGGACAAGAGGATTCCTGGCCGGCGAATGAAATGCAAGTGACGGCACCTATGTAGTGTTTTTATGGGAAAAACTTGTAAGCTTATCATATCTAGACAAAGGTGATTCGCAGATTCCGTCGCGAATCCGGCGGATGCGACATGAGCGACCCTCCCTGGCCATGGCCATGCACGATGATGATTCCCGACCTCGATACCACGCTTGATACCAGGGGATATTGAACATGAAATCTATAAGAAATATAAACTACGACGTAACTTAGTATATTTACAGCCTCTACGAACTTAGTACGTTCCGATTGGTGCATTCACAATTTTCTGGTGCAATCTGCAAAGTACTCAGGGCTCTACTATTCACTCCTTTTTAATTCTCTAATTTAATTTTTTTTCATAAACATCGTTGTAGACTACAACAACGGAGCATCAGAGAGAGGGAAGTCCCTGTTGTACATTTATACTTTCACGAAAAAATCAGTGTCTCATACACGGGAAATCAACATCGCGAGTATCTTTGCTGTCTTGACAAGAAATTGCAATACTGTTTTCACTAAGAAATTGCATTAGAGTGGCTACAAAATGATAACGTCACATTTGAACGAAGACTTGAAGATCTTGTGTCTTGTTAAGAAAAATGCATATTACACTGTTAATAAAGATCACGAGAAACTTTCCTGTGTCTTGTCGAGAAAAATGTAAAACTGTTTTCATTAATTAGTGGTGTTAAGGAGGCTACAAGTTGATACGATCAGACCTAAACGAAGCTTGAAGATGTTGTCTTGTCAAGCAAAATGCAAATTATACCGTTGATGAAGATCACGAGAAACTTTGCTCTGCCTTGTCAAGAACAATGCAAATACTATTTGCACTAATGATAAATATTAGAGTGGCTACATGTTGATGTACTCACATCTGAACGAAGACTTGAAGATGTTATGCCGCGTCAGGAAAAATGCTTTACTGTCGATATTGATCATAAGAAACTCTCTTGTCTTGATCAAGAAAAATGCAATACTATTTTCACTAAATGGTTGATATTAGAGAGGCTACAAGTTTATAGGATCACATCTGAATGGAGACTTGAAGATGTCCTGTCTTGTCAAGAATAATGCAATTCTACTGTTAATAAAGATCACAAGAAACTCTGCTCTGTCTTGTCCAGAAGAATGCAATACTGTTCTCACTAATGGTTGATATTAGAGTGGCTACAAGTTGATTAATTGTCATCTGAAAGAAGACTTGAAGATGTTCTGTTTTGTCAAAACAAATGCAAATTATACTGGTGATAACAGATCACAAGGAACTCTGCTGTCTTGTCAAGAAAAAGGATATACTGTTTAATTCGGTCGTAACTGATATTAGAGTGGCGACGATTTAATTACATCACTTCTGAACAAAGATGTGAAGGTGCACCAGAAACAATTTGCAAGTCTTGAGCTGCAACACTACCAACGGGCTATCAACTCTCCAGCACCAAAAGCTTCCAAGAGCAACATGTCGTCAAATAGGAAGGGAGCAGAATGGTAAGGCATCTCATTGAAGCTGAGTGAAATTCCTCCTCCTATCTCTGTAATCGACGCTATAAAGTTGTTTTTACACTTGGATGCAGACTTAAAGAAAACACTGATGCCTAAACCGTCCTCAATTGAGAAAAAAACATTCTTCAGGCATGAAATGAGGAATCCTGTGAAAAAAACCTTCAGCTCTTCACACATCGCCATTTTCCTAGGTCAAGTACGAATACAGGTTTGGTGCATCGTTGAACTGAAATGGGACATTTCGCGTGCATGCATTTGAGATGAGAATCTCATCACTCTCCAATCTACGATAGTTTCAACCCTATGGACTCTGTCAAATTCATCTATCTTAGAGCTCCTTGTTTACCCCTCAACGGACTCTCAGAGTCTCGTATGAGGGTGTTCGGGCTGGGGGCCAGGCCCAACCTCTAGCATGTGCATCCCTTGGGAGTTCATTGGGTGGAAATTAGCAAACGACGTGAGTTAAAATATAGGGCACACTTTATTTCCTAAAGATAAATTTTAAAAATGGGTTGAAGTAATGTGCTAGTGATTATCCTGGTAGATCGTATTTATATGTAAATTATATAGCGTTCTACAAAATTCAGAACATTAGGTTTGCATGTTTTCTTATGACATTATTTAGATCTATAACAATGTTGTGTGGGACTGAAAGTATTCCACGTAGTATTCCCGGATATTCCCCACATTCATTCTCATCTCATAGTTTAGCTAACTTTTAGGGCCTTGCTTTTGTGAAGAGATATTAACTCCTCCTTAACCCTAATGTTGACTAACTTTTACAAATGAGTAGCCCAAGTTTTTTCCTTGGATTCATGCCTTTCATCTCCCCAACTCTTTCCCGTTCCACTATGAGGTGGACCACGCTATTTCTTACATCATCCTAAATTAGCATACATTTCTAAACATTAATATAGTATTATCATGTTCAATGTCCACATTTAGATACATAATAATACTTAATTGGAGATAGAATTGATTTTCTAGAGCCCATGCTAATTCTCTTGATAAAAATGAATGTGAACCACATCAAATCTCAACCCACACTAAATTCTTTAGTAGAAATTCATTATGGGCCGCATTGATTTTTTCTAGAAAATTAGTGTGGGTGACTATTTTATTTTGTTCTATTTTTTTCCTAAATGAATATTCAATGTGTTGGTCGGAAGTCTTCATGAAGACTTAGGGGAAGACATTGGATCTTGGACCCATGGTAATTTGACCTTGACCAGAAAATTAGTGTGGCCCAAGCTAATTATTTCCACATTAATAGAACTATTTAGTGTAGTTAATTCTCTCACCTAGGCAGTGTGGCTAGACCCTTAACAACTTGACCTATATCTCATGGGAACTTTGAGGTTGAACGGCCTAAGGCCGAAATAATATTCGGATGGGTGACCTTGCTAGAACTTGATCTCCAGTGCACCCTACCACCCATGATCCACCAATCATAGTGGGGGTACTGGATGAGCCGGATATTTTCAACCAACCATGTGGGAACCTAGGTGCTTGTTCTTGGGGTAGATAGGTGCCGACCGGCTCGTCCACACTTGCTCAAGGTGTTCACCTTTGAATGGAGGCAATAGTTGTTAGGGGTCCTCTAAATCTTGTAATACCCATTTTGGGATTACATATAGATTAGACCAACTCGAAAAGAAGGAGCACCATAACTCACACCAGTGGCAACATCATAGACGTCTTTCTTTCTTTCTTTCTTTCTCCTCTTAACACTTGCGTAGCCCCCACATAGAATCCAACTCAAGAAAAGAACTCACAATTTTCTTAAATTTTAGATTGTGTAGCCTTGGAATAGAAGCAAAGGAGTTCGCTCCCTTGTTTTTTTGTTTTTTTTAAAAGTCATTGACACAAGTGTTGGGAGTTCCTTCAAATTTGGGGTTTTGCTCCCCACTTTTGGTGACTTTGAGATTGATTATGTTTATACATAAGAAACTTGTTATTCATAAGGTGGACCAAACCGTAGTGTAAACTCATTAGAGTTATTTGTAAAATAAGGCAGATGAAACCATAGGTTTAGTCCCAGCCCTTGATTTCATGAGAACTAGCACAAAACCACCTAAGAGTGGTGTTGGGCTATTAAAAACCAGCTTTCTAGCTTATCTTACTAAGGTGTGTGGGCCAAGATAACCTTGCATAGGCTGATCTAGGATTCAAGATTGTGGCCCATCCGCATACCCTATTTTAGATCCTAAAATTCTCACAAACAATTGAGGTGAAAAGAGGAGGCCCCAAAAAGATCATCCGACTTTCAAAATTAGCTCCAACACACGACGAGCTAAGAAGTTGTTTATAAGAAGCTTTCTCAAAGAAGGATCAAACTCACGTCCCACTTTGAAGGACTTTCCGGATAACTCCATTGAGCCAAATTTATGCACTCTTGGTCGCTCGATTTTGGAGTTTTCTTTGGTTTTGGAGGCTAGTGTAAATCCACCCTTAGCACATGTAATAGTATCTTAAGATTTCTCAAATGATTGTGGGTCCCTTTGGAAGATATCATGGCCCACACTGAGGGTGTGTCCGGTGTAGGCGTCCTCTAAGGTTTACCTTTTTCTAGAAGGTGGCCAACAACCATGTCAAAATGAAAGAATAATTTGGATGAAATGTAGCATCTATCTGGACAGTATTTGCTATCATACTATAGTAGAGTCACCTATACCCATTCAGGACCCCATCGGCAATTTATAGGGGATGCCAAAATTTCCATTCGATCAGGCTGGGACTGGATTTTGATCAAGCCGGAACCAATAGTGTCATGACACGTGTCCTAGTTTTGAGTGTTAAAGTGAGGAAGAATGAGTAGTTATGGTAAACTCTAGACATTGGTAATATGTTCGGGCCAATTTTTGGCTTCAAAAATTCACGGTAATTTCATTGAAGGAGTAAAATTATTGGAGTTTTTACAATCCTTCTGATTTCTATCTTCCTACATGGGGAAAAATTGCACCACCTTATACTTCTCCACATTTGACGCAAAATCTCTCAAGGGATCGGTTATGGGTGCCTCCACTCTAAATGGCTTGGGATGTGTAGCATCTATGTAAAGTCATCCATCGTGGATGAAGGGGCTCTAGTAAAATAAAATCATGTACAAGATTGAGGGCCAATTCGTTCCGTTTCGATGCCACTAGAATAATTTGAGGTATCTAACTCTTTTCCGGAATCATTTGTTCTATAAATAGAAACATATAGGTTGTAATATAATTCATTGTGTTTTCACCTTCACAATGGATGAGTTTACATAGACACTGCAATTCCCTAGCCATTCCAGATATTTGTTCAACTTAGGGTATACATACCATTTTTGAGAATTTAAGCAATTTCATATACATGTGGTGTAGTGTGATAATGGAGCAAATTTTCACATCCCTGGAAATTGCTATCATACGGTTTAACACAAAAGTACAAATTGTTTTGAAGTACTTGACAAGTGGCACACCTCAATTTCATGATAGTGGACCTCTACCTTGAGCAACTTCATGAATCTTCCAAACCAATTTCATATATATTTTCGCACTATGTGGTTCTCGTATCCTCAACTACTCGCCTCCTCCTTTTGCAAACATTGTCATTGTACAAGGTATGAGAATAGAATCAATTTGGAAGCGACTCATACAATAGTATTGTTATTTGAAGGGTATGTTCCATGTTGGTTAGGGTTTGATTGTGAGCGATTCATTGTTTAATTGTATTTGTGTCTTGATTGGAAGCAGTTGGAAACAATTTGCTCTATGTTGCTTTGTGTTCATTCGAGTTGGAACTAGTATCAGTTACGAGCTAAAGTTAGCTTTTTGTTTGGTTAGGGTTACAATTTGTTCTTCTAAATTGGTTCAGTTCACTAGCTATGCCTAGTTGTTTGCGTAGATATAACCACATAGCTAATCCATCTTCACTCAAAAATCATACATTTGTATTTTTTTATGAAGGCTTACCTTATCCTTGCACAAGTAAACATTATGGTTATCCTTACGAAACTACCAGAAGCATAGCCAAAGCTTGTGAGGAAAATGGTCAATTAGTGCCCAAATATAGAGGCGGTGTTCCCTATCCAATTCTACAACATAGGCACATTCAATGGTTAATAGAGAGGCTTGATGCAAATCCAAACATCACTGTAGAATCTTTCTATCATCAGTTGAATGATTTTTTTTCAATATCCACGTCATGTATCTACCAACTGTGTTTTAGAAGCCATTCAAAGTCAAGTTGGATTTTCCCTTAAGTTGATGCGCTATGAACCATGTGATTATAACAATGAAGAACGTCCTAAAGAGCGTATAGAGTGGTGTCAAACGGTTTTAGAGTTCGGTGGCAATATGGTTGATGTTGTATATGTGGATGAGGTTGGTTTCATTTCACATTTGACACGTTGATTTGGAAGGGCTTGTCATGGACAAAGATGCCAATGAATTCGTCCAACTCAAAGGAGTCGAACTTTATGTTTGGTGGTTGCAATTGGTCATGAAGGAGTCATTGCACATGATGTCACATTTGGTGCCTACAATACAAACAAGTTCTTAGAATTCATTTCGATCAAGGTCATTCCTAGCCTTGATAGACAAAGGTTTACCCTCATGAACAATGTCCCATTTCACAAATCTCATAGAATACAACAAGCTTTTGAAGGTGTTGGACACATCTACTTCCGTTTGCCATCATATAGTCCATTTCTCCACGCTGCATAATGGGTGTTTGGACACATCAAAAGCCATGTCCGACGGAATGATCTCCAAAGTCATCGACCATTATTAGGTCACAGTAATGATGACGTACAAGCAATCATTATTGACATGCTCCAAGGGTGGATAAGAGAGGTTCATCAAATTTTTGGGAGAGCTAGTCACGGGGAGCCATAAGGAGGATCTTACACATGATGTACCATTCTTTGTGAAAAAAAATTATACAGTTCATGAAATTTATTTTGTGAAGTTGTGAATATGGGTACCAAATCATGAAATTATTCACATCATGAAGTGAAATTGGATGAAAGGTCAAGCTAAATTGGTTGCCCATATAGTGAACTCGTTTCATGATTTCAATGAAATTGATAGAACATATTGCTAAATTGAGTTTGCAATTCATCTTACCAATAGAGTATGTTGGAATGGTAGAAGTGTCCACTTTAAGCACACTTATTTTATAGAAGAAAACTCCGGATAGGACACATGATGGCTCCTCAGCTTAGTATATTATACAAGAGGTACTCCAGATATGTTGGGAAGGTAGGAGACCTTGAAATTGGGCAAGAAACTACCCGGAGTATTTCTTGTGCCTATTAGAGTCGATGATGATCATACACGCCAAGCTCTTCCCTCTTTATAAAAATTGTGAACAGTTGCGGTTAAAGCAGAATTTAACCTTATTTACATTGTGAAACACCTTTTCCCTTGGCAACATACTTTGCCCTAATCAATGATGAATTTGGGTTGGGGAGAAACAACCCGTACACTGGTTCCTTGGAGGCAAGGGTTTAGGCATCCAACAAGGAACGAGTGTATGGGTTGATTTGCCCAAATCATGAATTTGTAGCTATGAGAAATATGTCCAATGACACCTTCCGATAACATTACAGTTAAATGGGGAGATCGTGTTCTCTTTCCTCAAGAATGATCTTAGTTGGATGTACTTTAATTCTAGAGTGAAAGTGTAGGATGCAAAATCTTGATTTCAGTTTCCACTTCAATGAGAAGTAGATGGAAGAAAGAGAGAGTACTTAAGAAGGATTTACTAGGTTTTAGAAAGAGAAGAAGCTTCATAGGTTGAGTAATCCATGACATTAACATCATGTGACGGTTTGTTGCAACACCAATCTTCTTGGAGATTTATTTGTCTTTTGTTTTTGTCAATTTCCCCTTCTTGAACTCGTTTTGCAAGTACTCTGACATTACAACAGGGTTGTGACATCAACAAGGAATGAGTGTATGGGTTGGTTTGCCCAAATCATGAATTTGTAGCTATGAGAATTATGTCTAGCAACACCATCCAATAACATTATAGCTAAATGGGGAGAATGTGTTCTCTTTCCTCGAGAATGATCTTAATTGGATGTACTCTAATTCTAGAGTAAAAGTGTAGGATGCAAAATCTTGATTTCAGTTTCCACTTCAATGAGAAGTAGATGGAAGAAAGAGAGAGTACTTAAGAAGGATTTACTAGGTTTTAGAAAGAGAAGAAGCTTCATAGGTTGAGTAATCCATGACATTAACATCATGTGACGGTTTGTTGCAACATCAATCTTCTTGGAGATTTGTTTGTCTTTTGTTTTTGTCAATTTCCACTTCTTGAACTCGTTTTGCAAGTACTCTGACATTACAACAAGGTTGTGACATCAACAAGGGCACGTGTATACGTAAAAGTAAACAACAATGATATCAAAAGTGAGTGATGTGCCTCTAGGTATGGGGTCGCCACATGGAGACCAAAAGCTTTGGGCTCTCTCCATTCCATTCCAAACAAAATATTATTTTCCATTTCCCGTAATAGTCAAAGTGGCGCTCACCGTCATAGGAAGACTCCTATTCCATGACACCACTTGGATGCAATGTGATATTTCATCCCCAAATGCATGAATATCACTAGGATCGTGGTAAGTTTATCCACGTAGCAAAAATTGATATGGAAATCTGGCAATGAAAAACGATTTTCTTCATTGAATTTGAGATTGCCACTTGGGCAAAATTTGTCGAAATGTCTACGCATTGATTCCAAGCTCCCACACCAAACAGAGCTACTGGCAATCCCTAATTTGGCTCTGCAAGCGTCTGCTAGTCAATAAATAGATTGAACTAACCGCTACATTAAATAAGATATTTTAGTGTCATATGGTATTTTACGTCACTATGGTAATTTTTTGGATGACACTTCTTATGAATATGTGGACAAATATTGTCATGGATGATGGATGAGTTCGTCTGTTGGCCAAAACCCTACCTTCCCTTGTCAACAACTTGTGGTGAAATTTTGTCATGGGTGATTGAAATTTGGATGAAAAATCAATTGGTAAGTGACAACAACTGCAACACTGTAATTCTACAATCCCCCCAAAAAAATTACAAGGAATGGCAAACAATGTTGGGTTAACATCCAGTGTTGGTGATGCTGTATCAGGGTTTACAGTTACTATTGAGCAAGACACTTAGAATTGGTGACACTAACTATCATATTGAATGTAGTCATGGATGAACTGGTTGAGTTTGAGGAATAACCGGTTGAAGTTCAAGACTTCAGGAAAACTACCAATCGTTTGAGAGGAATCTACAGAATATACCCGAATTTCATAAAGAAAACACTGAAGCATCACAACCCGTAACTGGATGATGGACTTGGAAACACTAGGATTGATTTTGGCTGATTATGCCCAAAAATCTCCTCGGACACTGCTGCTGCTAGTTGCTTTTGCAGAACATGTAACACTGCATCAGGGTTTACAGTTACTATCGAGCAAGACACTTAGAATTGCTGACACTTAATATCATATTGAATGTAGTCATGGATGAACTGGTTGAGTTTGAGGAAAAACTGGTTGAAGTTCTAGACTGCAGGAAAACTATCGATCATTTTTGAGGAATCTACAGAATATACCCGAATTTCATAAAGAAATCACTGAAGCATCACAACACGTAACTGGATGATGGACTTGGAAACACTAGGATTTTGGCTGATTATGCCCAAAAATCTCCCCGGATGCTGCTGCTGCTGCTGCTGCTAGTTGCTTTTGCAGAACATGTAACGTATAGGCGATACGTAAAGTACTCATCATCAGAGAGATGATCTCAGTTTGAGACTTTCTTCCTTTTTTGTCATTCACAAAAGAGCCGTTCAACTGAGTTCTTTGTCTGCTGTTGCTTTATTGTTTGTTAGTCGCACCTGCCAAGATGCCGGCACCTTTCCCAACACAAAGCCATCCACCCAAATGGCAAGCTTCGAGCTTCTTAGGAATCATATCATAATGAAAAAAATCGAAGCAGGCAAAATCTGTGAGGGCAGACACACACGCGTCAACCCAAACTCATTGAATTCCAACACCTGATCAGTGTGGGCCACACTAATTTCAACTAACCCAGTTAATGAGTCTGACCGTTTTTGGATCGGCATCAAATACACAAACGATCCATTTATGTATACAGTATGTATGTGGCCCTAACTCATTGGGGACTTTCCAACTCCATACACAATTTCGGCCGTTTCAATCGGCAATGTCCAGGGAGGTTTTTGGGCATAAGCGGTTGAGATCGTAGTGTTTCCAAGTCAAGTGTTGACATCTTTCGGGTTTTCTTTATTAATTTGAGGTATGTTTCATAGATTCCTCTAAAACAATTGGTGGTTCTTCTTGAAGTCTTGATACTTGGAGTATTCTACCATAAAAAGAAGATATTGTGAAGTACAATAATCTCGGGTCTCCACCAACATGTTCCTCATGCTTATTTCTCTCCGCTCAAAATTGAAGTCAATTTTCCGTACTGGAATTTGAAGGCAATCCACTACCCCTCCTCAAAATTCTTTCTCTCCTTCAAATTGTGCCGACCATTGATTCTTGTTTATTTTTAGTAAAAATGAACCACAATTCCATGTGAAAGAAGATTTATTTATTTTTAAATCCCATCTAGTGGGTTTTTGTTGGCATATGGAAGACGTACGCCCTCAGTCACAACCCAAGAAGCTCGTGTTGAGATGGCTTCTAAATAAAATCTGTGTTTGCTTAAAACTGAGCATATTTTTAAAACTTGGACTTTTGGGACAACATTGAGTATAGATAGTACAATATTCCATGACTATGGTCAGACGTAGTATATGTAGTTGATGGTCAAGTTACTTTTTTGGTTGACAAAACCACCTTGGTAAGAAACAATGATGCATGTTCCAAGTACTCTCCTAGACCTTCAAAAGCCTCAGCCATAAAACAATCTTTCTTGGCAATGACAACCTTGTAGACCACAAGTTAGCTCCCCCTTTAAGACCTCATGTTAAGTGCTTCTACATGCCATAATAAAAATAGTTAACCTTTAAAGAAATGAGATCCTCAATGTATATATATATATACACACACACGATTTCTACGAGCCAAGTTACCAAGTCTTTAAATATATCATTTAAGTAGTCTCATATTTTACCCATATGTTATAATCATGATCAGAATTTATAATGTATTTGGATACAAAGACAACCATGTTGTGCAGTTTTGAGCACAAACCCTCTGACATAACATTTAGGTATTCGACCGATTTGGAAAGTGAACTTGAAGAATGGGTTGAATTTGAATAGGGTCACTTTAAGCACAATCAAACAAAAAGGACATGTAACTCAAAACACAATCTTTTTTGCATGGAGAGGTCCACTACTTAGGGTTGAAATACTTAGAAGACCTCAGAGTGATAATTGCTTGGAATTCAACAAGCAACAAGGTGATGGTATTCCCTTGATGATAGTTGGTTGTACTAGATTAGGAACAATTTATGTGTGCAACAATAATAATTTGCAGAAAACTTAGATGATTCATGATTAGCCAGAATTCACATAACATTCTTCAGCTGAGTTAATACGCATCACATTCACCAGCCACATTCAATGTGAGTCAATCTCTATGCACAATAAACTCTACAAGCATATGCAACTTGGGCAAATCACCCATGCCACTGGAAGATTGTCCTGTGTCACTAAAAAAAACCTGTAAATCTACCGTAGTGATGGATTTTCATAGTTCTTTGAGTGATGCATCTTGATTGCCTATATGCTGGTAAACTGAATTTCCCAATCAGCGCGTGTTACTATTCAGAGTTACACAATGCTATAATAATTTTATGAGAATGTAATATTTTACCAAGCAAAGTCATTTATGGTCTATAATGTCCGAACAACTCATTAACTTTTGTTAGTAAAAGTTGAACTCCTAAGTAAGATGTTATTGCATTGCATAACTCCGAATAGTAACATGCACTAATGGGGATAATCAGTGGAGTGAAAATCATGTCCTCTTTCGTTGTTGAAAACTAGACCGATTGTCTAGCATCTACCTAACCCGATTTTCCTAGAAGCAAAGGTGATAAATTCGCTGAAGAATGTTATGCACATTTTCTGAAGTGTTGCAAAATTTCAGTTACGTTTTCGAACGATGCAAAAAATGGATTTGTCAACCTCGATGGGGAGTGCACTCATAGAGGCTTTGCTCATCTCCTAAAGTACAAACAAGACTGGCAACCTTGCAGAAATTGAGGTCAGCCATTTGAGGCATCCAGATAGAACCAAGAGACTGAATGATTGCGTTCATTGAAATCTGCATGCAACAATTAACGCAGTTATCAATCTCGTATACATTGTTGCCAAATGGCCGATCTACTAACCCCTACATAGCTAGCGAGCTTTCAGAAATTTGCTTCCCTAATTCGCCCGATGCTGAAACTCAAGGCCAGTCCATCGTGGAAGTCATGTCCACCGCTCTCCGTGCACTGGAGTACGTTTGACCTGTTTCTTCCGAGGATTTAATTGGGTAGCAACTACTGCCTACTCCTCATGCCTAATGCCCAGCTCGGGTTTTGTGTATGTTTGCAAAATTGAAGACGAGGTCGGAATCCGTGTGGAAGGGCTTGAAATTCCTGGCAAGTCAAAGTTCCTAGAGGTTAATGTCGACGGTGATGGCTCCAAGATGAATGCCAGAAATCTCGACGGTTCATCGTAGATCGAAAGGGATATCTAACTCAGAGTGTCAGTTAGGAGCCCAATCCGACTTCGGTGGAGAAGATCCTAATACAGATGGAGAAGACACATTGGTTCAAACGAGTTGGAAGTTGTGGATGCAATGATTCGATCTTCACTTGACGTCCATCGCTGTCTGTAAGGCCGAAGTTCCTATAATTTCACTACGTTAACAAAACAAGGGGGTTAATGTTCGACGGTGAAGACCCCAAGACGTGTGCCAAGATGGGATTTGGATGATCGTAGATCGAAAGAGATTTCTACTGAAGGGGACGAGAGAGAGAGAGAGAGATCACTATTTCAGATTGTCAATTAGGGCCCCAATCCTACTTCGGTGGAGAAGCTGCTAATGCAGATGGAGAAAGCTTCCAAAGGAGACAGAGGAGCGCAGAAGCACAAGAGATATTGCCCCCTTCCCAACTTCCCAAGCGTCAAAACCACCGTCTCCGACACACCCGTCGTTGCGGAAACCAGCTGGAAATTGTGGATGGAACGCTTAGTGGCCCGACTTCTCCCAAGCTCACCCAGATTGTAACACTGCGTTTGGGGATCCCATACCGGAGCCTTGCTTTTCAACGACACAGCTGCAGCTGTACTCTTGTTACAGCACTCGGATGCAGAAACCTTGGGGCTAACTCGAAAATCAACTTTCGGCAAAGAGGAGCTGGACCACTTGAAGAGCGAGGTTTTACTGCCCTTCGAATTAGCCCACACCTCGGAAGAATTAGCCGAGTTTCTATGCGCCCGTGAATCTGTAAGGAGGGTGCAAAACACATCTCGCTGGCAAATCCTGTTGCCAACATGAGATTCTTCGAAATGCACACGGGAGAGGGTAGGGTCACCGCCGTGTCTACTGTCACTGCGAGTAGATGAAGATTTCTTGAGAAAGAAACTGGATCTCCAGAAATTGGACTCAAGTGTTGCTGCACTTTCAAGATTGCTGTTACCATATAAGCTGAAATTTTTTCTCGGTGTAGTGCTAATCCTGCAACGACTCTTGAAGCAAGCGAATTCGTGCCATGCGTTGAGAAGGAAGTATTGTCTCTCCTCAATTCCATTTGTGGAAGCCTCGCCATTAATGTTGACAAGTTGATGCATTGTGATTAGGTTTCTTCTCTTCTTCACCACGCACTGGAGGTAAGTGTTGGCAGAGGGTGGGTGGTGGATCCCAGCAGGAAATTGGATGAGCTCGCTTGACATACGACTCTCATCGGTTCGAGGAGGATACTGCCATCCTTCTAATTGCTTCCGAAGAATGATTTTCCTCCACCTTCGACACACTCCTGCCACCGTAACCATCCACCGACCTTCGCCGGCTGCCTCCTGACCCTCCGCCCTACCGTCAACCCTCTGGAAAACTTCAACAAGAAGCTCCGGAGGCAAGCTCGCCCAATCCGCAATATCGTCTGCCATCTTGACTAATTGAATCACTCTGCCCAATGCACCCCCGACACCACCGCCAGTTCAATCAGCAGATACTCCTACATCACAAGGTGCATTCTCGAGTAGATTTGTTCAGGTAAGCCTGTAATCTCAGACCAAGCCTCAAAAACCCTTCCACTTACAGCATGGTGCAATTAAACGATGGAACTCCAATATTTTGAACCGCATCCTCAAATGGTTCATGTAATGTTCTCTCTGGTTCTCTCTGTGCCACCTTCCACTTTAGACCACAATGAGAACCATCAACTATCCCCAGCCCCCAAATTGTTGAGGTACTCGACAACTCGAACCTTGTCAAGGGCACATCAAGTGCCAACAATCTCTAGCTAACCAGCTCAACTAATCTCGACTTAAAAGTTTGCACCGATATTGCTGCTTCTACATGAGCACCAAACCCCCATCCGACGCAATACACGACAATCTCTGTGTGGAGCCTACTTTAGTATAAATCAAACTCACTCGAGTATATTCAAATCGACAGACTGTAGCTAGCTACGCAGCTCAGGCAAGCTAGACTAGGCTAGACTTTTCTTCTGTGCCGTTCCTATTCCTACAGCAACAGCTGCAATGTTGAGTCTCAAGCACATTGTTTCACTAGGTGCTCCTCAATCTCGAACCTCAAGTCAAGGGAAAGCAATTAGCCTCAACAATCTCTAACTGCTAACCCCCAGCTAGCCAGCTGAACTTAGCTGAACTTAGTTAAAGTTTGCGCCGGCATCAGGTTGCAGTAATCTCCCTCACTAGAACCCGTTCAATTCAGGCACTCCACAATCTCGAGCCTCTCACCCTGCACTCAACCCTCATCCGATGCAGCAATCTCTCTGGAGCCTTGACCAACTAGTACCAATCCTCAAACCTCGATCGAGAATGCCTCAGCTCTGCAATCGATCACGATCATCAGCATTCAGCTCTCTGTACGTTCTAGCTAGTTCGATTGCTCTAAACGGGCCTCAGCGACACACTATCTTCCCACCCGATCGATGCTCACCCGTGCACCTTATCCTGTTGGCGATACTCCGAACTACTCCATCAGTACCAGTCACTGGATCGCCATGGCGGTGGTTCGCAGCTCCCACTCACTCGCTGAGCTAGTGAGAGGAGATCGATGGGTCTGATCTGAGTTGATGGGTTCCAAGGTAGCCTGGAACTGCGGGTTGAGCGGATTGATTGATTCATCAGGTGAGGCGAAGTGATCCGTGTGCGTTGGTGAAGAATTCCCGGCGCGATTCTTTCTCCCGAAGAATCAAGCTGGCCGCGTGAGTCGCTCCATCGGCGACTAAGTTGAGTTTGCAATGACTCTTTATGCATGCCGAGCTCTCCGGATGCGTGGTGGAAAAGGGATGAAGAATTGCCCCCCCCACCTTTGCATTTTCTCAAAATGGATGGATGATAGTTGGGATGGATACTCTTCCTCCCACTTTAGACCCCTCCTCTAGAACCACTCCAATAATTTTAGAGTGCCCGGGCCACTCCCCTCGTGTCGATTTCGTCTACCAACTATGTGATGTCGCAATTTGATAGAAGGGGCTCCACTAATAAGTTAAAGGGTTGAAAATTATCTCTCACCGGAAAGCCCTACGTCATTGCCGAAAGTGGGACTTTCTCATGTAAAAGTCACTTGTTAGTTCAGTAGGGTAGAAATACCATAAGCCGTGAGAATAAGGTGATTCGCATTGAAGATCTGGTCTGACAATCATGAGATAATTTTCCAAGATAGACGAGAAGGATTCATGAAGAATGCAAGTTGTTTCATATTTTTCTGCCCTATACAAAAAATGCTACAATTTTTCAAAGTGGAAAGTTGTCCAACCCCCTACTCGTTCACTAGATTCTCCCTACACCGAACACGGTAATCCGCAGTTCCATACAGAGCATCGCCTAAATCGGTTACCTCGTGAGTACATTAACACTTGACTCCCATTGGCTACACTAAGTGTACACGCATTGAAGTTGCCGCCGAGCCATGATCCGTTTTAGAAATGGCACTTCACCATTATGACGGCGGTCTAGTGCACGGCTAGAGGGTGGTTAACGGGTTATGATATATCTCCTTTAGAGTTATCTCTAACGTAAAGTAGATGAAACCATGGGTTTAGTCCCAAACCCTGAGTTTATAAGACACCCTCCTTCATGTCACTCCTTCTCTTGTGTCCCCGAAGCCGTAGAGAACATATGTTCTTGGAGTTTAAATCTCACTCCTTGTTGTCACATTTCACTTCCATTTGTCACGGGTTTTAGCCTTGCTTGTTGCCAGACCCTCCAAAGAGAGGACGACACTAAATATTGTCTTTAGTGTCACTTACTATTTGGAATTATGCAGTCATGTAATTATTTACTTGTATGTCTCATTTTCCCCCAGCAAAGGTTCAATTGGTTGTTTGAACATTCTAGACCATGAACATCTTTACTTGGCAACAATTACATTAGTAGTAAAAAGATATAACACTAGAAAATTTTTAGTGTAACTCCAAATAGCAAATTAAATAGTAAGTGATGGTATATATCATATTTAATGTAGTAATATTACCTTTGCCCACTTAACTATATTACATGTTACTCATTCTCTTGACAATCTATCCTCATGGTTGAGACGTTAAGGGGGGGGGGGGATAGGGTTTAGGGGGCGTTTAGAAAGCAAAGAGCTTAGAAAACAAAAATCGAACTAATTTGCATAGAAGATCACCAAAAGTCACTGCACATTGTGAGAGAGAATTGCCTTCAAGGATCAAACCACATGTAGGTCGGGACCTCTAGAATGTTGGAGATGCAAGGTATGTTTCAACTTCATTTCAATGTTGTTTCTCCTCCTTACATGCATGCTCATGGGCTTGAACTATATCAGCTTCATAAATTGAGAGGTTGGGAACTCCACTCAAGTGGGTTGTTGAGTGTGGACAAGCTTCATGTATAAAAAGAAGTGGGGTGGTGGGTGCCCAAAGTTTGGTCTAGAGGCCACCGGTTGTCGAATATCTCTAAAAGTCAAGGTAGGTGTTATTATGTGTCTATGTCTTCATGGTCCAATAATCTTTATTGCCTTCCAAGGTTTGATTGTGTTTGGTTTTTGGGCAAGGTGAGTGCACTTGTTTTGGTGCAATTTCAAGTCGAGATGCCTAAAGTTGTGCACATAATGCCACAAAGCTTTTACGGCTTCCATTTGAATTTGGGACTATCAAAGAGGTTGTGCCTTCTAATTGTAGTGATTGTAATGATGCATCTTCATGCCACCGTAGGGGTTTACTATAGCATAGTCATCATTTCATATTATGTTGTATTTGCTAGTACTCTATTGTTGAAGGCATCTTAGCGAAGTCGGATGCCGTAATGAGTCAACTCAAGTCTTGGGATGTGAACTACGCATCATAAACTTTGTCTTCATGGGCTTGATTTCACATAAACCTCGACCACCTTTTCTAAAGTAATTGGTTCCTCAAACATGCGTGAGGCATCTGAATTGGTAATCCAAAGCCTTGAAGAATTTGGGATAATGAATGTGTAGCAAGAGATTTGTGGTTGTTGCACCCACCCCAAGAAAATCATTTTGCACCAAATTTCATTGCACTTGCAATCCAACCCATACCAGTGATTCTAAGTATGACTAAATTTTAAAGGGTTCTTGCGGATGTCACACATTGTTCCTCCCTTGTTCTCATGCGGCATTGTGATGACCTTCATCTAAAACACACCTTTTAATATATGACGCACATTCACTCACAACTTTTAATGTATGTACTTTATGTTTGCCAACCACCATATTTATATGGTTTCCGATCAAGTGCATGTCATATTGGCAGTTGGAATTGCCCAAAATCCTTGCATAAAAGCAAATATATTAAATTCTAGTTCCTTGTTCTCATGCGACTTTGGAATGACCTTCATGTGATGCATACCTTGCTAAAAAAAGGTTGAAACATGACATCATGACCTTTGGCTAAAGTGGTTGTAGTGGTAGTGTCGAAACTCATTCCCCACAGCGTTTCTTGTGAATTGTTACTAGAAAAAAAACTGTGAACTTAGAAGAATATTATTAGAAACTTTATGTTGCATGGTTGATATTGACCCTTTTCTTTTGTAAATGTTATATATGTAGAAGTTTTTTTTTTACTTGTACTTTATCTGAACATTTTGTACATATTAGAGTTATCCATAAAGTCCCTCAAACAAGGATGAGACCGTGGGTTTGATCCTTCTTAGACAAAATTTTCTATCAAGATCGCGCTACCTCATTGTACATTGGAGCCTGACTTGAAAGTTGGACGAAAGTTTTGGGACCTCCTCTTTCCACCTCTCAAACTTTGAAGTCATTTTAGGATCTAAAATAGGGTGTGTGCATGGGAGTTGTTGTACTAAATCCTAGATCCGCCTATCCAAGGCTAGATTGGCCCACCCATCCTAATAAGACAAGTACAAAAGTTGTGTTTCATTAGCCCAACATCACTTTTGCATTCAGCAATTTAAGCATAGAGAAAAATTGGGTGACTTTGTGTTAATTCTCATAAACTCAAGGTTTGGGACTAAACCCGTGTTGTCACCTCCATTGCTTCATTAATAACTCTATTGTTATGGAATATTGAGCAAACATACCGTAGAAGGATTGAGCTTTGGATATGTGTGCAACTTTGGGATTATCCGTGTCCCATGTATGAAATTATCAATTACAACATTGCAATGTTGTACTTTGTGTTATTCCATAAAGGCACATGCTACACTAATTCTCTTTTATCACACATTCATGTTAATACTAGAGAATTCCTTCATATCAAGTGCACTTTGGTTGCCACAAGTGTGATATTACGGAATTTAAGAATTTAAGAATTGTCCCTTTGTCGTGAATTGGACCCTATTTTGAAAGTTGGGTGAAACTTTTGGGACCTCTTCATTTTGCCTCTCAAAATTTAAGAGAATTATAGAGTCTACAATATGTATGCACATAGGATTGATTGTTCTAAATCCTGGAGCAAAGTGCAACCAAATATGCACCTAAATTCTCTAAATTCCATAATAACACGCTCGTGGCAACCAAATCTCTTCTTAGAAAAAAATCCTCAAAGAAGGATTAGACCCACCGTCGGTTCGGTCCCTCTTTGAAGGACTTTACAGTTAACTCTAGTATGTCATCAAGCCCAAGGCGTGTTTATGTTATTTGATTTATATTCCATGTTCTCCATCTTTTGCCAATTAGATTTACACAACAAAACTTGTGTTGCATTAGCAAATCTATGATGAATCAACATCAAACAATCGAATTGAAATTCAAACTACCCCATATTTAGTCATGGTTGTCAGAAGCACATGTTTCTTGAGTCTCTTATCGAAAACATAGATCCTTCCCAATTGTGTTCACTATTAAGTGTGAAGTAGTTAATCAAATTTAAAGACTTAAATCTAAAGTTCTCAATTTAACATATATATCTTTATGGTCTTTGTTCTTTGGTCCTCACAAACCACACACCAATGAAGTGTTTGATCAACAAAGACAAGTTACCAAATAACACTCGCATACATTATCATAGTTTGCCAAAAGTGAAACTTTCTCATGTGATGTCACTTGGCAAAAGGCCAAGTTACCCTAGCGGTTGATTCTCACAAATGTTGCCATATATCAAGCAGGTTAGATAATTTTGGAATTTTTTAAACATTCCATAGATTAGCATATTCATACAAAGTATGCATAAATAAATCCATATGCAACTCGTAGAAATTTGCAAATCACTATATTTGTTAATTTGAGACTTTCTCTTGTCTCAAATTAATATATGGACCACAACAACATGGTCTAATGTTTGGGTCGTCCTACCTAAACCATCTTGATATGTCAGTTCTTAATTGGGTTCTTGATATGAACACCCGCTTCAAAGTATTTGCATCTTACAACATTCTCCAATATCTGTGTGATTTTATCCATGTTCTTATATTTGTAATTGTCTCAAAATGCCGAAAAAGTCCCAAATTAACGAATATAGTGATTTGGGTTATGTTGTTATTCACCTCGTGTATGTTACTAACCCTCTCTTTGAATTCGGTTGGTGGCATGGGCATAGGTGAGGCAGACCCTTCACAATCTTGACGGCACACTTAGGTTTTGTATATCATCTTCTTTCAAAAATAGTATGTGCGTTGTGCTTATGTATTCCATAATTATGAGGAATGCAAAGCAATATTTTGATTTATGATAGGACTTTGAAGTATCTTTGAACAAATCTTCTACCATTTTGAACTTGACTTTATAAATTTTGGATATGAAATGTATCATTCTACTTAAAAGGTACAGAGGATAAAACCTTAGTAGTATAAATTTCTTAAAAGCCTTAACTTTCTTAGATACATACCAAGAGGAGACAGTGACAATAGTAAGAGAATAGTAAAGCAAAGATATGGTCATGATGGTTGATCCCACCCACCCACCCTCCCGGATTTCGAAAGGTACATTGATATTACAGTGTTGCAGTTATTGTCACTTACCGAGTGATTCTTCATCCAAATTTCACATCATCCATGACAATATCTCATCACAAGTTGCTGACAAGAGAAGGTAGGGTTTTGGCCAACGGATGAAACTCATCCATCATGCATGACAATATCTGCTCAGTTACTCGTAAGAAGTGTCATCCGAAAAGCTACCCTAGTGACGTAAAATACCATAGGACGCTAAATGCCATAGTTAGTCCAGTAAAATGAAATGAAATTTGATTTTAAATTCCAGGAAGCCGAAAAGGCTAATTGGACGGAAAATACATGAGGTTGGTTTTCCATTCATTGACGAGGAGGTTAGAATTGCTTGTGCTTTCTTCAGTGCAACATGAAAGAGCGGTGCGGCCAGGCCTACAAGCCATGAGACTCTATTGGACCAAATTTAGAGTTATCCTATAAAGTCCATGAAAGATGAAAGTCCATGTGTCGAGGGAGATTTTGGGGAAAAATCAGTCGAGACCCAAGTGTCAACAAGTCCAGCTGGTTACATGTTGATATTTCATTTATTAAAATGCGATAATTCTATAGATCCTCTTAGAACACCGACGATTCGCCCAAAGTAACATAAATTTAATCAAGCAAATGTGCGTTCATTATGTGGGCCCTGGGAACATAACCATGAGATGCCCAAACGTTGCGCAAGGACACTCAAATTTAGACTGAGCTCCTCGCATCCCATGATTATATTCTCAGGACCCACAAAATGAATGAATGCACACCTTGCTTCATAATGTTACGAAGCTTGGAACTTGAACAGTTCATTTCCCACTTATTTCTCAAACTCAACAAATATACAATGCATCCCAAGGTGTTTTGGTACACACCGTACGCTTGAGTCCCGAACTGGTGATAATATTGTATAGCTTGCATTTTAATATGATTGTGTTCCCATGCATTGCACATGGAACTACAAGGTGGAGCTGTTCATAAACTTTGAATCTATGGAGTGTTCCACCTTTGGCTGTCCTTTGTATCTCAACCGACACTTCCCATAAGATAGCGTGAAACACGAAATTAGTGCAAGATGAGTAACAAATCCTAACCGTTCCCATAACCAATTTCTCATAAGTTTGAGAGCTCGTACGAACATCTTATTCAATATCAAAGTGAAGAATCATTCTCTTTCTCGTATATTGTAGTCCCCTCCCCCCCCCCCCCCAAATTGTGTTGACTCTTGAGCCTTGACATGTTCACAATTTAAGCTCGTAATTCAATCTTTTGTAAGCACATGTCTAATTGTTGTCGTCCATTCTTAGATCCACTCCTAACCACATGCCTCCATTGAAATAGAAGCATTTGCTTAAGATGAGTATTCAAATTAGAGCCATTAACCTTTGTTTTTTTGTTTTTTTAGGAAGCCTAGTCGACTTTCATTGTATGGGATTAAAGTAACTTACATCCTGCTATGACTTAGGTTAACTAGAGTAGAGGTGCCCATAAGTGATCACTTAGAGAGATTATGTGCCAAATTTGGAGAGATATAAGGCAATGCAAGTTTTCCCTTGTAGGAAGATAGAAATCAAGAGGACTGTAGAAATTTTGGTAATTTTATTCCTTAAAATGATGCTACATGTGTTGTAATTACCAAACAAAGTCTCAAGAGAAGATTCACCCTAACCTCCGTAATGCCACTCCCTCTTATACCCTGAAACCTTAGAGAATGTATGTGATTAGTTTAAATTTCCCTCCTTGTTGTCACATTTCCCTCGCATATGTATATATCATAGGTTTTGACATTAAAATAATCCACCAAAGAATTCAAACCACGTGCATCACATTGTCATTTAATGTCAATATTGCATAGTAGACTTTGTCATATTCCATAATATCACACGCTACACTAATCCTCTATTATCACGCGTCCATGTTAACACTAGAAACCTCCTTAATGCCACATGCACTTTGGTTGCCACACTGCGCCATACTAGGGAGGTTAGGGTGTATAATCCTCATTTCTGCATTCATTAGATTGTCCCAAGAGACACCTTACCATGAGTCACTGCACTCATCACACAAGCTACAAACTATGAATGAAACTGTGTAATAAGAACTAACACATTATATATCTGCACATGGACCATTTGACATTCGACATTCGACCTGGAACGATAGAACCTTATAAAATTGTTGTCTTACAAGTCTATTAAGAGAAGAAATATTGCGTCAGAGAGCGCTCTTGCAACAGGTGCAAGATCTCAGCAGAAGGTATCATCCTCACTTTTCTGCATTTACTAACCACACTTAATTATCAGCACACACGTGACCAACATCCATGAATGAAGCAACGAAATGTGAGCTAAAAATATGTCATTTTGTCCAGCACATTACAAACCCTGTGGACAAGACAACTGATTTCCACGCTCACATTGACACAGTAAGTCGAGTTGGGGTGGGAGAATGTTTGGAGATTGTTGTCTTGGGAGTTGATTAAGGGTAGACATGAGATTGCCTCAGAAAGCAATGGCTCTACATGAGGTGCAACAGTGTATCAGAGTCTCAGCAGAAGGTAATTTATAAATTGATGCACACAGGATCAAATAGCAATTATTGCAATCTTAACTGAGGTGAAAGGTCTGTCACTTTCTTCTCTAATTTGGCATCCAAGCGGGTGAACGCCATGGATACCTTTGGTAGTTACATGGATGTTCGTCAATCCCTTACAATAAAGATCAGACCCTACGTGAATTAAATCACATGGTACTTCCAGTTTCTGCCACACCTCGGTGGCCAGATTGAACGAAGCAAATCTGTCTGCCTTGTGATTCATGCGTGCCTCGCCACACGACCAAGCCTGCATAAGAAAGTATCCATCACAGTATCTAAAACGAATTTCAAATAATTCGTCATGCCGATAATTAAAGGATGGCTTAAAGTTAGAAGCAAGCCAGGAGGACAATTCACCAGGTATACAACCAAATTCCCTCCATTCGAGCATAATATCGAGCTCCCAAATTAAACACGAATTTTATGCTTGCTTTTTGTTGTCAACCACTTATTTCACAGGTCGTGAGAAAACACGGCCTGGTCTGCAGAATCCAAGGCAGCCAGCCGGAATAAAAGAGAAGCACTTCGGTACAGGAAGTGGCAGTTTGCGTAGAGCCCATATATCGAGCTCTTCATGCATAACGTAAATTGGAAAATCCTCCTTGCACTGGATATACACGATTTTATCATGGCGAAGATACGCCACAGGCCCTGTTTCTTCCCATCTCCTCCCTTCAACTTGCTCATTCATATCCTGGAAGATTATTAAAGTGTAACCTGTATCGACAAACACCTGGGAGCCTCTTATTGTCCACGTGTTGCTTCTTGAGTCATAGATTTGCGTGCATGTCTTCACTGCAGTGCTTCAACTTCCAGATATAAGGTCTTATATAATACTACCCTACCTGCTAACATGTCGAACACATGAGACGGACGGTGCTTGTCTAGATTTCGCATGAACTTCAGTGCACTTGGAGGCACATGTGTCACCACTCGTGTATGGAAATCGAACACTCGTAGCTGGCCTTCCCCATCTTTCCCCACCATGTTGTACAGAGCTAGCCCCCCTCGGGATGACCATGCCAACAACTCACACGAACTGCAAGTCGAAGGCAGCCAACTTGTGCTCCAGAGGCCAGTCACGTGGTTACGAGCCAGCAAGAGAAACTTGTGCTGTCCCCCAAGCCACGATTCCAGGAAAAAGTAAGGCTCAGGAATCGGACGATGCTTGAAGTTCGCGTCCAGAAACTCTCGATCACCGGCCAAGCGATTCCACTCCTTGCACACCGCGCGATAGCGGAAGAACTCCCTCACAGGCAGCTTCACGTATACGCTCTCCAGGCTGATATGGTGTTGCAGAGTGCCCCAGAGCTTGGGGTCCATAATATTGCTGCTGTCGCTCATGCGACTCCCCTCGGCGGCCATCGCCATAGCCACCTGTGCATGCAAACAAACAACGCACGAAGGAACGAACGAACGAACGAACAGACAGAGGACAGAGGGGGAAGTATATAAAGAAGAGACTTGAATCATGGGTAAAGGAATAAGGTAGATGGGTCTTAAGTGGCTTGTTTTCTTAATCGGACCCCTACATTTGATTGGTATGTGGTTTGGTGAGGATCAAAGAGTAAACATCATAAAGACACGTGTTTAAAAGAGATTGGACTGCGTCTTCAAATATTAATAACTACTCTACACTTAATGGTGAACACAATTGGGAGGACCTATGTATCCGGATGAGAAATCAACAAACATGCACTCCCGATAAGTATAACTAAATTAGGGGAGGTCCGATTTTTAATCCAATTTTTTGGCATATGTTTCATTATAGATTCCAAGGCAGCCAACCGGAATAAAAGAGCCCGGGTACAAAACTCCCATATTATACACAGGGGGCATCAGCATTAAAACGGCTTAGAGGACGGCTTTTGTAAAGATTATATCAAATTCTACACAAGTAAAAGGACCAAAAAGTTGGGTGAAGACCAAATTAAATAAAATGAGATGTAGAAAAAGTTGGGTTGCATATTTATTAAAAAGAAAAAACTCCACAACGCATATAAAGAATTGAAACACTTTTTAACCTTGTATATTGTCTAAATTTAAAATTTCCACACGAATACTTACCTCCAATTAAAATTAAAAGTCATTGGCAATGTTTATTTATTAAAAAAAACTTACTTTTTAATCAAAAAGCCCAAAAAGTTGGGTAGTTTGGCTTATAGTACATGTATTAAAGAAAACTCGTATAATTAGGTTTTTAATGTAGTCATGTGCTTCAACGAATATTCATTTACTATACATAATTACATTTTTGGATTCCTTATTAGAAAGGCTACATGAGTCTCCTACATTAAAAAAATTATATCACTCAATATTGAACTAAAATACATTATAAGTGATAAAAATCACGGCCATGTGATACGGGAATTGCGTACCCAGGATTCAATCATCCATGACAATACTTGTTCACTTATTCATAAGAAGTGTCAGGGATCAACGTTTAATATTAGAAACATGATTGGGATTGCTTAGTGAAAACCCAACTCGCATATTCAAGTAGAAAACAATCTACTTGGTATGTGATGATTCACACATAGAGTAAGAGAATGTCTTTTGGAACCTTTATAAATTTTGCATCTCTACTACAATTCTAAAAGTTAAAAAGATAATATTTGTGATTTGTTGAGTAGATGAAAGTAACCCTCAATCAATTCAACAACCCAAATTGTTTGTGGTGTTCAAAGTGTTTATAAGAGGGTATGATTTACATATTTAAATCATCACAACCCATCTGAGAATAAATTTAGGCATGTTGGATGCCTAAACGCTTGCCTTTAAGGAACCAATGTACGGATTGGTTCGCCCAAACCTTGGAGAACATGCAATGAGACAAGAATAGTATCCTTAGCTTACATGACAAATGTGAAACATTTTTTGGTTTTTTCGATAGATATAGTGCAACTGTAGTGCCCACGGCCAACCATACATAGCTTGAGCTTGACAAATGCGGTGGGCCAAGGGAAAAGTAATTGGATGTGTCTGTAATGGTGGAGCTTGGTTCCTCCTTGTTTTTTTGAATTAGTTTTCAATTTCAAGCCCATGCTTAAACTTGTAGGCACCAAGTAACATATGTTTATTAGCATGTACTCACTCACCTCCAAAATACAACACATCATGACTATCCCACCCCCTCACCATCCAATACTCACCAATATCAACCCTCCCCTCGTATTATTATACGAAAGAACCCCTTCTTCCCCTGAGTATGTAACTCTTGTACTATATGGCCATGATTATAATCACTTATAATGCATTTTAGTCCAATCTCGAGTGATATAATTTGTTTTAATGTAGGAAAGTCTTGTAGGCCTTTTAACAAGGAATCCAAAAATGTAATTATATATAAGGAATGAATATTTTTTGAAGCATATAATTGCATTAAAAACCTAGTTATATTAGTTTCTTAAAATACATGTAGCATAGGCCAAAACACCCAACTTTGTGGCCTTTTTAGTTTTAGGAAATTAATATTTTGATTGTAAATAAAATATTGCCAATGACTTTTTATTTTTATTTTAATTAAAGGCAACTACTCGTATGGATCTTTTAAAATTAGATTCTCTACAAGGTTTAAAAGAAGTGTTTCAATTCTATATAATATATGTTGTGAAGTTTCAAAAAGATAAATAAATATGCAACTCAACTTTTTCTACATCTCATTTTATTTAATTTGGTATTCACCCAACTTTTTGGTCTTTTTACTTTTGTATGGTTTTATTTTTATTTTTATTTTTATTTTACAAAAGCCGTCCTTTAAGCCGTTTTAATGCCAATGCCCCCCTGCATATAATATGGGAGTTGCGTACCCAGGCTCCTTCCTCATTATACTTTATGTACATGAACCCCACCCATCCACTATAAATTTTATTTCTAGAAAATATGCCCCCATCTCTCGATACATTAAGCTACATCCCTCACACTTTGCTCCCTCAACCTACCAATTTGAAAACTACCCACCCTCTCCCTAACATCTGGTTAGATATCCACACCTATCCATTGCCACCTCCTACCCTCCCCTTCATCCATTGAAATACCACCCCCAAATCTCATACTATGCAGATGGCTCCTTCACCCCACCCGACCACGAAGGACAAGGTAATATTGCAAGCTCTAGTGTTATTATGGGCTATAATGGCCCCGCAAATACTAACATTGCCGCCAAGCTCCCATGATACCCCAACATTCTAAGAGTGGAATTGTATGCCATCATACTAGTTGTGGAACATGCCAAATCCCTACCCCATGCCATATTCATCTTCACAAACAATCTTTACAATATCTACTTACTCACCAACTACATATGACATGTTTATGGTTATGGTGTGGTGTGGATATTTAAATATAAAACTTCATCTAAACATCTAGACACATGATTAATCGCCACTATTGTTGCCCATATTCGCTCCACCACCCGTAGTATTATTATCCATAAAGTCAGAGTTCGTACATATATTATAGGTAATGATATTGCCAACAACTTGGCTAAGCAAGGCTCCACAAAACTTGCTATTCCCTACATCGGGTTTCACCTTATTATTCATCATATCCCTTGATGGCCAAGCTCCACACCCACATCCCACAACATGATGGATCCATTCATAACCTTAAACACTATATCGAGTGAGCACATCTTAACCTCACAATCTCCCATGCTGCACATACATTCCCATGTGTATCTAAATGGCTCAATAATCAAGATATACACCAACCATGGTCTAATCTCTTTTGGAACCCCGATTGAGCATTAGATGTGCAAGTTACTAAAACCCTTAAATTTTGATACGGTAGATATCTGGGTAACTTTTGAAAACCAAAAAAAATCTCAACCCACAACTCTCCCCTCTTTGTACCCTTTGTTGTCTTAACCAATTTGACAATTGTTTTCATCTCCTCTCATGATGTACAGTACAAGTAAATACATGAGTGGTCTTTGCCACTCATACCCATTTCCAAAATTATAAATCTTATGAAACATGTATCCCTTAACGCCATCCGATATCTTACATATATCGTCCTCAAAAAACACGAACTTCAAAAATTGACAAGCCCTGGTCCCACTTGACTAGATTTATATCGCCTCTGCCGCCACCATTTGGGTCCATGTACCTCCTCGGGGGGGTCACTTCCCCTTGTGTTATTTAGCCACATGCATACAAAGGGTATTTTTTTATGGGGGTTATTTACCTCCTCATTTAGATTTTAGGGAACGCTTTAAGTAGAAAAAAATCTACTTCACCAAATATTCGGCACCCTATAGGTAATTATAAAAGAAAACCCATACTATTTCAAGTGATGGTAAATTACTTATAAAATTTTGATTTACTCGTTCCGTACGAAGACAAACTTAGAACTCCAATATGGCATGGTGTAAATTCAGGTTGCTATATATTGGTGAAAGAAGAGTGTACACATCATAACTAGAGCATGTCATGCATCTAAGTTAAATATCAGTTTAGGAATTTATAACCTAAAAGTTAAATTCACAAACAATGCAGTTGAAATGAGGTCAATGACATGAGCAAGAACATAATCAATGAATGTGGCACAAAGACAACACACGCCAAGAAAACTGAGCCAGAAGTTCAATTGCAAAGCTAAAGTGTTAAAAAAGAAAAAGAAAAAATGTATTCCACTAAATTTTCAACAAACCACAAACATAAATCTCCGTAGAGAATTTGTGCAATCCCTAGGACAACCATAGAACTATAAACGAAGATGAAAGACTAACACAAGAATGCGTCCATTTGGAGAAGGAGTGCAACCTTTATCACAATGGTTGAGAAGTATTCATGAAGGTAGCGGACGAAGCCGAAGATCGGGCCCCTCGAGCTGAAGAGAGGGTTAAGGAAGCTAATAGAAGAGTTGTTGCTAAAGCTTGAGAATATCACACAGTGCAGCCCACATAAGTATCATGCAACTCCAGAGTGACTTGCGAAATGCTAAGAGCAAGAGCAAGAGAAAGAGAAAGAGAAAGAGAAAGTAAAGCTAAGCAAAGAAGGGAATGCGAGGCCTGGAGGCGCAAAAGCTAAACCCCAATCAATACTAAGTCTTCATCCATAGTTTGACCCATCCATTAATATTCATTCAATATTTCTTTCATTCATGTATTATATGTGACTATACTCATTTTATTTTTATTTTTTAATCCTCCTTATTTTTTGTCATTCTAATTTCTTTCTACCTCAAACCTAAAGTGGGGGTTTCCCTCTTACACTAAATTATATATAATCACATGTTTTGCAATTTAAGGAGGCTATGGTAGATCCAAAGTTTATAGAATTTTTCCTTCCAAAGAATAAAAAACACTCTATAGTTGTTCTCACGTGGTTTCTACTTTTCGGCCAGTGACATCCCCGAGTGTACCTCCAATTAGGTAGGCATTACACCATCCTCCTCTTTCATTTCCTTATGGAAATGCTACGAGGATGGCCAACGGACCATCGTCACGTCAACGCTACTGATATTGTTTTTTCTTTTTCATTCTTGTTTTATCAACATGGATGATATTGTACAACAACTTGCATTTTAGTATTGTGTTCCCATATCCTTGTGCAATAACGATGATTGAATATACATGGTATGTATTCAAATTTAAGTCATCTACATGAATCCAAATATCTTTATATTTCCTTATCATGCATTTTTTAACACACCATTTTTTTGAATATTATTATATTCCATCTTGTCCCTCAAAAGAAAAAAATTTATATTTACTACAACAATGGTTAGTTTCCATGTAGACCACTTGTCCACCAAATTTTAGTGAAAAATGTAGATCTCACCTGGTAGCATCTACATTTCCACTAGAATCTGGTGGGTTAGTGGCCATCATTAATCCCTAGTTACCCTTACATTAAAACTTCTCTCATGGTGTATGTTCTTTGATCCAAGTCTAATCACATACCATTTAAATATAGTTGTCCGGTTAAGAAAAATAGCCGAATAACACCTGCATTCCTTAAACTGCTCTCTCTGAAGCCTTGCTGGGGCCCAGAATGGGACTCTTGGACGAAGTGTAAAGTGCATTAAGCGGATGAACACAGATGAACTCCTGGATGATACACGTCCTCTGGATGGACGACAAATTCAGCAGGGAAGAGAGAGAGAGCGAGAGAGAGAGAGAGAGAGAGCTTCCTCTGCTCTCGGTTAGTTGTTGCCGCACTCTGGCTATGGCGGCAATGACGGACAGGATGGCCATTGACACCATGGCAACCCCACGGAAACCTCGCGTGCGCATCTTACGTCGCCTCGCTGCGATCGTCCTCCAGTGCTCTCAGATCATCAGGTGTGGACTCTAATTTTTTTGCAAGCAACTTGAGGTAGTTTTAATGCCTGCATTTCGGAGAGAATTAGGGCACTCGCGTACGAATGGCGCTTTCTTTATTAAAAACTTGTGCTCGGAGGCCTGCTTTCCGATTTTCTTCTGGTAACAAATACTCTTCGTGATCGGCATTTTCTCGGGGCGTTAAATGTGGTCCGAATTTCTAATTTTTTTCTCCCAAAAGCTGTCTTGGTTACTTGATGAAATTGAAGATCTGGTATACTTGCTAGTCGAATTGCTGTATCCTTTTTGGTGTCCCTTTTATGTGTTTTTGTTATTGGTTGCATCACTTTCTTGCTTATGTTTGAGATCTGTAGATTGGTTTTCTCTCCTAAGCAGGCGTGTTTGAAATTGGCTATAAGTATGTTGTTTCATGGTTAAGGACATCATTAAGTGTTGCCTGAGACACGAATATTTTAAGGATATACGTTTTGTTACCTGTTACATGATGTGGAGCAAGGGTTAGTCCCAATGTGCACCAAGGGATCAATACTGTTAGTTTGTTGGCGGATTTTGTATGCTGAAAGGAGTGCATATGTGGCATGGTGGCCAGTACTATATGCTTTGCTGCAGGAGTTATCACTGTGCTGCTCTTACCGGTGCTTTCAAAGACGACCTACATCTCAGAGAATGCTCTCATGCCAGGTCTGCCTGAGTTAACTCCTAATCGATGCCAATTCAATTGATGCACTGCAGCAAGAATAGTCCAGTCATTGGCCCGGTTCACACATTAAAGATTGTAGGAAGTCTCTTTGTTTGCAAACATGGAAAAATGCAATTATGAGTATTTGCGATCAATCATATCCTAACTGGTGTGGAAGGATGTAGGTTTTGGGGGCACTTTGCTTGTCTTTTGAAATTGGACTTCTGGTTGATTCTGTGAGGAAGCATTTGTTCACCATGCTATATCGTTGAGTCACTTCAGTGTATTTTGTGCCTCTCAGTAGTGACGGGCGTCCATAGTGAAAATTTTTTATGAGGATGACAAACATTACCAGGATGTAGGTACACCTCGGGACTCTGTAGGTGGAATGGTTGACAGTGGTGAAGTTTTGTGCAACTTACTCATGTTATGTTTGTCTGCAGGTTCTGCCAATCCAGTTTTTGGTTCAAAGAGTGCCATCGATGCAAGCAGAATGGTTGATGAGCTTCAAAGCTGGGTGACCAAAAATCCTGATGGATACATGTGAGTTTGAGACTCTAGTACATTAGTTTTTTTGTAGCACAAGTTTTTCAGTTCTTCTGAGATCAGGTGCCATTTCCTGGTGGCTTGAAGTGGTGTCAGGCTCTGGTTATGTATGCCTGGCATGTGCAATGTTCTGGGTGATTCGTGAGGAGATCCCTTGTGGTGGGATTGTTGTTGGTGAGAGGTCCGCTGTCTGATCCCAAATTTATAGTTCCAGGAGATCCCCTGGATTGGCTCTGAGAGAAGGAACCAGTTGATGCAGGGCAGTTCGAGGATGGGCAATGAAGCACATGTCAGCAATTGGTGCAGATTTCTATCTCCAAACATATTCTTCTCCAGAGAAGCCTCTGACATCAATGCGATTCTTTTCAAGCCCACAGCATGTGCGAGGAGGTCAAAACACAACCATGGTGGGTGATGCTTGACGAGATCTGTACCTTTTATATAATAGTTTAGTATCACAAAGAGTATGTTTTGCTCACATGGTTTTCTTGATTAAGGCCTTTCTGATGTTGAATAATGACATGGGTGCAGTTGATGATGTGGTGGCTTTCAGAATGGAAAGCTAGGAGTAAATGTTGTCGGCATCATCAAAGCTCCCAGATCAGAAGGAAATGAAGCAGTAGTATTGGTGACTCCATTCACTGTAAATGGTGGAATGCTATCATCTGGTGATACTATGGGCTTATGTTTTGGAATGGCTCTGTTTGAGCTATATGCCAATGCAAATTGGTTAGCGAGAGATGTTATCTGGGTCCTGGCAGATTCTCGGTATGGGGCCCACACAGCAGTTGCTTCTTGGCTTCAAGAATACCATGAGCCTAGACTTCATCTACTAAGCCAAGAAGAACTTGCTGATCTTTACAATCAAATTGGTGATGACATTAGAGGACTTAACAGTGCACCCTTACTTGAATTCAAGCGAGCAGGCTTTATTGCAGCAGGACTAGTTTTTGACGTGTCTTCAGGAAACAAAGGACCAGTTGATTTTATCAAAGTGTCTGGGGAAGGACCTAATGGACAAATGCCAAACCTGGACCTCATTAATGTTGTGAATACTCTAGCTCAGTGGAGACGCCTGAATATTCGCCTGGACACTATCAAAGGCATGGAAGACTTAGCCTTGGTAAACTTACTTGGACAGGTCATTGAAAAAGTAGGTCTACTGGTGGGGAAACTGAACTCAGATTGGGGCTTTGTGACAAGTGCTTCCTCATATACAGAAAGCTTGGCCACTCTTTTTGCCTCCATATTGAATCAGGTATGCTGTGCTATGACTGCTTTTTGGAGAAATTCTTTAGGTTAGAATATCCAAAGTAAAGTTGGTCTTTGATTGTCATTTCTGTGGAACGAATGGGGATGTTAACGTGTATTCCTGCTCAGTAACAATGTAAGGATATGTGTTTTATTGATCTGGTTGTGAAGGCCATGAGTAAATCATCTGTTTCATCTCAATGCCTAATGAAGAAATCTCTTTCTACCTGTTTGCCAGGCAATAGGAGGCCCTTCTGGTGCTCATGGAGCATTCAGGGATTACCAAATTGATGCAGTAACACTGAACATGATTGCTGGAGGTGATCTCCAGAGTACAACATATCAAATTGATCTGTTGTCCAGATATGGCAGGTTGGTCTCTGTCTGTGTTTGAATGTATGTGTGGTGGGGAAGGAGATTGTAAAATTATGAATTATTTTCCTCGTTAAGGCATAAGGAAGCAGTCTCTTATTATAACCTCGTTTACTGGAATTTGTGGAGCAGGTTGGTGGATGGAGTTATGCGTTCTGTGAATAATCTCCTGGAGAAGTTCCATCAGTCCTTTTTTTTGTATCTTCTTTGTGGACCAGGAAAATTTGTCTCTGTTGGTGTATACATGATACCTCTAGGCCTCCTCCTTGTTACTCTTCCTCTTAGTGCAGGAGCACTGAACTCTGAATCAGGAAAAGAAGATGCAGTTGACTTGCCAGCAGGCATATCCAAATCTTTGGAACCCTTTGAAAGTGGCACAGAAGAGCACCTGAATCGAAGTGGGAAGATGAGGAAGAACTCAACAGAAGAAGTCTTGGACCTTAAAACTACAAAAATGGATGCTGGGAGATGGCGCCGTGCAGTGCTTGTAGTAAGTGTTGTGCAGTTATGGGCATTCCTTGTTGCTCTACTTCCACCTGTTGTCTCCCATCTAGTGGATACATTTCAGGTGAACTTAACTTCTACAAATGCCATACCTCCAGTTGGTACATCGACTACAATGAGCTTGAAAGTATCATGTTGGGCAACAATTTCTCTACTGAGCCTTATTGCAATGGTGAGCTCTGTTCCTGCTCCCAAGGCTGGAGATTGGATGGCTATTAAGGCTTTACTTCTAGGAGTAGCAACTATAGGGCTAGTTGTTATGTCTCAGATTAATTTTGCTGTTTCTTTACTGGGAGCTGTGGTGCTGGTGCCAACATGTCTCTGCTCTTTGCCATTTTCTGTATCATGGCGAAGAACCTCAAAGGAGCAGCACTGGAAGCGAATGATATGGATCAGTCTGTCGTCATTGGTCGGAACGACCATCAGTATTTTGGGATCACCACCTGTTCTCCTTGCTATTGCTGCTTGTTATTTGGGAGACTCTCATTGGCAAGCTGTTCTTGAGAAGCTGTGGCAATGGACAGAGTTGCTGTGGTCTTGGGGTAGTGCCCTGTACATTTACATTGTGGTTGTACAGCTTCCCTGCTCAATTCTCTCTCTTTATATTCTATTTTTGTAGAAAATTATCATTAGAAAGTTGAGTTGAAACCTGAATAGGAATCATATTGGGTCTGAAACAAGACCTTTGTACCAAATCAATTAGGCATGTCAATGATAGACTCTCCTCGTTTCATGAGGAGTTGGGTTCATCTATTTATCTCCTGGTCCTTTGCAGTTCACCCAGAAATTATCTTTGTCATGGGGTTCATGAATTGGGTACAGGTAAGGTGTGAAGAGTGCATTCTTCATAACATTGAGTCTGGTTTCAATCTTCTGGTCAGGTGACAGGGAGTTGTTTCCACACAACCGTGGCAGTGATTGGGTTCCACTTTACGAAATATATCTTGATCTTGAAATGCAATTTGACTAATCTTTGAAAGATGCAAATGACTGTTTGGAAATTTGCTTCTTTTTTGCTATGGTTCAATGACCACTCAGGGACTTTGAGAATCAATGCTACAGATGAATATGTTCGTCCACCCTTTAAAACTTAAACAAACTTCAGGCGCATAACTGACACATACTATGTGACATGCAAGAACAGTGGCAGGTAGTTTACTGGGTTCTGAACAGCAGCTTAAATTACTAATGACAAACATGATCTTAGAGGAGGATAAAGGACAACATCCAATTCAATGGTAAAATCGCCTTATGCCTGTTGAGGCAGGCTGCAGGAATACCACTCTCCAGAGCTTAACTGTTTAGTTGCCTGAGCAGAAGCATCTCGCATATTGTTCACTTAAGATTTGTAACCTGTTCGTTGGGGCTTGACGAGAAAGTCTCCACTACAGACAAGCTAGTGCTTACTGTTTTTTCCACTACCTACTTCCGAGGCTGGATCCCACGTGCTGGCACATCTTGATGGGAGTGGAGAAATTTGTAATTCAAACAGGGGTAGCTTGCAATTATGTACATTTTTCCCACGCTCCCTGGTAGGGTGTGGTCTATCTGTTGCATACACAAATCTAAGGGGATCTTGTGTGGAATTACTTGAGAAAATGGGTAGATATTCCAGGCTTTGAATACTTACAAGAAGCATTTGCATCAATCTCAAAGGTGATAAAAAATCGACAACCTCTATACACTGTATGTATCTGTTGTATTTATTTTACTTCTTGTTGGGACTGACCAAAACTGCTCAATGGGATTGAATGTTCGTGCATCATTAGCTCATACCTATCTATGTCTATACGATGTCAAATCAGAAGTTGGTGTGGAGATTGCTCAAAGGGAGTTGGACTCTGAGGTTGCCTGGAGGTTACACATGAAGATGGCTGTTGTTGTGGTGATTGTTGTTGTTGTTGTTGTTGTTGTGGTGGTGGTGGTGGTGGTTGTTGCTGCTGCTGCTGTTGAGGAGGCGGTGTTGCAGCAGGTTGAAGCTCAGTGGATGGGGTATTGTCGGCTTGAGAAGGGGAACGAGGTTGAAGAGCCGCCATGAAGAGAGCTCCGGAGGCAGCAGCATTGGTGGTGGAGGCCGCGGCGGCGATGGCAAATGTTTCACGAAGCCTTGCAATCTCCGAGGTCGCTAGCGCCAATTGCGCCTGCAGGTGCGCCACCTGTCAGGCCCCTCCTGCGTTCAAGATTCTCATCTGTCTTGTCTCCACCAATCTCTCTCTCTCTCCCTCTCTCTCTCTTCCCTCATTTGATACCTGCAGGCTCGGTATTACCACTCTAAGCTCTCTTTGGTTTCCCTTTCTGTTGTAGTTCCTCATGTGCACATGCAAGAACAGACTGACCCACAAACAGGGAGACATGACCACCCGGACACACATGCGGGTCAGTGTGTTCTCTCGCACGTGAAGACACAGATATTGGCACCATTGATCCCCTGCCTGTCCTCTCCATCGCACCAAGAAAATGAAGCTCATTACCTCAAAAGATGAGGTATCCACTTTGTAAATGTTACTCTAAGTTTGGAACTTAAGAGATGGCTGTTTGCTAATGAAGGGATATTCTTGAGATTAGTGCGGAAGGCATTTTATTTAGTGTATACAGCTGCAGAGAGTCTGATTGAACAGAACTGAACTGAATGGACCTCATGTGCACATGCAAGAACACACTGACTCACAAACACAGGCATGCGCACAACATGACAATCTGGAAACTCAGTGTGTTCTTCTCACGGAATGACACAGACAATGGCGCACACAGACCTTTTGATCCACTGCCTGTCCTCCATTGCACCAAGAGAAGTAAGCTTACATCCTCAAAAGATGAGGCAACCACTTTGTGAACGTTAGTCTAAGAGATGACTATTTGTTAGTTTTAATGAAGGGATTCTGCGAGGTTAGTGGGGAGGGCATTTTAGTGTGCACATCTGCAGACAGTCTGAGTGAACAAAACTGAACTTCTCAGAGGCTGTGGTACTTGGTACCTTAGAGGAAGAACAAGTAGCGGTGTCGACCCTGATGCTCAGGTGACTCCCTGAAGACGGAGACGACGTGCACAGAGTGCTAACTTTGCTGCATGTCAAGGGAAATTGTGATGAGAAGGTATATAGGCAAAAGTAGACTCTACTTTCCAGCTGTATGAATCAATGTAAGCGGACCTTTTGGACTATTGGTGCAGACTTCAATCTCGAATCTCCTCTGTTCGCAGCCCCTCGTTGCCTTTTCCCAAGTGTACTCACTCGGCTGTAATTTGACAGTGGAGACGAATAAGGCTGTCGAGTTGCTCAAAATGTCTCAAAATGAGGTCCATGTTTACTTTGCCAATCTCTCACCACCACCTGCCCGACACTGCCTTGACAAAACAGAGGCTTTAAACGCTATGAATCCTCTTCCGCAAGGTTTCTATTACTTCCAGGTAACTTTTCAGGAAAGATTGTTTTGCAGATTCTTTACACTTCATTCAAAAGCTTCAGATTTTCCAGTAATTCTTGAGCTGAACCCTTGCGTATGGTGTTCTAAACCACCAATTTCATGTTTATGCGAGGGGATCTCAAATATAATTTCAATATCAGAAAGCCCGATTGTGGATGTTTAAAACGGGGTTATAGGTTTTGGTTCATTGATTGTATCTACGAAGTGCAGTAGGATAAGTCGTATCGCCACTATTGTCATGCCTAAATTTACCACCTCATCTTTAGCAAAACAGTTGCAAATCAAGAGAGGTACGGTGAAAGGTATAGCAGCTGAAACGGGTGAAAGCAATCCGTTGAATAAGGAACCCCTTCATCCGCCAACCACCTCATACCTTGTTCTGCAGAATTCGAAGGGTTTTACAGATTGGACAAGACGATCGTCAAACTCATGTGTTCTTCCTCTCCAACATTCTGAAGTGTATGTGTTGAGATTTTCGATTCTGAAACTAGGTTCTAGCTACAATCAACGTGGGTATGCATGTCAGCACACGATTTAAAGCACGGTAGGCCTTTGTGGATGAGAATCTTTCAGAACTAGACTGTTAAAGAGTATGAACCTTGATCTTGGGGAATGGAGGAGTGAATCATGTATTTACACTATTTGTATATTTCTAGGTCAAAAGGAAGATAAAATGCCATTGACTAAAGATAGAATGCCGCCGAACCTATTTAGATCGTATTATAAGCACTGACAACGGTAAAAATGGTTGGGATGAGGAAGGTGGAAAAAAGAGTGAGGAGGTGAGGAGGTGAGGAGGAGAGGAGAGACCTGCTGCTGGAGAACTGAAATAGCGCCTACACAGCCATACACAGGATCTTGAACACGCGCATCAGCCTCATACGCAAGCGAATTCACACAATCTTCTCTGTGGGGCGGAGGCAATTCGTGCAGCATCTTGGTGACATTGGCGACGCCAAACACCTACCACCCCCCTTAAATCTCCAACGTTTCACTCTTCCATCCTAACTAATCCTACTTACTTTTGTAATATTAACCCTATATAGTTACAATTGGTCGCCTCAACACCATACTTTGCCCATTCTGGATACCTCAGAGTAGGTTTGTACTCCTGCATTATTGTCAAGAGTTTTGGTGCCCAAATTTGAGTTACATCTTACCAGGCTTGTACATACATCCGAGTTCCACACATTGCAGAGATTCTCTCAAACAGAACAAAACAATTGGCAGTTGAGAACCTAAATTTAGGCTAATGACAGAGGGAGGTACTACTGAACCATCATCATTCGTTCCATGGTAGCATGAATTCAAGTCATGCAACACAACTCAATTTTTTCAAAATATCAGTGTACTTGAAGATTCCATCAAGTGCTGCTGCTTAATCTATTACGAATGCGCCCTGAAGAACATTTTCTCCATAGACTTTGCATTGCATCTAAGTGTAGATGTCCCGACATGCTCTTCAGATTCACAGGTTTGCCATACCGCTTGTGGATTCCAGTGCCTTTACGTGCTTGCTCTAGATCCAGTAGTAGGTACCTGAACGTTCTTGTAAAATCAATTCATGGAATTTGTTCGAATTTGGATTGGATTTGAAGCTGAATTCGAGATTGTCTGATGATTGATTCAATTCTTCTCATGCTCGAATGTACAAGCGAGCTTATTTTGTGGAAAGAGGAGAGGTAGGAATTTTTCAGGAAGCAGGCCCATCTTTTGTTTGTGCACTCATGGAGAGTACAAGATTGGGCTACGCTGGTGAAGGGGAGGAAAGATTCGGGAACAGAATTGTGGAGGGGAAATGTTGATGGGAGCCAAGATGGAGGGAGCGCACCTTGTGAACATGTGCGAACTTTTGGGGTTGGTCCGGGGGGAAGTAAGGGGCAAACAGGCACTGAGCAGTGCACTTCCGACGCAGTACTCTGCAAGCCGCGCATGCTGACGTGCCCGGTGCCGACGCCATCGCCATGCGCAGGCGACGGTATGGATGCATCTGCTCCTGTTTTTACTACTCCCTCCCGTCCACCAATTGTTGGGTCATATGATACTACTCTTCCTCATTCCCCATTCAGAAACATAAACATGAACATAATAACATCCCCATTTCCCCCACCGCGGTAGTGCTGCTGCTACCCCCCACTCCTCCTCATCATCATTATTGTTCCGACGTTGTTCATTTACATGTCCATCATGATCCCCTTGTTTGGGTTCCGTGTTGTTGTTTCTCATTTCTCGGTATTTGTTGACTCGTCTTCTTCTCCTGCCCCTCGTATTTCATGTGGCCGCAGCGACAATTGGCTGCCCACTTTCGGTAACTTCTACATCACCTATCCCCCTTGGCGGTTGGTTCAACGGCTGCTCTCCACCTCTCTCTAGATCCCAACGGGTGGTGTTTACCCAATACTACCCTTTTTTGCATTCTGGGTTAGTGTGCACAATTGTCACTCATTGCATACACCCATGGACTAATACTTCATACCAGGTGTGCTCACATTCTTCCTTTGCTTTTTGTGATGCTTTTCATGAACAAGTTGACGGCCCGCCCTTTTTGCTGGTGTTCTTAATCTTAAGTTTTCAGTTGTATATCTCCTGGAATGAACAACTGCTGTCTCGAGGACTGTTTTTTGCTACCGCCAGGGAACTCACTACCAGTCTTCTTAATCTGTAATGAGATCTTTGTGTCTGGCATTTCGTATGAAGAGCTAAAAGGGCATGAAAAGGAAGATTCCGTGTTGTAATCCTCCTTCCTAATCACAAAGCAATGCCACAAGAATAATGTATCTTGGAAGGTCAAGTTCTGAAACCTGAATCTGCTACATTAAGGAGATGTGAATATTTGAATCTGCTGATGTTAAGGATGCGAAGTGTTTTCTTGGCTAGGAAGGAATCCCAGATCTTCTCGCATCACCTCCGAAGCGGGCTTGCATATCTTCATTTACATACCGACGATTGTCTGTCTATTGTTTCCCTTCAATGAGTGACAGAGTCAAACGTACATCCTGGTGGGTCAACTTTAGTGTTATGATAGAAAGCTATTGATCGTTCAGATCGTTCAGTTCACCTCCACCAAATGTGGGAGACAAGTGGATGTTTAGCCTAACTCCTACACTCCTTTGTGGTTGTACGTCTTCTAGGACTAACTGAATTGCACCTTTAGTAAGTCCACTGTGGATAGGTCAAGGAAACCAACGGTTCATTCAAATAACATCCCCGAAAAACCTTCTGTGTTGTGGAAAGCCAAGAGTAGGTAAAGAAGCCCATTCCTGTTGCATTGTTCCCAGAGTTGTTATTTGATGACCTGGTATGATTGTCAATCCTCGAGGGGGTAGAAGGAGATCTCAACGTAATAATACACTAAAAGTGTCTAATTATACAGTGATCCTCTTCTGGACATTGTCTCTCCAAATTTCTGCGGCTTTCAAGTCATGACAGAAGATTTGACGAAGGTTCTACTTATTTACAGTGTCTGAAACCTTAGTTAAGCTTTTCATAGCCAGAGATCATCATAGAAATGCGGTGATGTCCTTTGAACTAATTTGTAGCTGGGATAATTGTGCCTGCCATCTGGATTTTAATGCTGGGATCTTGATGCAGAGTCCTTAACTGTGAACAGATCTAAATTGGCCTTCCCTACAGATCAGTTTCTTTTCTTGGTGTCTTCAAAGCTCATTCATTCAACTGTTCTACTATCGTTGTGGAGGCAACACTACAGGTTCCTGGAGCCGAAGGGCTTATGTCATGAAGCTGCAGGCCTTTGTGATGGCTACCGAAATTCACGTACGGCCTAGATAATTTTGTGGCAATGTCACATTTACTGTTGTGACAACAAATTACTATAGCAAATTGATTTTCTAATGACAGCCAATGTTGTTCGACTTCTTCTTTGTCCCTTACGAGAATCCTATAGGAGAAACTTATGTGAGCCACTTTATTAGGAGCTTGGTTGGCAGTTCGACATTGCTTGTGTGGACAGGTTCTCATTCTCAAAGTGCTTCTTCCTGCTTGACCCAATCTGCTGGATTGCTTGTCAAGTGTCAAAGCAGAAATGGACTATGATAGCCCTTGTTTTCGGTTTTGGTTTTCTATTTGTATTCTCCTCCTCATCGAAAAATCTGCCGATGCGTGCAAAATAGAATCTGATGATATAAGTTCATGTGCAGCTCCAATATTAAAAAAAAAAATTGGCCTTATTTCTGTACTAAATGCTTGTGTGTCCACATTATCATGCAATTGTCGTTGCTCAACTCTGTGACGGTGTACAGCGAGCTTTGGGGTTGACAGGGAGGAGTTTTTGTAGAGTTGGTCGATATCAAACTGGAGCTTCAGTATTGCTGTGCTGATGATCAGCACATTATGATTGTCAAATTCCACGTCTTTATAGCAAGTCGGGATTTATTTCAATCATTTCGGTGCACCAAAGCCTCCTCATAGCTCCATGTTGAAGTTAATATTCCCATCTAGTGAATGGAGTCCAAGTCGAGTTCTGGGATGAATTATAATTAGGTCTAATGATCTTGAGGTGTTCCGAAATACTGGAAAATGTAGATGAGGATGGAAAAGTATTAGAGGTTGGGTGTTTTATACATCTCACGCTACCTAGCTCCCCTCCCTAAACCAGACTATTCCAAGTCATCAAGTGTGGCGTGGGAATAGAGCAATCATCCAGTGGTCGAAGAAAATTCTGGGTGGTCGGCGTTGGTCGGGGCACGGGAAGCGACGTCCATCAGCGTTAATGGCACGCAATCCATGAAAGACTTGTAGAAGTAGAAGGAGTAGACTTCATGCTAGTAGACTTCATGCCCATCCTTAAGTAGTAGTACGAGTTTCCATCAGCTGCATGTTAACTTTTGTCTCCAGCTCCGAAGAGTGTAAATCACCTGGTTGTTGTATCCTTGTAAGGGGAATTCAGTGTCATTCAGTGTCATTCAGTGTCATTCAGTGTCATCTACTTCAGTACAGTGAGAGATGTTGGCTTGATCGATTGGCTAACTCGCGTTCACTTTAGAGTAGAATTCATAGCTTTGGGGAATAGCAGATATCTGATTGTGTGTGTGGAGCTTCTTCGCCTTGGAGTCGAATTCTCTGAGTAGTGTCATTGGGAGCTGATTAAACTTGGTTCTTTGAGCAAATTCTTGAGATACAGATACGTTTCAAGGATTTAGTGGTATAATTGAGCGGTGTTTCGCAGGTAATTGTTACACTGTGATCGGCAGCTATTTGATTTCCTGCAAATCTGATTTTTCCAGCAAGCGACGATCACCGACATCAGTCATGGCGACGTTTGTGTTGAAGGTTAGTAATTTGCTACCTTTTTGTGCTGCTTCATGATATCCAAGTTTGGCCAGATATGAAGGTATAGTGCATTTCGAGCTGCCTGATTGTGGGCTATTGCTTATTTGAAGCTCTAACCAAAATGCAGCTTACCTTCTCAAGGCTCTACTTTCACGGATAACTTAGCGAAGGGCAGATCCTTCCCTGTAGGTTATGGTCCAGGATCCATTTCTCTCTGAGGGAAAGCATATCTTGTAGTGGTAGTACTGTACTGACACTGAGTTGCAGACTTGTCAGTGTGCATTATTTTAAGGAATTCAGTGTGTAGAATTACTGCTACATTATTGAACGGCCCTGTTGTTATTCTACCAAAGAATGTCATGACATTCTGCAACAGTGCATGACATCACTCTTAGGGTATAATCTTGGGAAACCGCATCCTCTCCGGATGCTCCGGCTCATTCCATCGTCCATCCGAATCTTAGCTGGGATGGTAGGAGGTTGAATTTTTTACTTTCATTTTCATCAAGTCAGGAAATAAGTCATTGAGTTCATTTTCAACTTTATAAAGGGTGAACCCTGTTGAAGCTTAAGAATGTCACTGGGCTTGCAACATTCTTAACCAACATAGCCCTTCAGCCTTTGCCATTTTGGTGTAGAGTAAGGATGCCGCTTTCCTATCTCCCCTCTTACTTTGTCGGATTTCTCCTCCAAATAAGGAAATTGTCCCATTTAAATAGAAGGAAGTGCCATCTTCAGTCCGAAGATCTGGATTCTACACAATCAAGACACATTTTATTCTAAGATATCGAAGAGTATTATTCCCTGGAAAGAGTGAGTTTACAATGGCTGAAGAATGTTGTGGCTATGTCTTCCCCACACTGATCATTTTCTCTTACCTGTATAGTAAATATTAATTGCTTGTCTCTACCATTTTGAACAGGTCAAGTACGGCGAAGTGTTGGGACGGGTCACTGTGCCAGTACGTTTCGCAACAGGAGGTCCCAACATCACCTACAATGAGCTAGTGGAGACTATACGCCAGAAATTCAAGCTCCCTGCCACCTCTGAAATTCTGGTCACTTACGCGGACAATGAGAATGATGTGGTCACAATGACCAATGACCAAGATTTGCATGATGCACTTGTGTTGCAAGGCCTGAACCCCCTGCGCTTAAGTGTTGCTACAGCTCCGGCTGTGGCACATGATCGTCCACAAATCACTAATGGTGAGCACATGATGAATGGTGCAGTCAAGGTATCTGTGGCGGAGATGATGGTTGAGTCCCAATTGAAGGCCTTCTCTTCACAACCAGATTCATCTCCAGATCGGCCGGGAATGTCAACTTTGGTTGCAAAGGATGCTATTCAGCATCCCGGTATCCGGTGCGACATGTGCACCATGTGTCCGATCATCGGAACTCGTTACAAGTCGAAGAAGTAAGTCATCATGAGAAAAAAATTCTGTCATGTCTCGTGATATCGATTTCGAAATTACAAATAGAATTAGACTAAATTGAAGGTGAAGCAACACCATAATTGCACACCGGTGGTAATATCAGAGTCATATCTCTCTCTGGGTGATAGTTTCTCTAGTTTGATAGCCTTGGGTTGAGTTTCCTGATTAGTACATTATGTCCATGCAGGCAACGTGATCTGAGTTGCCTCCAAGATTATGGAAGCACCGAAAATCACATCAATCCTCGAAGTATCTTGTCTGTGGCAGTTTGCAGTGGAATTGTTGGGTGGCTTCTAAGGAGCGGTTTCACTGGTCTGGTTCTGACTTTGGTAGTTTAGTAATGATCCTGATTATAAAGTTATTATTTCCATTTGCAGGCAACGTGACTATGACCTGTGCATGAGTTGCTTCCAAGATTATGGGAGTGAGGATGATTACATGAAGATTGAACGCCCCCGCATTCGACCTCCAACTGAACGCCCTCCAGTTTCAATGTACTACACAGTTGCATTAAATTCATGAGCTACCCACAGCTGGTCAATGAGGGATTTCCTTGGAAGATTTCTGTCTACGAGTGTCTCTTATGCACTGCAAGTGTTAACTTCACATGAACCGATGTGCCAGGAAAGCCCATGAAAAAGTCTTCACCAGCTAGTGGAAAGTGGAAACATCGTGACCTCGAGGTTATGGGTATGGGAATTTTACCTCAGCACAACGACAATGTGATGGCTTGCCCCTTGCGTGGAGAAAGTTGCTCATTTTGCGAAACTCATCATCTCAGGGACGCTCTTGTTGGCAAAACAGAAACTCAATTACACATGGGTGAGGAAACCCGCCAAGCCCTCTCTGACTACACTTACGTCTGTAACTCAATGTCATTTCGTCATATCTGAAGCGACTCTACAGTATCATTGTCACAAAGCCACCAATCTTTGTACACAATACAAATACTTTCATAAGCCTAGAAGCAACTCCCATGTTTACTGTTGTAGTATGAAATCACTTTGTTGAAAAACATTGGTTGACAATATGGCATTGCTTTCTGGACAGATCCTCAGCTCCGAAGTGCTTGTACCTGCTTAAAAGGATCTCTAGAGCATTGGGAACCAGAAAAGCATGCAGCATGCACTCATGACGTTAGTACTTTCACCAAATTGCACTATTTATTTTTGTCATCAACTGAACAAGCTGCAGACATTGTGATTATAATTTGGTGATATAAGTCATGAGTTACTTGAATTGATTATTGTTGCCTCACATTGGTGGGGGCTTGTTTGTAAATACTTGTGTGGCCACATTTATCATCTGGCAATCCACATTATCATGTGGCAATAGACATGTCTTTAAGATTGTGCGGCTATGGTTTAGGGTTGGGGGTTTGTATAGACAAGTCTCAAGATGGCCAACATAAAGGGGACGCTCAGTTGTGAAATGAAGGCAATCTATAGATGCTCTTGGGAATAGTTTGGAGTTGCATGTGGGTGCTTATATTCCCAATCAGTATCCCTTCAATATCAAAGTAACATAAAGGGTTGTGCTCTATCTGTATGTGACGGCCGCTGCCAAGGTTAACATTGTCACAATTTTACAAGAAAACTTCTCAAGATCATTTCATGTGTAGTAACATAGAACAAGCAATTTCCATTTTGATGCATCATTTTTGGAATGTGTATTTCTAGCTTTGTGGAATAAAATATCTAAGAGTGAAGCAAGGCAGGACAGTACTACCGTATCAGCAAATTTTCCACTGTAGAATCTTCTTTCGTGAAATCTCATAAAGCAGGTCCTACCGGAGCGTTTTTGATCAAGTTCCTGCATCGTCTTGCAAATTTTAGTAGCTTACATGTGAAGAAAAGCATACAGAAATATTTACAATGACACATGCTGCAGTGTTGTTTAGATTTGGGCATTTCATGGCCAAAAAGACGAGCACTCATTTGGCAATGTCACTAGTAAATATCCCAGCACTAAGCTACCACCAATAAATCTTAGAGCTGGAGATGGTCAACTGTATTCAGTGTCGAATTGGAATAGCTACATCCACTCCAAAGCCCAGTCGCAGGGTACGTTCAGGATGCCCATAAAAATGGCTGCACCTATTTTGAGGCCTTCACGTTTCGCTTAGAATAACTTCAAGACCACACCAAGTTTCATGCACATGCAAAAGTCGTTGCAGGAAATATTTTCATGATTGATAACTTTCTCCAAAGCATGAATTGCCTCCTCAATGCACCGATGCTTTGCATAGGTACATCTTGAGGAGGTTTAGTCCTCACACCGACCACTGTTTAATGCCTTCAGGATGCTCCCATGCATTTTCTCATTCTCATTCGGCTCCAATCCTATCATGGTCCACCTTGAAACATCTTTCTGTGAGGACCTGAAGCATGTGAGGAATGGTGTTTGATGAACCTGTGAAGTAGGATACACAGATGTCCAATCCTTCTTCGCAGATTCATTCAAACACTCATCCACACAGATGCATACCAGAAGCATTGGCATACTGGATACGTTATCAGTAGTTCAAGGTAAGCCACATGCACAGAACAAGAATCGATGTACAAAACAGGTCCACATGTACTGTGAGTATGATCACAGTACTTGAAGACCTGATTAGTCCACTGTATCTTCGTCCATGTGAGGACAAGTAAAGTAGGGTGGATAGGCCAGAGAGACTCTTCCCTGTTTAATGAACCTGTGAAGTAGGATACACAAATGATTACATCCTTTTTCACAGATTCATTCAAACACTACCTGAAGAATTGGCATACCAGGTCCCCATACGTTATCAGTTGTTCAAGACAAGTCACACACATGGAACAAGAACCAATGTAGAGACCAGGTCCGCATATACTGTAAGTAAGATCAACACAGTAGTTCAATCCCTAATTTGTCCTCTGCATCTTCTCATGTGAGGACAAGTAAAGAAGAGTGGATAGGCCAGAGAGATTTGAATGATCTGACAGACATCCCTGGTCACATAAAAGTCAAAAACACAACACTTTTGAGACATTTTTCAGCACTCTGGCCGCCACTACTGAGGCATTATGTAGGATCTGTTCCTTACAGGATAAACCTGTAACCTATTCCTTTCGATCCCATGATTCCACACGTGTTGTGAGCATGGCCACATTAGCTCAACACAAGCCACACTCATGGAGCAAGAAGCAGTGAACAAATCAGGTCCAAACGTGACCACAACAGTTCAGCACCCGATTTGCCCACTGCCTCTTCCCCCCTGAGAGGACAGAGAGCACCGATGTAAGCACTGTAGATAGGCCATGGCAAAAGCAATTTGGTCAAAATGATCCTAACAGACCAACCAACACAATAAATTAGTAGCAATTTGCGGATGCTCTTCCCGTCAGTACTGGGAGCATACCAAGATCATATCCTCTTCATGTTCTGTTACTTCGATGATAACGTCTGGACAACCATCTCTTTGTCAATTAAGACTTCGTGAAGGAAAAGTCTTGCATCCAGCTGACTCACCTCTGCACCAGCTTCAAACACCAAGCGATTCCTACATTCCATACTACCACTAATGTCTCCTCACCATAACCTAATCCAGCAAAAAGTCACTGGTGCTTTCGGTAACCCTGCCATTGCAGCAACCATGAAACAGACCCTCCTCGATACCACTGTTCTTAAGACAAGGGGCAGAGTGCAGACACCAAGATGCACCAGACATACTTAACTCCCTTGAAAGTATACACCAGACATATTTGAGATACCAACCTGCAACAGTATGTCTAGTGCAAATCGCTGGTGCAAGTTGGCATCTTTATACTTTCAGGGTGTCAATTTGCTGCATACATGATATGATATGATATGATATACTTATAAGTCACCAGACATATTTAAGATACCAATTTGCACTTGAGAAAAAAAGTATGTCTGGTGGAAATCGCTGTGGTGCTTCCGGTAACCATGGAAACAAGACCCTCCTCGATACCAGTGTTCCTATTACAAAAGGCGGAATGCAGTTGTCAAGTTACACACCAGACCTACCCCGATGTTAATGACTCATCATAACATGTGAGCAAATTGACTCCCTGGAAGCATCAAGCGACGATTGTTGCCATCCAAGTCTTATACAGCCTAAATCAAAACTACAAGAGAATCGTAACGGGAAAGTTGACATACTGAAGGACAAGTCGAATCAAACATCTTGTATGGAATCATCAGTCGATGAGCAAGAGTGCCGGGAGATGTTTCAATTTAATAAGTCCTCTTCAGTTGCCCTATGTATCTTGGACTGGCCTTGGCGAGGTTTCTGAAGATATAGAAATGGCTTATCTTCGATCCGGATGTGGATGAAAGACGATCAGGTGTCACAAACCCTAGTAACCCTAAAAGGGTATCAAGACTACACTAAATATTGTATTTAGTATCACCAATTATATTTGTCTTGCTCAATACTAATAGAAAGCCGCCCGTGTAGTGTCACCAAGACTAAATATAGACATAACATTATTTGTCATTGCTCCTAAAAACATTTTGGAATTGTCCATTATACATGGAGGAGCGGTGCTTATTGTCTACAACAAGGAGAAGGTTCCAGCCGAAGAAAAATGTCCCACGTAATAGTCTACCCCAAGCAAGAATAAATTTGTATTCGGATAGAGTCAAGTCATGTGATTGTTTCTTTCTTCCTTTCATTATTTTTTCCAAACCTTTCTATGTTTCTATTTAGGGTGTGGACATGCCTGCCCTCGTTTGTCTCAAGTTGTGTTTGTGGTCAATGTTGCCACTGGACGGTACACGAGTTTAGAGTGTCCCTTCCAGACCGGGCACACGCCAAATAAAGTATATAATATTTTATACCTTTGAGGAGCCCTCCATCTTGGGCGGGGCTGCTCATCATGAATCAAAGCCCACCAAAGCCTAGGCATACCCCCGCCATAATTAGGAAGCAATCAATAAGACAAGGACACTTATTATCTAACACGGGATAAAGTAGGATATCGGAGTATATGATATTAAAGTAATCTATTTGGCAAGCCGGAGGAGGACCGCTATATGAACCATTTATGACAGGGGAAGGTCTTAACTATACCCGGGTTGGTTCTAAATTATGAAGGGGCAGGCATTGGTGGGGTTCACTATATGTTGGTACTGCTCTTAGAGCATCCCCAGCACACCGGGCATGGGGCATGCCAACGCCAAAAATGGGGCATCCCAAGTTCTTAGGTGGCAGTACCGGCATAAATTGAGCCCCACCAATGTCCGGTCCCCCATAATTTAGAACCGGCCCGGGTATAGTAAAGACCTTCCCCCGCCATAAATGGTTCATACAATGGCCCTCCTCCGGCCCGCCAAGAGATTACTTTAATATCATATACTCCAATATCCTACTTTATCCCATGTCAGATAATAGGTGTTGTTGTCTTATTGATTGCTTCCTAATTATACCGGGGGTATGCCTAGCAGCCTAGGCTTTGGTGGGCTTTGACTCAAGATGAGCTGCCCCGCCCAAGATGGAGGGCTCCCCAAAGGTATAAAATATTATATACTCTATTTGGCGTGTACCCGATCTGGTGGGGATGCTCTTAGATAGATGCCACTTTCTTGTGGATTGTTGTTGTAGATAAAGCCATTATTAGCAACTTATGTGTACATACTTATGGCCATCACCAGTACGTTTACAATGTTGCAATTATTGTCACTTACTAAGTGATTTTGTCACCCAAATTTCAATCACCCAAGACAATATTTCATTACAAAAATGTTAGGATGCAGAATACACCAAACTTTATAAGTAGTTCAATACAAAAACATGACTTGGGATGACAACATTTATAAAGTTATTCATGAGAAGTGTCACTACAAAAACTACTACAATGACATGAATAATCATATGACACTAAATACAATATTTAGTGTAGCTTCTTTATGTAGGTTTGGTCTCTATCTGACCCATGTCCAATTCATGTGCCTGGATTTTTGGGCTTACTCAAGTCAATTGTTAGTAGAATTATCCACAAAGATATTCAAAAAGCGACCAAACTACAGTAGGAGTTGTATTCTTGAAAACGATTGACTATAAATTTCCAAATTACGTTTAACTCCAAAGAAGAGTTGTTGGGTTTTTTTCTTCTATTCACGTAAAACAAAAAATGTTAAAAAATATTTGAAATCACCTAAACATTAATTTTCAAAGAAACTAAATTTAAATAATTTCACAATTATGAAGAACTCCATCATATCCACTAAAATATAATACTCAATATTCCAAAATCATCGTTACCAATGATTTAAGATATAAATTTTTCTACCATATGTCTTACTTTAGGTGATTAACAATGTATAAGGTGGTTTGAGTACCTAAGAAATTAGATGGTATTTAGGTTTGTGTATTTGTTCGTCTTATTTTTTAACAAATCCTCAAACAATACCTTGATTGATCCAAGTTGCAGTACCAAATTTGTGCATTTAACAATCCAATTTTGAAGTCTGAGAAATACTTTGTTAACATTAGTTAGAATCTGTGTGCCTTCTCCTCCCACCAGTGTGGGCGTTTGGACCTAGTGGCTCATTTCAAATTTGGCATATGCATCACCAAGATGATTATGTATTTCATCTTTTTTAAAGCACAAATTGAAAAAATCAATTGCAAAGGTAACCCAAAATACAACCAAGGCGGGCCACCACCAAGATGATTATGTATATGCATGACAATTAAGTTAGAATCTAAACATCATTTTTGATGAACCAAAGGACAAGTTTTAAATTCATTAACAATTGATGTTCACACTATATGCATATGATCATATTCTGTTGTGCAATCTGAAATGTGTCAGAGTTTATCGTAAGATGTACATATCTACAAAATACCCTGGCAAAGTGATGTCATTTTCAGTTTATGAAGGTCGTTCTTTTAAGTTTTACTTTGAAATGCTTACACAAAGCTCATGGCCTTACAGAGAGGGTCCAACCATACAGATGTGTTTATCGACTTTGTGTCAGCAATTTTGCTCCATTAGTAGTTGACAAAGCAAGCTTGCAAATCTCACTTCATACCTAATCTTTGTATCACACAAAAACCTTGGGCAATAAGGGTTGAAAGAGCTTTGACAACTGATTGAATACTCAGCGATAACAGCACAGCAATTTCTACTACTCTCAAATAGAGTATTGCACTTTTGAGGATTGACCATGTACACAATGTGACAGGTTCAAACATCTTCCTCTTCTTAATGATAGCTCCTACTGCAGGAGCATCAGTGAAGAACAATAACTTCATGGCAGAATATATCTTGTATAAAGTGTCATCTGTATCAAAGCCCTCACTCTCACAAATTCTAGCTGCCACTGAAGAACACTAAAACATCTGCAGGGACGTCAAGAAGAAATACACTTGTATCATGAGCAGGTACGCCATAATATTGGCATACTGAAATGCACAGCTCAAAGCAAAGTTGGCAATAAACAAAGAGAGTGAGCCAATGATGTACTCCAGTGGTGTATTGTGTCTACCTATCTACCTTGCCAATATTTGCAGCACCTCCACAATACGCGTGCAACCTTTGCATGAGCTCAACCTCGAATGAAAGTGATGCACCAACACAACCCATTTTTTCAAAAAATGTACAGAGAATCCTGTTCAAGTGGACAGAGAACCACTTGGACATGTTCTATCTTCGGCGTGCACCTTGGTGCTGATCTCGAGCAATACGATCTGTATACATTGGCAACCGAATTATTTCCTTGATCTCCTGAAGTAAGTCCTCCTCTGTGATGTTGTCTTTGATGCTTCCCATGACCTACATAAAAGTTTCTTGTCAATGTGGTGAACTTTCACAAAGTTCTAGAGTCAATATTGGGAAAGAAAGTGACTCTTTCAAGAAAGATTCCTCCTTGTAGTCAAATAAAACACCCTCAGTCCTGTGTGCAACATAAAAGTAGAACTTTTCCAGGTGATGACTTTATGAATCGGGACTTCAAGCTAATCTTGCAAGTCTTTTTCAACATTTAGCTCAGTTTAACTAGAGCTGTATCTCTCTATAACACAAGAACCAAAAAAATCTAGCCAACAACCTTGAAACTCATGGTACTACAAGAACTATCAATTGAAAATACTGCATGATCGAACCCACCTTGAGGTATACATGATATGCATTAGGAGTCTCCTTGTCAGGACGAATGCGCATGAAGGTCCAAGTGTCAGTTTCTGGATCAAAACTACACTCGATGACCTTGTTTGCCATTTCCGCAACATCTGTCCCCTCTGCAACCACAACAATCAATTAGAATGTAAGACATCATCCATGACGGGAATTAGTAAATAAATAGAAATTGAAAAAACATTTAAAAAAGTCATATCCATTCTTTGAGCATCCTATGAGGGGGAGTATAAACTTGCCTGGAAAGATCACTTTGGCATGATCAAGTTGCTTCAACTTCCCTGCTTCCATCAGCATGAGAGAGAACTGGGTTCCACTGGGAGAGATCTACATCATTGAAGATGTACCAAATATTTGTGTAAGTAAATGTGTACATTACATAATGAATTGCAGTAAATCAAACTCAAATCAAACACAACAGAAACTAGACCAGAGGGTAGCAGACCAAGAGAAACCCGGTAATATTCTTGGAACAAAAAGGTCTTATAACTCCCTTGATTCAATCAATAAAAAAGATTGCCTAGGCATTCTTCTAACATTATATTTATGTGATCAAATGTAACTCTGTATTTCCGTTCTTGGTCAAATTGTCACCGAATGGGTTCAATCAACCAAGTCAATGACATCACCAAGTATAAGATAGTGCCTTCCTTCAATAGACATTTTATGGGACTCCTAGAAGGACCAAGAAACAGCAGTCATTATGGAAGCCTAACACTCAAAACATAATGCCTCCAAGGTCAAACTTCTGACAGTACCTTGAGAGTGAAGTCAACTGAGTTCATGTGAGCATACTTCCACTTAAGAAGACCTTCATGTGTACGTGGTACATAAGGATCATCCCAACCCTGCAATGAGTTTGCAAATACACACCGGTTAGAACTCCAACCACATTGTAATTTATTCATTGTACATATAATATAGAATTCTGAAATTCGAATACAAGAGAATAGGACGAATATAAAGGTTATAGTAATGGTCACGACCTGAAAAATCAAACCATCTGATTCATGGCAAAGCATAGGAATGAACTTGCTCAGCAACTTTTCTGTGGTACACAGCATCCAAAAGTCCTTTCGCCTCACCTGCAAAGTACACCCACAAACAGTTGTGAATACAAGCTAATCATATCACAGAATTTCAACTCATCTGAAGACATGATATTCAACAGAAATAAACAAATTCTAATTTTCAAGCCACTAGAATCCAAGACCCAACATCCATTCAATCTGGAAAAAAGTCTTTTTGTCCTTAATTAGGCCTCATTACTGTCTACAGCTATAGAACATTTATGATTTATAATTTTAATTGGGATAATAACTTACATGCATAACTCAAGGTACCTGAAGAGGAGCTAACAGCAACTACTTGAAATACAACAAGAATATCCATATTCAAATGGCTTCATTCACAACAATCCAGCACAACAATAATTAGGCATAGTAGGTACGAACGCTGAAGGGCTCTGCTTGATAGTCGTAGACCCTTCCTCGAAGAATACTTTGTTCATATTGACGAGGCTCATTCACCTCCTCAATCATCTTCCACCTTTCATGAAATGGACGCTGCAAAAAGTCACACAGGACCTTAGCAAAGTTTCTAGCAAAATATCTCCAGGTGAAATATGTTTCCATCCAGTATAAGTATATCCTTTCTTTTCAGCCTAGTGGAGTTTACAGAGCCAAGTGGTACCTTGGCAAGTGATTTCTGGTTCAGCATAATAAGGTCGTACACCAAGTAGCGTCGCTTGAACTCTCCACTGGGCAGTTTATCAATCACCATCTCACCATCCAGCAATGTCAGATGATGAGTTCCTGCCAAGGATCCCAGTGATCCCTGCGACTGCACCAATGCTGGTCAGTTTATCAAGCCTACCTGATAGTAACACTCAAAAGGCTGGAACACTGCTTAATAATAAGATTCTATACAGTCACACCTGCCTACTACATCATCATAACATTATTCAGCAAGAGTGGGTGCACCACCAAATTCAAGACCCACCTTTAGTGGAAAGCGTAATTGAACTCTTCTAAACCGAAAGTTTCGGTCAATCAGGTACACTCCTTCTCTTGATATCATCATCATATAGCGAGTTCCATCTGCTTTCCAGGTTGCATAGTAATACTTCTGTCGCAAAAGTTGCAAGTTTTTCCTGTCCAGCATTCAAGAAAATGGTGACCTATGACATCCACCCTGGTCTAAAATGTCCCAAAAAAATGTGCTTAATGACACAGTGAAATCAGCACAGCTGGATCACAGCTAATGCATCAAGGACGATGCAAAACCTCTCTGTTATTTTGATAGAACAAAGGCCAGAAATGGTCATCACACTTCTAACATAGATAAAGCCCAGACCAATGCTGCAGGACCAAGAGAACATGAACGCAGGAGTAGTACACTGAAGAAATTCAACATCACTAGCAGGTATAAGAAGCATAGAATCTTGACAAATTGCTATTGTAAAGTGGAAAGCATTAGTTCATCTTATTGCCAATGACATTATAACAAATACAATACAGTTGATCATGATGTAGGACTGTAAGAGGGCATACCTGTCCAGCGAAACCGGCTGAGATCCAGGAAAGCGTAGATTATTCATCCCATACCCTTGCTGATGAGGCTGCCCAAGCCCATGAAACATAGGCAGGTGTCAGCGCAAGGACTATCAAAGGAGAATGTTGACGAGACAAGCAGCACCGACCCCTGGTAACGGATGCTGCTCTGGCCTGTCCAATACATGCAATGTTCATGCATGAGCAACCACTAACAACTCCCCAATGCCTGTGCAAGAATCTTCACTCACTGCTTGAGTCCACCTTTCTTTCCATTCAAGTGAATGAAGAGCAAGGGGATAAAAAGCAGCCAGGTCCTGGAAACTCCTAGCTAGTCAAAGTGCATTATGTGCTCTCCAGCACACAGATATGCATTGGAGTTATACTGTTCACATATCTAAGCGTTGAGCTTATTACAAGCTCCTTGACCCAAGACTCTAAGAGCAGAGTATTGGAACTCACCATGCCAATAGCATAGTAGCACACTTTCTGCATTTCTCGCTGTTGTTCATCTGGTATGGGGTCCCCCAATACATCATCATTGGTCATCGCAGCCTTTGGATCTTCTTCCTGCTCATACAGCCATTCCATGAGCACACTTGCAATTATAAACAGCCTTACAAAGTAATGCAAAATACATCACAAAATCAGGAGCTGAATGAAAGCTTTCATACAGAAGACTTGGTATATGGGTAAATGCAGCAGTTTATGTGAGGTACAGAACAATTCTTGCACTTTCCAATATTGGACAAAACCACAGAATGTAGCCAGTCCCATGCACAAGTCTGGCACCTTCACCTTCATTGTGGATACAAACAGCATCAGCCATGCAGACAACAAAAAGAAGAAAATCTCTCACCTGCAACGCAGCCATAAAATCATCTTCATCATCCTCGTCTTGGTCAGTTGTGGCAATACCATTGAGATCAGGAGTTTCAGGTCTTTTCCACTCAGGAGTTGACGGATAAACAATTGCCGCTGGCCTTGGCTCGTGGTAGAAAGTGAACAGATCATCAATGTAGTGTTGCTTGTAAATGCCTGGAGGTCTTGCTTTGGCAAACATTCGTACAGCCTGTACCAGCCAATCCCAAAACCACACCAGTGACTAAAAGGTCCTTGAAGCTGGAAATCACATGCTGCCAAATAAATGGCAAAAGAGTTTTTTGTTCAAAGTCGATCATGTTCTTTGTGGATAATGCAGCTTTGCATTGAACTATATCAAACATCCAATCTCAGTCCTGACTTGTTCAGGAATATAGAAAATTTGCAACCAGAGAAAACTCTCAGTTCCTATATCTTGAACCTGTAGTGTGGGGATAAAATAGACCTGTTCAACACTGTTCATTTGGGTCCGCATCAGGTAATGGATAATCATGAAGCCTGTACGATTGTGTCCATGAGTACAGTGCACCAGTATATACTTATTCGCAGCTTCTCCAGGCTTCAGTTTAGAGAAAAATCGCATGACCTACATAGATCCCACATAACGTATTCACAAAATTACACATAGTTGAAGGGAACCAAATGGTAAAAATGTAAGATATGGAATAACTGCCTCAACACACAAATGACTACATAAGGTGCCACAAACCAGACAGAATAATACGAGGCACTTTTCTAGTGTCACAAAACAAAGAAGTACCTCAAAGACAAAGGTGTTCACTGATTCAGGATCTGGAACTTCATTTCGACCCCGACAAGGCACCTGTAATAGCACACGGCTTAGCACAAGCCTTCAAAGTTCAACATGATTCCTAGTCTTGTCCTGGGAACAGAAGACTTGTGAACTACAAGGAGTAGCATGAATCACCTTCACATATTTCACTCCTGCATTGGTCCACTCAGATGGGTTATAGTATCGGGAAGTGTTGGTCAAGTCAATAACCAGTGCAATCTGTCACCCAGCAACCCCAAAAAGAGGGTAGAGTTTAGATGACTACACCACTAACAAGACAGTAAAATCCATTGTCCTCCACATTCATCAGTTACGCAACCTCGTCATGTGCTGGCCCTGTGACCAAACCACCTCTAAAACTCACAACCAAATTCACCCTTTAATCTGTTTGCTGACTTCAAAACTCTACAAACCGAAAGAAGAGAACAATCTGTCAGGAAAAATGGCAATCCATCCAATTACAGCAAACTGACCTTGCGACCCACAGCTTGTTGGTGCCGTACTACATGTGCTCGCGAATATCTCTTGCCTGCATCTATGAGCTCATTGAATGTTTCACCTAGCGGCACTTTAGATGGTATCAAATTTGCAACAGGCTCCCCCATTCCGGGACAATCCATCCAACCTGGAAAACAATAAAAGTAGCTGAACAACGTCAGGTACTACTCCTGGATAAAGAACCATGATAAGTCGGGTGTCACTTTTGAAATTGAGAACCTCTATGCCATGACAGCATATCCCCTAAGAATCAAGTCTTAGTTTCAACTAGCATATAATGCTGAAGACCTTTCAGGTGTTATGATTGTTTATTGCCATACACTAGATGTAGATGTAAATGCTATGGATGACACTCAACCTATGACTAGCCTACGAATTACCTTCAGGAAGAGGACCCACATTCCGAAGCCTATCAGCAGCTTTGGAAGGAGCTGGTGTAGAAGAATTTGAGTGCTTAGAGGCTTTCCCATCTCTTTCAGCTTCCTCTTCCCGCTGGCGTTTCATTCTCAACTTCCTCTCTTCTCGCTCCTGTATTCAATCAAGTTCAGCAATTGATACCTATTTGAGTAATAAGTTCAGAGAGCTGAAAATGCAACCCCTTCAGGACAATCGTGCAGGGTTTAGGATTCAATCTGTACAATCGTCACAGTTGATGTAACTAGGTCACGCAAAGGGACAGCAAATTAGGAGCAAGGAGTTCATTGTGGCTAGTCTGCATCTCCACGACATGGAATTTTCCAGTAGTTACCCTGAGCTCCAGAAAGGCTACATCTAAAAGCCAATATGAAGACGAAAAGAATCATAACTATAGAGCCAAGTCCCTGAAACTATGAAATGATCGTAATGGAAGTCCATTATTCGTTCATCGGAAACTGGTGATAATTTGTCATAAATAGGTGGCCTTCAGCAACTCCTTATTCCCATCGATTCCTCAGTCCCTGCTAAAGATTCACGGGCACTGAAAATATGTTTCTCTGAATGAGGTAACAATAGAGGTCAGTAGGAATTACTCGACGCATAGCCTCCACAGCAGTTTCAACTTTCTCCTCCTCTTCCTCGTCGGTCGACGGTGCCACGTTCAGATCCATCGGACCGTCCATGCAAAGAAGACACCAGAAAAAATAGCAGCTGCTCCTATACCCTTACGTCAATTCTGCTCTTCAAAATTCCAAGAATTCAAAAATAAAGGCAGCTGTAGCACACCAAGCTGCCTAATCCTCCTCTAATATTTTACACGCGTCCAAACCACTTTAACTTCCTCCCTCGACGTCCACAACCACTATCCACCCTTCCCTTCCGCAAGGCAACCCACCACACCTCCCGATCACGAACACGCCCGGAACCCTAAGCTCCGAACTCCAACTTCTCACATCCTGCTCTACACCCCAAACTCGTCTCTCCACACGCAAGCATGAAGCGGACGCCCTAGTAAAAGTGGTTGCCCTTCGCCCCAGAGGTGTATGCTTTTCATATGCTTTTGGCCGTGGGCCTGCGGTGGGGTCCACTGGCGTGGCTGATCATATGCAAAGGTCATTTGCCAGCTACATCAGGCAGACCTGGTTTCATATTGGGAAACTTCGAGAGCAGAACCTATCATACTCTCTCGTTCGGAACTGTGGACAAACATCATCAAACCACAGGACTGTCAGAAACACTTTAGTGCAGAACATTTACTTAAGCAGATGAAAAAAAAAAAAAAAAAAATCAGATTTTGTGTGGTTCTAAAATTTGAGACTCAGCACATGAACACTAATCATAATATAGTCACATGAATACAAGCAACTTACAACCTACCTATTCGTTAAAGTGATTTGACAGACACCTTGAAAACACGTGATTAGGCTCAGTGTCCACAAAGTAGAAGGAATTGCAAACATGCGGATAAGCTCATCAAACTGAAAGTCTGTGTACGGGTGGAGGCAAAAACACCTCACACACACCACACTGAAGTTATCTTACCCTAATAAAGGTCTAACCACACCAAGTGATATCTTACCACTTTACTTAACATCAAGTGACACATCATATGCCACATAAGATTTGATGGTGGAAACTCCATCATTAAGTGTGGACGAGTTGTATATATGTTTGTTTTTTGTTTTCTAACATTATGCTACAAGTGATGTGACCAGACCCTAACACCACATCATCGGTATAACAGGTTCTCAAAACTCATACATCCAGATGACATCCTACATGACATAGGCCAGCTAGGCGACACCATCTCAAGAATGCCAGACACATGTGGGCCTCAATAGTGCATCCGCATGCCATATGCAGCAACTCAAAGCACTACATACGTCTCGGCCAGAGACAAAATCATGGCTACAGAGCGCAAAGCCGGATGTAATAGGCAAGTTTTCTCACTTATCACATGAATGGACATCCCAGATTGCAACCAGGATGCGTACGAGATGGACACAAGCCGCCGCAACGAAACCCTCGTTTGCGGTAACAAGCCTTGCCCTAATTGCAAGGGAGCACCAAATTCGTAGACACAGGGCTTGAAATGACGAGGAAGAAGAGGGGCGACTCGGAGAGATGAGTGGAGTGAGGCGGAGGCACCATCGTACCGATGATCCGGGGGGGACAGGAGAGCGACCCGCCCGCACGGCAGCAGCGAAGCGGAAGAAGAGTTTGCCCTGCGCCAAGGGTAGAACGCCTTTCAGCTCCGTAAACAGGGTTTCGGACTTGGACCTTACGTCTCTCCATACAATACCGCTCGTTTTTCCCCAATGTTATATAATATCGTGCCCTTAGGTGCCATAATTCCTTCACAAGAGTGCCGGTGCAATTCCAATGTGCAGAATCCATTGGTCCAGTCCACAATGCAATTTGAATTGGGCAGCAAAAACTTGCTAGGAGGATTTTTTTATTCTTTTATTCTTTTATTCTTTTATTTATATTTATATTTATATATGAGAGGATTTTATGCAATAAAATGCCTCTTGTGGAGGGTTTTCATGCATGTAAGGTCATTGAGGTTTCAAGCTTCCTCTCTCATAGCCCACCCGCACTTACTAGTACCCCTGCTGGTAGGAATCATTCATTGGTGGCCCGCACCAGTGAGTGTGGGTGGGCTATCAGTCTCAATGCCCTTACACGTATGAGAGCCCTTCATTTGAGGCATTCTATTCTACACATAGTCTACATGATGCGCATACTCTTATCTTGGGATAAATTATGCTAGGTAATGGCCATTAGGTGGAATTGGTTCACTATCACTTGCAGCTTCAATTGGCTCACTCAATGCCCATAACCTAAGACATGTGTGTACGGTCTTTTAGCTTTGTAAAGAGGATTTTGGTAATTGGACTTTACACCTCCCCCCTCCCCTGGGTAACTTCCATTGAGCTACAGCAGTGCCACACCTAAAGTTGCTTAGGGTGAACCACACATTCATGCACATCCATCTCACTCAAAAAAATGCCA